>NW_021026307.1:498606-559003 GCF_004153795.1 Camellia sinensis
TTTTGACTTTTTATGAAATATGGGTTGGGTTTGGATTGGATTTGAAGTGATGTGTTAGAGAGGTGATGTGACTTAAATAAGATGATGTGACTTAAATAGGATAGTGACTTTTTGACTTTTTATCTTTTTTTAATCTTTCCAAACTAGGCCTTAGTTGCATCCCACTACAAAACAACTTGCATCCTCCATATTTCGACTTTTTTTTTTCTTTGTCCCACTTACAAGTAATTCCTTCTAATTTTTTTCCGGCTCCTTTCACTTTGCATCTCTCATCCTGATGAAAAAGTAGAGTGGGGAGGAGTTGTACTTTCCCACCTCATCTTATCCAATTTTGTTCTAATTATATTTATTAAATATATTTATATACATAACATATGTAATTTAAATTTTTTTTATTATAATAAAATTAAAATATTAAAATATTATATTTAATATTAATTTTTACTTATTTTTATTTTTATTTTTTTTTATCTTATATCGTATAATTCTCATTAAGTATAAACCATTATATATAATATACTATATTATTCATAATTTTATTAATATTTTAAATTTTCAACTTATGAAATTAGCCTTTCTCCAATCCTATCACCATCACCTCCTGATTTGTGTCACCCCCAATATGGTATGGGGTGTGGGCCAACTATCACAAACCCACTCCAAACTCGATCTATGACCATCCTTAGCATTCGTTTGGAAAGTGGGCTGATTTTTTAATTTTTTGATTTTTTTGGCTATTTTAGCCTGGGTTAAAAAGCTTGGTTTGGGAAGGGCTTTTTGACTTTTTGGCTTTTCGACTTTTTTGACTTTTTTTGTGAGAGAAGAGTGTAATGATTATCGGTTGGATGTGATGTTTTGTTTTTTGTGGCTAAAATAGCGTATTTTGTTTTTTGTGGCTAAAATAGCATATTTTGTCTTTTGTGGCTAAAATAGCCAAAAAAACCCACTTTAATTCTTCCCAAACGGACCCTTAGTGTTTTGGGACAATGCTCAACAACAAAAATTATATGGTAAATTACAATTTATCCCTTTTATGCATAATTATGAATTGTATGTCTCATTTAGGTTTCGTTTGGGATGTGAGTTATTTTTTTGACTATTTTAACTTGGGGTTAAAAATTTCGTTTGTGATAGATTTTTTTACTTTTTTGACTTTTATAAAAAAAAAAATAAAATGATTATAGTTTGGATATAACATTTTATATTAGTGGTTTTTTAACTTTTTTTTTATTTTTTTGTGACTATTTTAACCAAAAAGCCTCAAGCTTCATCATGCCAAACGAGCCCTTAGAGACAATAGATCATGTTTTATGTGCATAGGTTATGTTTAGCTATTTTTTCACTTTGACTTTTCAAATTTTTTTTTTCTTTTCCCTACTTTGACTCTTCATATATATATTTTTTTATTTTTAATTTACTTCAAAAGCTATGTTTGTTTCCAGTTTTTTGAAAATATTTTTCAGAAAATTATATTTTCTTATTTTTCACATTTTTTTGTTTTTACCGATTTTTAAAAATATTTTAATCATTTTTTTTTAATTTTTAGACACACCTAACCAAGGAATTTTTAGACACACTAATTTTTAGACACACCTAACCAGGGACGAATCCAGGATTGTCTTGGGAGGGGGGTTACTCTATAGTTTAAAAAATTGGGAGCTACTCTATATAATTTTAAAATTATCTACAAAAATTTTGGGAGTGCAAACTCCTAATATATGATATTTTTCAAATTTTTGGGTGCGTGGCCACTCCCTTAGCCCCCCTTAAATCCATCATTGCACCTAACATAAATACACTTAAAAAATATAACTTTTGTAAAAAAGATCTTTAAAAAATTCGCTAAATACCCAAAATAAAAAAAAATGAAAATTATGTATATTTTTCATATTTTTTTGTATTTATTAATTTTTTAAAATATTTTTCACAAATATTTTACTTTTTAGATACATCTAAGTAAGGTGCATCTAAAAAAGTAAAAAAAAAAATGCTTTAAATTTTAAAAATATTCACTAAAAAAAATACGAAAAACAAAAAATTCAGTTTTCAAAAAATTGAATTCACAAAATTGAAACCAAAATACACTGAATTATGTCTAAAATTAGACAGAAAATGACACATTGATAGTCACATAATATAAAAATATTTTATTATATATAACTCATACTTTTGACATAAATTTAAATCTTAATGTAACAATATATTTTTTATAACTTGACATTTTTTTATCTAATTTTGAATAGAAATTAGTTTTAAGAGTAAATTTGAGAAAAAATTGAAATATAAAGGTCCAAAGTGGAAAAAAAAAAAAAAAAATTACTTCAAGGGCTAAAATGATAAAATGACTAAATATAATAGGGGTAAAGTATAATTTATCCAAAATAATCTATACATCCAGCTTATATCTTATATATAATATATTTGAAATGAGTTTTTCTGTTATATATTTTAGATAAGTTGATTGTGTGTTCATTTGTTACAATATGAATATATTACCATTTGGTAAGTTGAACTTGTCAGATAACTTCTTGTCCAATAGAGTTGAAGTATCGTGATGCGACGCGACTCATCCTTAGATATGGATAATTCGTTTCAACTTATGAAAATGTTGAGATGTGAGCATACTGCATAATTTTTTAAAATAATATTTATTACCATTTTTCTTTTAAATTTTTGCCTTGAATGAATTTTATTTTATTTTTTTTGTTAAAGTTACTAGAAGATTCTAAAAAATATGTAAATAGTTCAACAAACTTGGCTAAATACAAAAAACGGAAGGCAAGAAAAATGACCTTTTTCTAAAATTTAACTCAACTTATAAAATTTTTAGGATTGTCCTGTCAATAAAATCTAAGAAAAATAATTGATAAAATTTTATTTAAAAAAAAAAAAACTAAAAAGTCATTTGCCAAACCCGACTTATACTTTCTTTAAGAGTTAGCTAAAAAGCTAGAATATTGATTAAAAAAAGTGAATGCCAAAAATATTAATTTGTTTGATACATTCTTAATTTTTAAGTTGCAGCAAAAAATTGATAAAATTTTATTTAAAAAAAAGAAAGAAAGTCATTTGCCAAACCCTACTTAGACTTTCTTTAAGAGTTAGCTAAAAAGCTAGAATATTGATTAAAAAAAGTGAATGTTAAAAATGTTAATTTGTTTGATACATTCTTAATTTTTAGGTTATAGCAAAATGAATTAGTATTTGATAAGAAACTTTAAATTCTTGTTTGCTACTTAAATGTCAAGTTTATTACTGTTGTTCATTAGCTTATTATCATTTTCGATTATTTTTATTTTATTTCGGGACTTTAGGGGTGGTTTTTGACACCAAAACTAAACTAACATGTAGAAAAAAAAAAAAAAAAAAGAATGCAGAGAAAACCAGAAAAAGATGATTTGTTTGAACGGCCTAATATGCACGAGAAGAGACAAAAGAAATGAAATGGAGTAGGATCATTTGTAGTACTTCAGTGATTAGAAAATGGTAATTGAGAGTTTAACTTTTGCTCTGCATTATTGGCGAGTTCTACTTCTCTTTTCTTCTTAAAGGTGAAGGTTTAATCATTCAGTCTAAGGATAAAAAGAGACAAGTTGGCATTGGTTGATTAGATATATCATTATTTAATTTGTCACATAATTTTTCATATAATAAGACTTTTTAATTTATTTTATTTTTGTTTTTTGGGTCTTGGTCCCCTATGTGGGGCAACCATAAAATAAAACAGATTCCGTAAGCACTTTGCAATGCAAGGTGTCATATCACTAAATATTTTATTCAAACGCTTCATACTTTACATAACTTTTAATATGACATAATTAACTTTATTATTTTTTAAAACATAATAAATCCCACATATATATATATATATACACATATCTATTATTGTATTAATATACACAATAAATAAAATAAAATAGTAAGAAGATAAATATTATTTTTTATACAAAAATATTTGGATATATTACGTGGATCTTTCTTGAGATTTGAAAAAGTACACTTAAGTCTTACTAATTTTATTTCTAGTAACTCTAAAAAGGTGAATGTAAATGGTGTGAAAACACAAGAATCAAGAAAAAAAAAAGTATATTTTAACATAAAAGAAATGATAATATTATTTTTTCATATGTATAATCAATGGATTATTGATGAAAATAGGATTAAATATTACGTGAATTAAAATTTTAAGGAAGTTTAATATAATTATACTAAAATAGTGAAATTTACTGTATTTTTTTTTTGCAAATCTTATGAAATTATTGTAATTTATCAAAAATATTTTGACTTGGGGGAGCCTACTTGCAAAACAACTCAAAAATTGGGGCGGGAAACAAAATTTATTTTAGGTGGAGAATTGTGCCCGGAGGTGTTATTTACTTCTTTTAATTAAGCTTAGTTCATTGACTTGCATAGTGATTGGATTGACTATGGAGAAAGCACAAATCCTAATCATTCTCCATTGTCCTTTGTTTGGAAGCATTAAATAAAGCAAAGAAAAAATATGGAAGGTTAGACATGATATCCTCCAAGCTCACACTTCTTGTTTTGTTGTCCTTCCAAAAGTGAGAACATGGGGGCAGAAACGGAACCAAATTAGTAGCTAGGTTTCTTTGATGGAAAAATAACAATTAAGTGTGCATTTCAAAATTTAATTTTAAATTAGCGATAAAATTTATAAATATTAATAATTATAATTATAATTTTTTTTCTCTAAATTTATAATAATTTTGTGAAACCACAACTGTGTTGTAATTTCCTTTTGTTTGATTGGTCTGGTTTTGTAACATTTATATTTTATTATTATTTTTTATTTACAAAAAATGTTAAATATAATTATATTTATATATAAAAATAAAAATAAAAATAAAAATAAAAGCTTGTATGATGCCCACATTTATTTTAAAAACGAGTAATGCTATATAAATAAAATTTTGTTATAAGCTGATATGACACTAATCACATTAATAAATTAGATTCCATTTGACATTTCAAAACTTTATGATTATTGGAATATTTTTTAAAATTTGTTCTAAAAAAAAGAGAGAGAATGAGTGGTTGAAAGTGGTTGTTAAAGGTAGTTACCGATAGTTGGAAGTGATTTTCAACATTAGGAAGGACCAGAGGTGATTTGTGGAGGGAGGCTGTTGTCGGCGGGTAAAGGTGATTGTGTCATATATATTACAACACAAGGAAAAGTTTCCTCCGGTTCACTAATTGGACTAGAGGGTTCAATTTGGTAATTTTTGGACCCATTTTAGATTCAACTCAGTGATCCGAATCATTCAAATTTTAATGTCTTTCGACTAAATCGATAACCATATGTTTATGGTATGTATTTTTCTTTATTTTTTATTTTAAAAATCAAAGAGGTGTGCATACTTTTTATTTGCTTGATTAGGCTAACTAATAAAATGACTTAAAATGGTGATCTAATCAATTATATGAGTTGTAATTCATAGTTCGGAATTTTAGAGAAAATGAAAAAAGTAATTTGCCAAATTTATTTCATTCTCTAAAATTATTTTCAATTAAACATGTAACCCCTAAACAATATTTTTTGTTCTGAGCATGTGTACTTTTGTTGGCGTACCGGGATGTGTAACAAATTTACAACATATTTATGTTTGTTTAAGTTGCACCAAATTGATCATCTTTGTTATATATCTAATGTCAACAAAATAGTATAATGATTTTTTTTATACCCATAAAAAATTGTAAGAATCATGTATATTATTATACTCATAATTAGTAAGACAATTTCAAAAGATGAGAAGTTAAATATGTTTTTGCCTCCCAAAGTTCGAATTCTGGATCCATCATTGATACCAATGAGATATGTGATAGAGATATTCCATTACATCTATGCGATAGAGAGATCTGAATCCCTAAGGCTCGTGGGGTATCGTTCGGAGCCTATTTCGATAATTTGAACTGTTCATATTATAAAGTTTGTCGAGTAGATCATTAATGAAAATTAAGGTACTTAGATATTCGTAACTTTATAAAAAGACCACATTTTTTTGTAAAAAAATAAAAAGATATCATATTTTTGATAAAGTTATTTAAAATAATGAGAATCCAATAATTGGGTTATGGATATATGATTAACTTAATTTTTTATATGAATAATATATTCGACTAGCTCTATAATATGAATGGTTCGAATAATCATAATAGGCTCAAAACAACCCTTAAAAACCTCAGAGCAATTCTTTAGAAAGGCCTCAACATTTTGGTATTTCTTTGTTTTATTCTTCCAAAAGAATGTGGATTGATCATTTTGCCTGAGTTTCCTTGTGATGCAGAACAATAGGAATACTATAGTCCCAATTCCAGCAACAACTGAAGGAGTTGCAAAACATGAAAAATTAAGCTAGTATGATAGACGAACAAAGCAATTATCTAAATATACTCATGCATATCAATTGTAACACCTTGACCTTGCTTTTGGTTAATTGATTATTTAATCATTAATTAGCCTTGTGATAATCTCTTTTTCATGTGTTAGTATAAGTGTTGTGTGAATTATGTGATAAAGAGATAAATTTTGATTCGGAAGAACTAATATGAGACCTTAAATATTAATTTGTCATGCATAGGATTTATTTATAATCATGATATTTGCATATGAGTCATGTCTCATGTTTAATTGCATGTATGAGGATTTAATTTATGATAGGACAAATTTATCTGATTCGCTAATTTTCAGATTGATTCAGAAATTTTGTATGAGACGTCACAATCTAAATTGACATGTGTGAGATTGAGTTATAGTTATGAAATTTATATATAAATGATTATTTCATGTTTAATTTCAAAATTTATATGTTTATAAGTTTTTGATTCAATAATTTAAATATGACTGAATAATTGTAATTTAATCGGTATGAGCCTAATTCAAGTTTAATTGTGTAATTAAGGGTTGTATATGATTAGATTAACTATATTTAATTAGTTTGATGAGTTGTTTTATGTTAAATTTAATTTGGTAAGTTAAGGCCTTATTTGGATGATTTAGTCATTTTTTTGGGTTAAATAGAGATGTAGTGTAAGTTGGTGTTAGCTTATGTGTTTTGTGTTGAGAGCTCAGAGAGAGAGAGAAGGAAGAGGGGAAGTTAGGACTTCCTGATTTCTTCATCTTAAGATAAGATTTTTCCATCATTTTCATGTTTTGATCTTGTTTTGTATGCATTCACATACTAGAGCTTGTATTTTGGGTTTTGTAGAGAAGTTCACGAAACTTTGTAATCTAGGGTTTGAGATTGATGAGTTCATGCATCTATCTTGTGTTTCATCCTTGTATTCATGCATTTTTCATGATTTTATGAGAGAAATCATGTATCAATCTTGTTTTGTAAGATCAATTGCATGTATATGGAAGTTTTGAGGAGAGATTTCATGAGTTTTGTATGCCAGGGTTTGGAATAGATGGATTCTCATGCAATCACTCATACTCATCCCTGTATCATTACCTTTATTGTAGATTTAAGGTAGAAATCTTGCATTGATTGTGTTTATAACATTTGTTGCAAGTGTATTTGAAGATTCAAGAAAGTTTCATCATGTTTAAAATAGCAAATGAGAGATTTTGAAAATTTGTTTTGAATCTTGAATAAATCTTTCAATTGATGTTATCTAACATGTTTTTAGAACCTTATGAATCATTTTATGAAAGGAATTTGAAGTTTGTTGATGATTTTTAAAGATGAGTTTTCATATTAAATTTACGAATCAGAAAACTTGGAGATTGTTTTGAATCTTGAATTATTCTCTCAATTGAAATTATTTTACTTATTTTTGGAGCTTTGGGACTGTATTGAGATTGGTTAATTTGAGTTTGAGTAGATTATTATGAAGATGAGTTTTATGTTCAAATTTACGAAGCAAAAATCATTAAATTAGGCTTGATTCATGGATTAAGTTTTCAATTGACCATGTTTTTCATGTTTTCTTGCATATGGGACCCCTCGGGACATCTAGAACTTGCATTTTAGAACTCTAAGAGCATGTTAGCAATGCTTTGAGCTACGTATAAGGTTGAAGTTAGGTTTAAGTCGTTGTACCTCTTCATAGCCGGCTGACCATGTTTCTCGATAGTAGATATTTTGTAACAACCAGTTGTCCCCATGTGCATGTTTTGTACTAGCTGTCTCTTTGTTGATATTTCCTACGTGAGAACCTATTTTTCTATAAATTCAAGACCTCCCCTCATGGTTTGGGTTTACAAAAATTCTCCAAGAGCCATAACTTGTCCAATACACTTCCCTCTTCTCTTACAATATACATACTATACATACACCTTCTAAGCTTAAACTTGAGGCTTTGGTTGAGGCTCTTGAAGATAATTTCAGATCCTAGAGAGTGTTAAGCTTGTGATTTGCCAATTAGGAAGCTCATCCTCTCTTTAAAGGGGTAATCTTGAGCTCTTTTACCATATTTTCTCTCTCTTTTCTTTGCCATTTCATACTGATTTCAGAGTTATTTTAAGCTTAAAAATGTGATTTGAAGTCACAAAAAGAGGAGGGGTTAGGCACCCTTCCTTAGGCCTTATTCCATAACTTGTTGCTTTGTCTTTTTCTACTTTGTTTATTTTGGTTTTGGCCACTGTTTTTTAGAGTTTAGGAGATGTTTAATGGGTTTATTTAATTTATGCTTTGAATATTACACTTGTGTTGTTGTAAGTCCTCATGGGTTTGGTGTATAGGCCATAGATTCCAATCCATTTGAGTTGATAGCCTTTTCCTTCATTTTTATAACTTTCATGTGTATATTCACACTATTGTAATCATCCACTTTTCATTCATACTCTGCAACCTCCCTCCTTTCTTTTTTTCTTTTGATTAAGAGTTGTATCAAACAAAAGATTGCTGCTCAAGGCATAAGAAAGAGACCCCTTATGCTAAATGGTTTAATCTCTTCGGAGGCTTATTACCAGGGCATTACATGTCTCTTATGTCAACCATGATCTCTTGTTTGACACTTTCTTTTATCGCTGGTGCATTACTTCTAAGGGACTAATTTTCTAGTTAGACCTTTGGAAAACATAAAGGAAAGATTTATTATAGTTCATTATCGGGTTTGGATTCGAAGTCATTATCGCTCTTTTTGAGTTTGACTAGTCATTATTGCTCTTTTCGAGTTTGACTCCGAATTCATTATTGCTCGTAAATGGGTTTGATTCTTCCTTTTTAGTCTCTTGGGTCAAGTCATGCTTGTTATTCTTTATTGCTTTTGGACTCAGTGGACATAATCATCACCTTTGGACAAAAAGGAAGAAAAGATAAGAAAAAGGAAAGGTAAAGTAAAAAAGGCTAATAAAACCAGAGTGAAAAGGATAAAGAGAAAATAAAATTTGGTTAGGTTCAGTTGGACGTTATACTGAACCTATTACGTCTTGAATCATCGTATACTATTTCAGTGATGTTCGATGATTCATGAAGCAGGTCTACCCTCTCCCTTGAGGTAACTCCATGATAGGGAAGAGATATTGTTTGTCTTTTGTTGCGTTTATTAACTCTTGTCCTATTGCTTCTAAGATCATCATGCAACAAATTTGCCTTGATTGATGATTTGAGAATCGAATCTACTCCTGCCAGCCATTTGTACAGGAAGTGGTATTTTTACAACAGAACAAAGCAAATCTTGAGGCCAAAACAGAACAATTTTCTGACTGTAAACAAAGCTGATTCTGGTAGCAAATAGAGAGGTTTCCAGAGGAAGTTCTTGGTTGTGTACATGTGGTTCCTCACCTCCCGATTTAGTCCATTGGATTGGTAGCTTAAATATTCATATTTTGTAATAATTTGTAATTAATTAGTTTCTTTCATTCGGACTTGTAATAATTAGTTAATTAATTAAGTAGTTCATTTATTAGGTGTTGTAATAATTAGTTAATTAGGACATTCATTCAGACCCTCTTGTACGAGGGTAAATTTGTAATATTTGTATGTCTTTCAAACCCCATTTCTTTCTCCATTTTATTTATATGCTTAATGTGGTTGCATGTAATGTCATGTTTTCGTTTCATATCATTGCCATGCTTTGTATCCTTTTTTGCATACAATAAGGTTTGACTCACCATTCTTGAAATATCATTGTCATTTCCTATTTACTTGAATACGTGCACCACCGCATGCTTTGAGTTAATCCATATGACATGTAACAAGCCGAACCTATTAGTCGCATTCTTGTATTTGTTGCATTAGTCATGCGCATTGTTAGGATCATGCATTGTTCTAATTATTATCTTTTTACTTGACTTGCCTCGGAGTACTAGGCGAGCATTTTAGCTTTAGCATATTCATGTGTGTTTGTGTTGCCATGCTTAGTATCTTACCATGAGGTTACGTGCTTACTTGAAATAAACTGTTTGAATGCCTGTAGATGAAGGCTATTTCGCTTAAGTTGGAACGACTTTGATAAATGCACATATGAGATTGTTTTTCATTCAACTAGCACATATTCAAAACTCTTTTCAAACAAACATGAAATCAAAGCATTACAAAATGAGTGACATAGTCTATACTTGGGTGCCTCACATAGTAAATTAGCATAATAATCAGAACAATAGCATATAATGTACATAAAAATCATGTCATGATTAGTAAAGACCGATCTTTGATCGAGTGAGTAGGGTGCTCAATTTATGACCTTCCCCTCTCATACCTAAGTTACTGAACCAAAATAACTTTGGTTATGACGGACAAATGGCCTTTGGCATGAGTCACGGGTTTCCTAAATTTTTTAAAATATTTAGGTGGCGACTCTAAAATTTGGCAATGCAGTCCGTTTTTGTCATCTTTGATGATGAATGGAATTTTTAAGATTTGTCAAATTTGGACTCTCATTTGTGTTTTTTTGTTTCACATTGCACTTGTGAAACCAGATTCAAAACCACGGGAGCCTGAACTGTAGGGCTATCGTATCTGAGGAGACTAAACCCCTTCGAGGAGCACGAAAAGCGCAGTTGTGGACATCCCATTTTTGATCGCCCGCAAGGCTCGAGCGCTTTGCCTGATACACTCGATGATGAAAGCGGTATTGTGCGTGGTTCAAGGTCTCAATGAAGGGGCCGTGTTTAAGCTTCGAAACAATCCAAACCTTCCATATTTCCATTGCTTATACCCAAGAAATCCATTTTTACACCTTGTGCCACCTTGTGTTGAGGTTGAAATAGAAAAATAGGGGAACGCATTGAGGCCCAACCGTGCCTCAGTGAGGGCCGGCAGGGCCTTGGTAGCGAGAAACACTGTTCTAGGCGAGAGGCCGCCAGCTATCCATTTTTAAAGATATTTATGATATTTCTGGCTCAAATTCTATAAAAATGACCATATATCTCTATTTTGAGGGTTGAAGAATTTCAAGAAAGCCATTATATCACCTTGAGAGCTCCTTTTTTTCCTTTTTCTTATGCAAGCAACACTTTGAGTTAACTTACCACCTTGAACTCATATCCATACACCATACATTCCTTCATACCTTAGACTAGGAACCTTGGTTGAGCTTTGAACACCATAATTCAAGCTTGAGAGTGTGTTGGAGCCTAGTTTGATCACAAACAAAAATCTTACTCCCTTGAGAAGTGTAAGCTTGCTATCTTCCCTCTTGCTTTCATTTCTTTCATTTGCTACCTAGTTTTTATTGTTTTGTGTTGTTTGATCCTATTTTAAGTGTTTAAGTTTGGGTTTGAAGAGCTACTAAAAGGGTAGAGAGAGTTTGTTCTTTCTACACCTTTACCCATAGCTCATACATAGCATGTTGTATATTGTTCTAAGCTTTTCTTCAATTCATTTCTATATTTAAGAACCTCATTTTAATAATCAACTCACCATTCATCTCCTTCATTTGAGAGTTGTTTCAATCGGTTAACGGTTATTCAAAACGTGAACTAGCAATCTACGCTTAATGGCTTAATCTTTATGGAGATTCATTGCCAACGGTGTAGTCTCTTTTCCATGTTAAGAATCACCTTCCATTTGACATATTTCTCACTTAGTGGACGTAACCTTTAGTGGACGTAACAATCATCTTGGACTCAATGGATTAAAGGATGGTAAAAACTAATGAATTTGGCTTAAAATGAACCAACTCACGTAACGAGTTCTCTTACATCAATTCATGATGTTTTGATGGATCTTAAAGCGTCTCTACCTCCTTCTTTGAGTTCACTCCATGATAAGAGGGAAGGTGGTCATTATTCATTTCATTTATTGATTTTTGTCCAAAATTGTGCATCGAAATCATCAAGCAATCAACTTGCTCATTGATGGTTTTGGAAACAATTCTAACCTTCTCTCGAGGCTTTCCCATGACAGAGAAGTATGAAAGGAACAAACAGAGTCCAAAACACTTTGTCTGCACTGTTTTCACTTCAGAGCACAAAATAGAATTTTACATGACATTGAGGCATGGCCGGTCTTCTTTAGGCTCGGTCGGGCTTCATTAAGGGCCAGCTGGTCATCAATGTTTGGTCAGCAGTATATTTCTGCAGAAAACATAAAGCAGTGGCTGAAGGTGAAACAGAGTAACCTAAGGCAGACAGGGATGTTCTTGTTTGTTGCACATGCGAACATTGTGCATACCTTATGCATCCATGTTTGATGATTAATTATTAATTGTCATTGTTATTATTAATTATCATTGTTGTAATTAATTATTGTTATTATTATTGTTTATTTGTTATTGTTATAGTTAAATAGCTTAAATAGGTAGTTTACTTATCTTGATTATCCTTGTTGTAATAGCATAATTAGCTAGTTAATGTTTTTATTTATTCATTTGGTTTTGTAATAAGTAGTTTAATTTAGACTTTCGAACTTTGATTTGCACCCTCTTGCACGAGGGCAATGTTGTAATAAGTTGTTTGTCTTCCAACCCCACGTCTTTCTCCCTTTTACTTACTTGCTTATGATGGTTAGTATAGGACATCACGTTTCATTAGCATCCTTATGCTTTGCATCCATTCTCTTGCATGCATCCAAGGCTCGGCTCATCATACTAACCCAATATCAATGTTCAAATTCATTTCTTGAATATGTGCTTTATCGCATGACTTGTATAAAATCATATGCCATGCTCATAGTCGAGCCTATAAAATACATAATATGTGCGCTGTATTAGTCATATTGTATTCATTAGGAACATGCATATTTTTCTAATTATTTTGCTTTGTTTGGTTCGAAGTACTAGGTGATTAATTTTGAGCTTTAGCATATTGCATGAATATGTTTGTGTTGCCATGTCCAAGCATACTTCCATGAGGCTAGTTGCTTGAATTAGGATGGCTTGATTAAATGTCCATTTTAGCCCACTTGGCAAATTTACAAAACAATTTCGAACAAAACCTAAAATCAAATGTTCCAATTCTTGCAAATATTAGTCTATGCCTTGTGTGTGCATCACATAGTGATATAGCTAAAAAATCGGAACAAGAGCATATAATGTAAATAAAAATCACATCATGATTAATAGAGGTCGATCTTTGATCAGGCGAGTGGGATGCTCAATTCATAACCTTCCCCTCTTGTAGCTAAGTTCCCTAGCCGAGACACTTTGATAATGACGGCCTAATAGCCTTTGGCACCAATCTCGAATTTTCTAAATTTCTCAAAAATATTTAGGTGGCGACTCTGAAATCTAGCAAAGAAGTCCATTTTTGGCATTTGATTCAAACATTGATTTTCCAAAAAGAATTACCGGATTTGGACTTTTTTTTGTTTTTCACTATTTCACATTGCACTTTGTGAAATCAGATTCAGAACCACAGGTAGAGTCTGAACTATAGGACTATTCGTCTTCCGAAAGAAGTGCGGAAAGTCGGGCTACAACAACTATAACCCTTATCATTATCATCATTTCAATTTCACAATTTCAAATATCAATTATATTTTCTCTTTAAAATCTCAACATTTACATGTTAGGGGAAAACCCCTTTCTTTTTGAAAATCCATTTCAATACAAGAAATATCTCATTTTAACATATATCAACCCCAAACTCATGATCACAATCTTTTTCAAGAAAACAGTTGAAACCCCCTCTTTTACATTATGATTTCAAACCCTAGTTTTTTGCCAAAAATCCCCAAACCACTATAGTCTTTCAAAATAACAAATAGCAAAGACAAAAACCTTTACTATAGTGTGGAGAATCCCTACCTCGAAGCTAGAAGACTAAGGAGAGAGAGTGGAGAATCCTCAAAGGAGCCGAGATCCACTTTTGTTTGGATGAAAAGAGAGCTCACAGAGTGTTCTACCTTTTTAACAAAGGGAGTAGGGTGAAGAAATCACTAGATCTTGATGTTTTTGTAGAGAAAGTGTAAGTTTTAGAGAAAGTGTGTCTAAATCTAGGGTTTTTGGAATGTTTAGAGAGAGTGAAATGAAAAAGTGACTCAAAAAGATGGTTCTGTGATCTGATATACACACAGTCAGCTCGAGCACAAGATGTGTCGCTCGAGCGACCAGACACAATAAGTTTTACCACTCAACCGCAAGAAACTTTGCGTGAGTGCAGAATACAAACTCCCATAAGTTTTACAAACAGAAGGTCATCGCTCAAGCACAAGAAGCTTTACTCAAGCGAAGAATACAAACTTCCAATATTTTTGAAGACCTGTAAAAGTACTGGAGGTTCACAAAGACTGCTCAAGTGCAGGAAGTGCCGCTCAAGTAAAGAAACAAAAATCTAGGCAACAAAAGATTGGAAAACAAGCTACCAATCTATTCCAAACGCAATTAACACATTCTAAAAGCTAGACTCAAAGAGATATAAGGGAAAACAAGAGATGGATAACTATATATAATAATGAAACCTGAATCTAAAACATCAAATGGGTCGGGTCCTAACCAGAATCGCTATAATTTCAAATCCTTCTTTCAAATAAACATTCGTCTTCAATTTATGAAATAAATCAACAACCTAATTGAAAACCCACTTTAGACCAAAATTTCAAACCTAAGTGTAATAACATCGATCTATAATTAGCTGTTAATCTGTAATAAGGAATGCTAATTAAGTTTTAGGAATGGGATTATGTGTTAATTATGCATTGTGTATGTGTTTTGCATTCCTATCTGTTAGCCGTATGAATATCTATTCAGAATTTTACTTTGTTCTATTAATTAAATGCCTTATCGGCATCCGAATGTGAAATTGACTATGTCAATGTGTTAATATGAATTTTAAGAATTTTATGATAAGTTTAATTGGATTTTGATTCGAAGTCAAATAATTAGAATAAATTAATTATTAAGTTGAATTAACTTAGCTCTAGTCACAATTAATTAGCATAAGCTAATCAAGCCTATATAAGGCCACTTAAGACTCATCCAACAACATTCTAAACTTCATTCTTGAGATCAAAAATGTGTAGAGAGAGAGAAGTTGAATTCAAAGCTAGGAGAAGAGAAATTTGGAAGAAAAATGGAGAATTGACTTGCTAGCTCAAGAATTAGCTACTAAGAGTGCAATTGAAGAGTATAGATAAGGAATTCAACTCCTAAATCTTATGTTTCAGCCATTAAGCATGTAGAATCAAGAGGAATTTGAGTCTATGAGTGTAAATTAAACTAGGAGTGAAGTATTTAGAACCAAATCATGCATGCATGCATAATTCTTCATGTGTGGAGTTTGATTTCCAAGAATTCTTACTTGCATGGGCCTAGACTTGCATGAGTTTGAGTATCCAACATGATTTTGTACTTAACATCTTATTCACTCTTGCTTTTAAAAGTTTGAACTCAAAACAATGCATGCATGTATTTGACATGAGTTTTGATATGAGTTTTGATTTAGTTTTGACGAAATGGTTGAGCTTTGGACCTTGATTTTACAAAATAATCTTCTATTCATGTTGTTATATAAGTTTCTATGTGTTTTCTCAAGTTTTGGCCCAAAAGAATGAGTTTTGGTACTTTGGATTGAGTTTTGAACCTTGAAGAGCAATCTAGAAATTTCAGAATTTGCACTGTTCACTTGAGCAGTGAAACCTTCACTCGAGCTTACTTTGCGAGCTCTCAATATTTTTGTAGAGTTTGATGGTTGGCTTGACCGCTCGAGTGACCACCCTTTGTTTTGAACCTTGGCTCGAGCGACTAAAAGTTGGCTCTAGCGTAAAATGAGCGCATCTAGTACTTTTGCAAACTTTACAGACCGCTCGAGCAACCAAAGCTTCATTCAAGCGTACTGCCATGTTTTCAAAAATTTTGCAAAGTGTTTCAAAGTGCATTATTGCATCCTCATTCCATCTTAGGCATTCTTAACCCATGGTTTAGGCCATATTAGTAAGGATATGAATTAGAAACACACTAAGAAAGAAATGTAATAGGTTAAATGTATTCGGAGTGTGTGTTCCAATATGTATTTGTCACGTGGTTATGTGTAGGTCATGCGCCATTATCCGACCGATCTGTCTACGTTGTCAGTTCTGCTTCTGGAGCTATCTATGTGGAACAATTTTGTAAACCTATGTTGACTATAAGTATTTTTTGAATGATATGATAATCTTTGTTTTCTGAAATGCTATTTTGTGAACCATGAATGATTGTCCAACTTTCTAAAATGTAATTGTGACATTCTTAGCATAATGTGATATGTTATAAGTTACTTGGTACTAGGGTTTCAAATGGGTTCTATTCATAGAACTTGTGGTGAAGTGGATTTGGAAATACTCTCTAGTCCAAACATAGCTTCTTGATCCTCTCTTCTCTACGAACTTGATAGTCTTCTCTCCGATCTTTCTTTTCTCACAAGTTATGTCTCATTTCCTTTGATTGAAACTTCTTCTTTTATAATGTTCTCCATGGGCCCACTGGATACCCTGATCCTATCTCTGGACCCCCATATATCCTATGGAATATATGGCTCTAGTGGCCCTTCAACTTATTTTTATCTAGCTACGGCCCTTCCCAGACAGACTTGGCACGGGCCAACTTGTCTTCGGCCCCCTCGTAGTCAGCTACGGCCCACATGGGTTGGAGGGTCGATTTTAGGCCGATTTGTACATGACTCACTTTCCGATTGGGACAATTTTCGGGCTTCCTAAATAATTATATTTTTTCGACTCCCACAATTGCCCCTCGAACATCTGATTAAGATCTTTTTAGTTGGTGTGTTTGGTTGATTATATATACTACTCGATTAACAGATCAAAAGATGTCTCGAAAACCAAAAATACGGCACGCATGCTTTTTAGTACTGATACGTCAGAACAAACACGATATGAAATCATCATTGCTTCCCACCCCTTCTTATTTGACACTCATTTAATGCGATTTGAAAACTGTCCCTCTATGTGTTTTGAATTGAAAGGTTCTTAGCTCTTTGGCATTCTTCATACCGATCTTCCTCCCTCAAGACTTCTACGATTTCAACTCTGCTTCCTATCGTTCTTTCACTCTGACCTGTAAGTCCCCCTCTCTCTTCCTCTTTTGCTCACATTCCAGTCCCCTTTGTGTGTTTTTTTATTTAGTATACATCTTCTATTTCGTCTTGAATGGTGACACATTTGAAAGCTCTTCTCTCTGACGAGCGAGTCGTTACCTTCTATCGTCATTTTTCAATCCGAACAACGTCCATCTATCCCTTGTTGCAGACAATATGGTTGACATGGAGAGGTCTGACGCAAACACCATCGTCTTTCCTCTTCTATCAATTGTTGAGGACGAAATCCGTTTTTCCCTCCATCCTTTTCTTAGGACTGTTCTGCGTTATTGGGGTCTAATTCCCTTTCAGCCCAATGTGAACTTTTACCATATAATCATGGCCATAGTAGTACTGAACCGCCTTCTTGGCATTAACCTAGAAATCCCAGCTATTCGGCACCGCTATGTCATAGCGAAATTAACTGGTCAACAGGGCCGATATTTTTTGACATCCAAGGACATAGATCACCATTTGGTGATTATGCTTGCTAGCTCTAGCAAAAGAGTTGACGATGTTATGGTCGCCATCTAAGGTAATTGGGAATTCGGCGAGGGAGAAGATCGCCCAGACCCTGTGCCAAGACCGAAAGGAACAAGGTGGCCGAATATAATTATTTCCTGATTAAATGAGTTGTCCGACACTTAAATTCTTTACACTGACTAGTTTTTTGTTTCGTGTACGCAATGATTTAAAAAGGGCTCTCACGTCGGTGGACGAGGCCGTTCTTGACCAAGTAAAGACGGTCCTTAATTACAAAGGGCATGCAAATCTTCAAGGATGGGGGCGCGTCGGTCACATGCTATTGAAGTGCGACCCAACCTATTCCATATTCTCGGCTGCAGACCATATCCCAATGTCGAGGGGAGAACAACAACTTACTGCACTTATATTCCCCAACTTCAAGAGCTTAAGGGATATCAATCTTGAGAGTTCAGACGCCAAAGACACTAGATCGGAGGGCCGTTTAGAAGAGCACAAACTAAACAGTTGGCATTAACCTAGAAATCCCAGCTATTCGGCACCGCTATGTCATAGCGAAATTAACTGGTCAACAGGGCCGATATTTTTTGACATCCAAGGACATAGATCACCATTTGGTGATTATGCTTGCTAGCTCTAGCAAAAGAGTTGACGATGTTATGGTCGCCATCTAAGGTAATTGGGAATTCGGCGAGGGAGAAGATCGCCCAGACCCTGTGCCAAGACCGAAAGGAGCCAGGTGGCCGAATATAATTATTTCCTGATTAAATGAGTTGTCCGACACTTAAATTCTTTACACTGACCAGTTTTTTGTTTCGTGTAGGCAATGATTTAAAAAGGGCTCTCACGTCGGTGGACGAGGCCGTTCTTGACCAAGTAAAGACGGTCCTTAATTACAAAGGGCATGTAAATCTTCAAGGATAGGGGCGCGTCGCTCACATGCTATTGAAGTGCGACCCAACCTATTCCATATTCTCGGCTGCAGACCATATCCCAATGTCGAGGGGAGAACAACAACTTACTGCACTTATATTCCCCAACTTCAAGAGCTTAAGAAATATCAATCTTGAGAGTTCAGACGCCAAAGACACTAGATCGGAGGGCCGTTTAGAAGAGCAGAAACTAAACAGGGAAATCAAATTGGCCTTCAAGCAAATCAGCCTTGATCAGCATAATGGCCATCCCTCCACTTCTAGCCAAGTAGCTATTGCTTCCCTAGAGGACGACATCTTCAACTAGTTAGGAGCTTTACCTGGGGCCTATTCTAAGGAGATGGGCAGAGAATCTCTCTCCCAATTTCCCAGGAGGAGGAATGCTAAAAAGATAGCAGCAAAGAGGAAAGTTTGTGGTACTAGGGGGGGACCAAGAAGCTCTCCCTCCAGCAGCTATTTCAGTAGAAATAGCTCACAAACTTGTTGTGGCTGTGGCTGATCGGTTCCTAATCAGCAACAAACTGAAGACTCAGGCTCCAAACAAAAAGGTGAGAAACGACCCGCCGACACTATTGTTGAGTCATCAGAGAAACCAATTAATAAACGGTAAAGGCTGAAGGCGACTTCATCTGATTCGACCGCACCATTCATCATCCAACCAAGGATGAAAAATATGCTGGTTCTCACCAATGGGTCAGCTATCAGAGATTCCGCTGTGGCCTTAAGCGTGGCTTCGGCACTTTCTTTTCCGGCTGACAAAACTGCATTCCGTACTAAGCTGGACGTGGTCTCAATTACTTTGCGGCTCAATTGGCTATATTGGTAGGTAGCACGTACTTGTAATCCATTTTTACTTTCCATGCCAACAAATGTACCTTTGCTTCATTATGTTTGTTAGGCGGCAAGAAGGACAACCGAAATCGGCCGTTGTCATTATGACGTTGTGGAGAAACTTGACGTGATGGAAGGCTGGCTTAAAGAGGAAAGAAGCAAGGCCACAGCTGCTATGGCTGACTTGGTGATGGTGACGACCATGGCCGAGGCCGAAGCTAAGAAAGCGGAAGAAGAGTGAACGAGAGCCGCTGTCGAAGAGGAGAAAGCTAAGCACGTTGATCTACTTCAGCGGGCCGCTAAAGAAAAGGAAAACTTCATAGATGGCTCCTTGAAGTTGGCCAAAGAAGAGATAACAAAATTGAAAGCCGACCTCGAGGAGGCGAAAAAGGCACAGGAGCTCGCTGAGGCAGATGTAGCAAAAGCATATGATGACGAAGAGCTTGTGGCCAAAGAGCTATATGCAAATGAGGTTTTGAATTTTGAAAATCGAGGCTTCAAACATGGCTAGCTCAAGGCGTTGGCGACCGCCAATATGACTCTTGATTAGCCGATTCCATATTAGCAATTGGAAGTCGAAACCCTAGACTCGAACCCTAAGGAGTTTTAAGGTTTGTTAAGTTCGTTTTGTGTTAGGGCCGCTTTCATTGATAAAGTGATGAATGTTTGTGTGCAATTTATTAACAAAAATTCCTGTTTTATTAATGATTTAATGGAAATACCTGTTTGTGGATAATAAGCACAAAGCAAAAATAACTTCACAAAGCAAAAAATAACTTCAATGGTCAAGTGAAGCAGTGATGTAATTCGACCAAGTATGGATAAGTCGAATAGATTCACATATCTACCCCTACCCCAATTGAACATGTAATGCCCCCGCTGAATAAATAAGCATAAAGCAAAAAAAAAACTTCAGTGGTCAAGTGGGACAGTGATGTAATTTGGCCAAGTATGGATAAGCTGAATAGATTCACATATCTATCCTTGCCCCAATTGAACACGTAGTGCCCCCACCGAATAAATAAGCATAAAGCAAAAAATAACTTCAGTAGCAAAAAATTTCAGTGGTCAAGTGGGGCAATGATGTAATTCAGCCAAGTATGGATGAGCTGAATAGATTCACATATCTGTCCTTGCCCCAATTGAACACGTAATGCCCCTGCTGAATAAATAAGCATAAAGAAAAAAATAACTTCAGTGGTCGTTGGGCAGTGATGCAATTCGGCCATGTATGGATAAGCCGAATAGATTCACATATTTGCCCTTGCCCTAATTGAACATGTAGTGTCACCGTCGAATAAATACGGCGGTGGCCGCAGGTTTGTCATAATCACTCACTTGTAATTAATGAAGGGAACCACTAGACATTGAGGGGGCCTGAGGCGCTGTTAAATAGACATCGCTCAGCCCAAAAAAAGGGTGTCTAACAATCAGAGAGTGAGCAGCGCACAGAGTGGGATAGGTGAGAGCATTGCATAGTGAACAGAGTGTGATCGTATGTCGAGCAGGTTATTCTTCAACAGTAAAGGAGAAGGAAAGAGTTTGGCGGAACTGGATGTGAAAATGAACCATGGCACTGGTAATGAAGCCACCCGAGCGGGCAACGTGGCGTCGGAGGAGCGAGAGAGACATCATTCACCCTAACGTTGAAGTAGGTCCCCAAGAAGGAGTGAGGTAGACAAATCACCCAGAAGTGGGGTGTAACAAAGAGTGAGCACAAGGGCTGTGAGTGCACAGGCTTCTGCGCGACATGAGCCGACTAGACCACCACATCCCCTAAGTTTTGCGGTCTTCATTGGAAACAAACCCATGACTGAAGTGGACTCGATTAATCATGATCCGAACGTGGTGATGGATTTTACTCGGCAAATATTTTCTCCCGAAGTGTAGCAATCCATGGTCAGGCGGGGCGACTATGAAGTCTATAGAGATGGTATCCATGGGGCTATCAGAGGACTCTATTGTTCATATGAGACTAGCATGCACTTTCGTGCTACACATAAAGAGATTGCATAGAAAGATTGGTGGATTCAAGATTTGGAACGCCGTGTAGGTAAGGCAGAAAATAATGTGCGCAAAGTCAAGGTCGCTGAGAAGTAGCCTGTGGGATCAGCGAATACGGTCATGACTGATAAAATGAATCAGTTGCTGATAGATCATGCTATAGCCAATCAAGACACGGCAGTCGTTTTTGCCAAAGAAGTGATAAGAACCTGGGCATACGAGGAGGGCCTTTTTGATGAATGAAAAATTGGCATTGAGAAGACCAAGGAGAAGCTTGCAGGTGAAGTTTGTCGATGCGAGAACCGTGGTTTCAAGCATGGCTAGATTAAGGCTCTTCAAGCTGCGGGTATCGACTCGACATCTCCTCTATATCAGAACTACAAGGTTCTGTTCGAGGCCTATGACGCCGAGAAAACGAATGATGAAGAAGAGGTGGACCAAGGAGAGGCTGAGGCCAATGCAGAGAAAGTTAGAGCAACAAGGAATCTATTTGTATGAATGAATGGAATTGCAATAGATATCACCATTTTTATAATAAACATTGTCGTTTGCAATTTATTCTAGTTGTTTGCTTATTGCATTGTTTGTTTTCTATTGTAATAAATAATCGAAACATTGGCGATAATTGATGTACCACTTTGTAATTTATAATTGCCAATTCGGCTGATCGTACTGAGCACGAGGGGCGCTCTGAATTCGGAGTCTTTTCGCAATGGCCAATTGTGCTAAGCATAAAGGGCGCTCCGAATTCGGAGGCTTTTTCGACCAATCATGTTGAGCATGAGGGGCGCTTTGAATTCAGAGTCTTTTAGCAATGGCCAATTGTACTAAGCACAAAAGGCACTCTGAATTCGGAGGCTTGTTCGGCCGATCGTGCCGAGCACGAGGGGCGCTCTAAAATTCAGAGTCTTTTAGCAATGGTCAATTGTGCAAAGCACAAAAGGCACTCCGAATTCGGAGCCTTTTAGCAATGGCCAATTGCGCTAAGCACAAAGGGTGCTCCAAATTCAAAGGCTTGTTCGGCCGATCGTGCCGAGCACAAAGGGTGCTCTGAATTCAAAGTCTTTTAGCATTGGCTAATTGTGTTAAGCACAAAGGGCGCTTCCGAATTCAGAGTCTTTTAATAATGGCTAATTGTGCAAAGCACAAAGGGCACTCCGAATTCAGAGACTTGTTCGGTCGATTGTACCGAGCATGAGGGGTGCTCTAAATTCAAAGTCTTTTAGCAATGGCCAAATGTGCTAAGCACAAAGGGTGCTCCAAATTCAGAGGCTTGTTCGATCGATCATGCCGAGCACGAGGGGCGCTTAACATCCAGTCATATATGAAAGCCATGAGGAATCATTCGTTAACTGTATAGATGCATAGATGATTACATAACAAAAAAACATGTGATTACATAACAAAAAACAAAGACAACCTCCATGTCATTCAATGATAAAATTTGCGCAGGTGAGTCGTATCCCATGATCGAGGAAGTCTTTTTCCAATCATGTCCGAGAGCCAATAGGCCCTTGCCCCGGTAATCGAGTCAATTTGATGGGGGTGTTCCAGTTAGAGCGCATTTTTCTGTCTGCTGGATTTTTTGTGGCAAAAAGCACTTTCTTGAGAACAAGCTCCCCAGGAGTGTAATGGCGCAATTGCACGCACTGGTTATACGATTTGGCGACTTGTTGTTGGTACCGTGGCTTGTGCACAAGAGCTCGATCTCGCGTTCTTTAATCACATTTAGGTCTAAGGCCAACATTATATCATTTCATCCTGTGTCAAAAGCTTCTGACCTTAGGGTAGGCAGGCCAATTTCAAGAGGAATGATAGTTTATGTCCCAAACCACAAGGCAAATGGTGTTTCACCGGTGGACCGCCTTGGAGTATTACGATGGGCCCATAATACACTAGGCAATTTTTCGACCCACTTTTCCTTGGCCTTTTCCAACTGTTTCTTGATTCCATCCAGGATCAATTTATTAGAGCTCTCAGCTTGATCGTTGCTTTACAGATAAGCTGGTGAAGAAAAGAATGGCCAAATACCATATGTGTCGCACAATTCCCAATAGACGCCACAGTCAAATTGGGTGTCGTTGTCGGATATAAGTGCTCGAGGTATACCGAATCAGGTTATAATGTTCTTCGATACAAAGCGTTTGACATCCATGCCCCGGATATGTGCCAATAGTTCTGTCTCAACCCATTTTGGGAAGTAATCCATTGCAAAAATCAAGAACCATTTACTTTTCGGAGCCCTTGGTAGTGGTCCGACGATGTCCAAGCCCCATTGAGCAAAAGGCTAAGGACTAGTAACGAAATTGAATTCCTCAGCGTGCAAATGAGTCAAAGGAGAGAACTTCTGGCATTGTTCACACTTCTTTACGTAGTTTCCAGCATCAGTTCACATGGTCGGCCAATAATATCTCTGGGTTATGGCTCGATGGGCCAATGAGCGCCCTCTAGAATGGGCACCGCAACTGTCTTCATGTATTTCGGCCATGAAATCCTCCACTCTGTCTGGATAAACACATTCCAAATACGGCCCTGAAAGAGACTTTTTGTATAGCTTTCCATAGGGATCCAAATAGTATTGCAAGGCTTTGTTCCACAGCTTATGGGCTTCCTTCTTATCTGTTGGCAACTATTCTGAGGATAAAAATGTGGCGATGGGATCCATCTAAGTCGGCCCAGGTCAATGACGTTGACACAAACAGAATCAGGGAGATTGATACTCGGCTTTGGGATGAATCCCATCTCAATGGTTCATTTAACTTCCGAATTGATGGCAGAAGCCGAACAAGCAAGGGCATTTGCATGGGTATTTTGATCATAGGTAATCTGATTCAGCTCATGATGGTCGAACTTTTTGAGCAAGGAATTGACCGTTTTCATATAGGCTGCCATTCGGTCGTTTTTGGTCGCTTACTCCCCCTTCAATTGATTGATGACCAACTTTGAGTCATAGAAGACCTGTAATTGTTTGGCGCCGAGGTGAAGTGCGTTACGTAGGCCGATTAGCAAAGCTTTATATTTGGCCTCATTGTTTGACGCATCGAAACCTAGTTTGACTACTTGCTCGATTACTGCGCCTTCGGGGGTCATGATCACTACTCCTACCCTATTGCCACACTGGTTAGATGATCCATCGTAGTACATCTACCAAATATTCCCGACATAACATTCTCCACTCCTGTTAGCGTCGGAAGGCTGGATGTTCTGGTTCGAAGTCGACATGATATCCTGTAAACTCAACAATGAAGTCAGCCAAAACCTATCCTTTGATGGCCGTTCTAGGTGAAAACTGAATGTCATACTGGTCGAGTTCTAATGCCCATTTTAAGGCGCGCCTTGATGATTTCGCACTACGAAGTACTGTTCGGAGAGGGTAGTCCGTCAGTACCTTTATCGTATGGGCTTGGAAATAGTGCATTAATTTCTTAGCGGCCACCACAAGGGCCAGAATAAGCTTTTCCAACGGTAGATACCATGTCTCGACATCTACCATCGCCTTGCTAACATAGAAAATGGGTCTTTGTTTGCCGAGTTCTTCTTTTAGCAACATAGCACTGACTGCCTAATCCGATACTACAAGATATAAGATGAGTGGGTTACCTGGCGATGGAGTTACTAAGAGTGGTACGGAGCGAAGATAAGCTTTCAAGCCATCCAAGGTAGTGTGGCATTCAAGGGTCCACTAAAATGTTTTTCCCTGCCGAAGCGTGTGAAAAATGGTCTATAACGATCCAAGGAATAGTTGATGAATCTGTTGAGAGTCGCGACCATCCCCATCAATT
This sequence comes from Camellia sinensis, assembly GCF_004153795.1. Lineage (NCBI taxonomy): Eukaryota > Viridiplantae > Streptophyta > Magnoliopsida > Ericales > Theaceae > Camellia > Camellia sinensis. The sequence goes on from NW_021026307.1 coordinate 524,055, forward strand.
TTTGAACTTCTTTGACCAATTGAGGTGATTCGAGTTCTACGATAGCCATAATCTTCTTTGGATAGGCATCTATTCCACGATGGTTCACAATATAGCTGAGAAATGTGCCAAATTCGATACCAAATGCACACTTTGAGGTTGAGTTTCATCTTATATTTCCAGAGAATGTCAAAAGTTGCGGCTAGGTCAGCTAAGTGAGCAAGCTTTTCTTTGGATTTTACTACCATGTCGTCGATATAAACTTCCATGGTACGGCCGAGTTGTTCTTTAAACATGGTGGTGACCAGCCTCTGATATGTTGCCCCGGCATTCTTCAGGCTGAAGAGCATGACCTTGTAATAATAAGTTCCCTTCGGAGTGAGGAATGCCATTTTTTCCTGGTCCTCCGAATGCATGGCGATTTGGTGGTAACCCCTGTACGCGTCTAAGAAGCTCATGCATTGATGATGTGCAGTTGCATTCACTAGTTGGTCAATTCTGGGAAGAGGGAAATAGTCCTTGGAACAGGCTTTATTCAAATCTGTGAAGTCTACGCGTACACGCCAAGATCCATTTTTCTTCTTTATAACCACGGTATTGGACAATCACGTGGAGTAAGTTACTTCACAGATCGCCCCAACCTCCAAAAGCTTGTCAACTTTGGTAACAACGGCCGAAGTGTGCTCAGCTGCCGATCGGTGACTCTTCTGAATGATAGGTTTAACTTTAGGGTTAACATTTAAACGGTGTTGTGCCACACTGCGGTCTACTCCCGGCATCTCGTATGGTGTCCAAGAAAATGAGTAGGAATGAAACCAACTCATGTCACTCTTCGGCACTGAGACAAGTGCCGACCATGAAAAATTTATCTGGTTGATCTGCGATTCCAATCCGATCGAGATCCTCGGTTGCCTTGTCAGCGAGGGATTGTCTAACATCATCAAGGCTTTCTTGGACTAGAATTTCGATCAAGTTTACTTCAATTTCCCTTGGTTTCTTCGAGGAAACAGTAAGGTAACATTCATTTGCCGACTGTAGACGTCCCCCGAACGCCCCGGGAGGGTTTAGGTCCCGTTCTGTTCATTTAGGGTCACTACAGCTCGGACTCTCAAAATGTCACGGTTCTAAGTCTGAACCAAAGAGTCCAAATCCGGCAAATCGTTTTAGGAAGACCGATTTTTGAAAGAAGTGCCAAACATGGACTGCTTTGCCAGATACAGAGTCGCCACCTAAATATTTTATTTTGGGAAATTTAGGAAACCCTGACTCGGTGCCAAAAGGCCACGTGTCCGTCATCACCAAAGTTGCCTCGGCTCGGGAACTTGGGTACGTATAATTAAAGACTTAGTGTATTACTCATCAAATTGAATAGGAGTAAGAGAGAAGTGTACTGGACTTGTTGAACCTAGGTATATACACATAGAGTGAAAGGGAAAGACCTTGAGAAATAGAGCTCAAGAAGGAGAAAGAAGATAGAAGAAGAGGAAGTGAAAAGGCAACTTGAATTGTTCATAAATTTAACAACTTAAGGTGAGAATTTGCCTTTAATTTCATGAAATTGAGATGTCATGGTTATCATCCTTTGGACATTGAGTTGAAATATAAAGGATATCATGCATACTTATGAGTTTAGTAGTGTAAATTGATGATAGGAACTCATATGGACAAATAAAGAAGGAATTGTAGAAATTTAGCTCAAGACCAACATGCATGGCATGATTCATGATATTTTGTTTATAGACATATTTTCTTGCATGATTTTCATGAGTTCTACAAGTTTCAAAGAACTATCCTCATTGATGTTGGAATTGGAAGTTTAAAATGCTTTTATAATGTCTCGGAGTCTTTGAGCAACTAAATTGGAAGAATTAGCTCAAACTATGGACATGCATGATTTTATTTTTAATCATACACACCATTCTTGCATGAGTTTTCAAGATTGAAGGGACATTCCATGAGATTTGAGGATTTGGAGCACAAAAAAATGCAAGTTTAAAGAATTTTTATGTCAACTCAAATAACTTGATCATGGCATGGAAATTGAGCTTTGTTATAAACTTATAAATCTTGTTTGAAGTTAGCAATTGTAAATTCAACATGTGTTCATGAATTTTGGGCTTTGATATATATGGTTTTGAAGGTAGATTTTGAAGAAAATGAAGTCCAAAAATAAGAGCAATTTTCGGCACATTTTAACCCAGACCGCTCGAACAGCCTAGGCCACCGCTCAAGCAACCAACCCTCTCCTGTTCCAGCTCACATTCTAAAATAATTGCACGTGTGGAGCGCACGTGCGGTAGAGGTTCTGTACGTGCGGCAAGTGCCCCCGCACGTGCGGTTGTAAGGGTAGTCTCATCACCTACATATATATAGAGGGGTGAGTACAAATACTCAGTGAATGGTACTAATAATAAAGGTTTGCATGAATATAGCCGAAGTCCTTAAAACAAAACACATCGAACTTTATCAAGACATGGGATGAACCGTATTCATCAATCAAGTGTTACAACATCGGCGAAGCAAGGGATGAACCGTATTCATCAATCAAGTATTACAACATCGGCGAAGCAAGGGATAGACACATTCCGTCACTCGGAGTACGAAATGTACCTCGATTCCCGTGCCCGGACTAACTCCTATCCCGGACACGATGCAATATGCATGATATGCATGAAATGTAACTAAGATGCGATCCTAACATACACAATGCTATGGAATGACATGCCTCGAAATGCGTGTACTCGGGCACGCGAATCGAGAAAATAACAGAATGCTGAAAATGAGATGCCTCGAAGTGCGTGCACACGGGCACGCAAACCGAGGCGATGACAGATACAATGAAAATGAGATGCCTCAAAGTGCGTGCACGCGGGCACGCAAACCGAGGCGATGACAGATATGATGAAAATGGGATGCCTCGAAATGCATGCACGCGGGCACGCAAACCGAGGCGATGGCAGATACAATGAAAATGAGATGCCTCGAAATGCGTGCACGCGGGCACGCAAACCGAGGCGATGACAGATACGATGAAAATGGGATGCCTCGAAATGCGTGCACGCGGGCACGCAAACCGAGGCGATGGCAGATACAATGCAAATGAGATGCCTCGAAATGCGTGCACGCGGGCACGCAAACCGAGGCGATGACAGATACAATGCAAATGACCAGGAAATGACAAATGGGCTTATACCAACATGAGTGAGCGGTCGTGTCCATAATCGAAGGAGGACTTCGCTTCCCAGTCCAACCCTTGATCTACGAATTCTTGAGGCAGACAAGGCTTTGTCCAACCCAAGTGTCGAACAACACATACAAGATAATAAACGGCGTGGTCGAGCTAAACAGGAGGCTCGGTCTCAATCTCGGTCTTGCTGAAATATTCCACTAGTACAGCCTTAGTAAAAATAAAGGTGGGCTTTGCTGGTATCTAAAAGTAAAGAAGGGTCGAGCAAAACTCATCGAGGGCAACCCGGACAAGGAGACCAACGATGACGACTTCTTGTGGGTGTCCGGTAATTACGAGGACACCGAGGTGCCCATACCGGGTTGGTATATTAGGAAAGATTTTGGAAGTGCTGGTGAGTAGCTCGGCTAACCGCACTATTTTCTTGTTGCATGAGTCTCTCTGTGTGTCGGCCTAACACTCCTCTATTTTTGCAGATTACAAGCATTTAGCGGAAGACTACCATCGGGCTAACCAGGAGGCCATAAGAGTCTTACTGCGCCATCCAGAAGAAGAAAGAGAGTCCGCAAAGCTGCTCGGCTTTGAACCGACCTACAACTACAAAGCGCCGCGCAAAAGCCGGGTTACCGACTTCCTCCGTGCTCATTCCCCAGAACCTGACCCAAATCTTCCGCCAGTCAGACTTATTCATCTCACTGCCGAGCAAGAAATGGCGAAGATCCGGGCAATCAAGTCCCTGATCACCGGTGAGGAAAGCGAGTCTCAACCACTGGAAGCAACCGGGGGAACATCTTCCACTCCAGTCGGGCAAAAGGAAGGGGCTGTACCAGCTCTTGCCAGCGAACAACCAGCTGGCCGGTCGAAGAAGCGACCGAGGAAAGACCAGATAGAGTAGCACCTCGTTGATGAGGACTCCACTGAGCATGCCTCCACCGAGCTAGGGGACCAGACCGAGCAGCAGCCAACCGGGCCTTCCAAGAGCCCAACCTCTCCCCCGGTCTGGGTGTCCGAGATCAAGTACAAGGGCCGGGCAGTCTCTTCGGCCGACTCAGTGTATGCGGACAAGGATTATTCCCTCGGTTTCAACATGACCAAGGGGCTAATCCTTCCTGTCGACATGAAGAAGCACGACGAGCTGTCCGACCTGAAGGTGCTTCGCTCGACGGCTAAGTCGATCGTGTTGGTAAGTTCTTCACTCCTTTATTCAAGTTATTGCACGGTTTTTGCTCGGTTTTCTGAATACTCACAATCTTTCATTTGTTTGCAGGCCGCGCAAAAGAACTATCTCGCCCTGAGCGCATTATTGCCGTGCGGCAGAGTCTGCGCGAGGCCATTGCTGAAAACAAGGCCCAAAAGGCCGAGATAGCGAAGCTTATGGCCGCGCAGGAAGCAGTTGAGGCTGAACGAGATAACCTGAGCCAAAAGGTTGACTGAGCTGAAGCGAACAAACAACAGGCCGTGAAGTCGACCAAAGCCCGGTATTTCGCCGAGTTGAGGAAGCTGCGCGATGCCCATAAAGAGGAGAAAGATAAGGCGGTTAGCGACGCTGAAGACAGGGGCTATGCTCAAGGCGAAAAAACGTATGAACGGCAGGTGCAGGCGACCAAGGACATCTTTTTCCAGTGCGGTTGGAAAGTTTCCGTGGAGAAAGTTGGCCTTGGTCAGGATGCTGACATGTTCCTACATCCGCCTGCGGCCTTCATACCGCACTATATGCTGGCCTATGCGAGCGCCGCGCAGAAGAGGCTCATAGAGGAGGCCAAAAAGGAAGCCGCGGAAGAAGCCGCCGCCACGCAACAAACCGAGCAAACTTCTCCTGAAGCATCTCAGGATGCCGAAGATCAAGTAGCCGATCGGGAGGTTGTCGCAGTGGAGGATGCGGATGATGAGTTGGAAGAAGGCTTGCCCGAGTGCATGGCGATTTGGTGGTAACCCCTGTACACGTCTAAGAAGCTCATGCATTGATGATGTGCAGTTGCATTCACTAGTTGGTCAATTCTGGGAAGAGGGAAACAGTCCTTGGAATAGGCTTTATTCAAATCTGTGAAGTCTACGCATACACGCCAAGATCCATTTTTCTTCTTTATAACCACAGTATTGGACAATCACGTGGAGTAAGTTATTTCACGAATCGCCCCAGCCTCCAAAAGCTTGTCAACTTTGGTAACAACGGCCGAAGTGTGCTTAGCTGTCGATCGGTGACTCTTCTGAATGATAGGTTTGACTTTAGGGTTAACATTTAGACGGTGTTGTGCCACACTGCGGTCTACTCCCGGTATCTCGTATGGTGTCCAGGAAAATGAGTAGGAATGAAACCAACTCATTTCGCTCTTCGGCACTGAGACAAGTGCCGACCATGAAGAATTTATCTGGTTGATCTGTGATTCCAATCCGATCAAGATCCTCAGTTGCCTTGTCAGCGAGGGATTTTCTAACATCATCAAGGCTTTCTTGGACTAGAATTTCGATCAAGTTTACTTCCATTTCCCTTGGTTTCTTCGAGGAAATAGTAAGGTAGCATTCATTTGCCGACTTGTGAGAGCATCAAATCTATTCAATGCCATGTTGTGTTGGGAAGCAAAGCAGTTGGTGGTAAGTGCTCGGTATGGCCTGCATTGCGTGCAACCAGGTTCTCCCTATGATTACATTGTACGGTGATGGAAGTTTGACGACCAGAAACTCCAAATCAATTGTCCTGGTGCCTGTACGCACCGCAGCTATGACCTTGGCAAGAGGGTATTCAGGGTTGGCGTTGAAGCCAAACAAAGCATATTCGGCCGACAGTAGGTCTGAATTATTGAAGCCGAGCTTAAGAAATATTTTGTAGTACATTATCTCCAAGGTGCTCCCCTAATCAATCAAAACGCGTTCGATGACAAATCTATTTATTCGCAACTCGATGACAAGGGCATCGTCGTGAGGAAGGAAGACCCCCTCAAGATCTATGTCGTTGAAGCTAATCTTGCTAGTCTGATAAGGCCGTTTGGCTAGTGTGCATGGCCTGGACAGGCATGGTTGTAATTGAATCGTATGTACGTTGTTTGGCAGTGGAAGACTATATGTCATATAAATCACACCAAGTGAAGGTGAGCCTGGGCGTAGAGCCACCGTGTTTGGTGGGTTGACCTTGTGAGGGAGGTACTGAACCAATCGGCCATCTTGTACCAGTACCTTAAGATGGTCCTTCAAGTCGTAGCATCTGTTGGTTTCATGCTTGTGGTGCTTATGGTATTCACATCGCCGATCTCTCCGTCTTGTGTCGAGGGGCCCAGTCATCTTGGCCAACCACTTAAAGAACGATAGATACTGGATTTCGGGAAAGATCTTGCTAATCGGCTCGGTCAACTCAGTATGCTTCTTGTCGAATCGCTTGGGGTGTCTGCTTCCCATTTGATATTGCTCGGTCAATTGGCGTTGATCTTAGTGTTTCTCTAGTTTTGGCTTACTTTGCGGCTCGAGACTCCTTTCTGGTAGTGCAACACTTATCGACTGCACCAAGATAGGTACTGTAGTTTCCACGACCTTTTGACTAGCTTTGACATGAAGGGCATCATCATTCACCTTGTAATACTCCTCGATCTTCTTCATTAAGGCCCAGACTATTTTGTGAGGTCGTTTGGTCAACGAGCTTCTAAGCGAACTATCAGGGTATAAGCCCATCTTAAAGGCAATGATGGCCGTGGAATCATTGCAGGCATCATCAACCAAGTTGAAGCATTCCCAATAGCGTGCTGTGTATTTACTGCGGGAGCTTGATTTACATTGCCCAGAGCAAGCCGGCTTGCTTTGGCTGGATCTCGTTGGTGATGAATCTTGCCCTGAAGGATTTTTGGAGCTAATGGAAACTCTTTACTGAGGCTGGCTCAAGTTTATAATACCATCTAACGGCCAATGGTCCCAGGTGTAGACACCCCATTTTTGACTGCCCTTAAGACTTGGGCGCCACTAGTTGATCACTCGGTGATGAAAGTTATACTATGCAAATGTTCGATTTCTTCAGCAATGAGAGCTCTAAATCCCAAACTTACACCCTATTTTGGACCAAAACCATTTTTGACCAAAATTATTTTAGACCTTAAAACCCTCTATTTCAAAATATTTTTCCAAATGATTCTACGATGTTCCGAGGCTCGCATTTCGTTAAAAATTACACTTTTCAGTAAACTGAGTAAGGACAAAGTGGAAATAAATGAAAGGAAGGTGAACACTTTGAAAAAATCTTTAAAACATCTTATTTAGAGGTTTAAAGTTGAAGAAAATAGGAGAGGAGAGAAGAAAACTAGTTAAGGGAAGAGTTAGGCATCAATTCGTTTGGACAAAACTGAGCAGCCTTCACTAAAATAGGCATATCATTTGCACACTTAGAATTTAGATGAGAGGCCACCACCGTTGGAAATTAGACTTCCGGGACTTCAATTTAGACTCAAGAATGACCTAAAATGGAATCCGGGTGAATGAGATATGCCCGTTTGAAGTCGGGCCCGAAAACATATTTTTGTGCCGGCCACTGGTGCAACTTTTGGCCATTTTGAGTGTTTTTCCGGCCACCAGTGATGGCATGCCAACCACTAATGTCAAAAAGTAGTTTTTTTGCAGATATTTTCTCCAGCTGTTTCCACAAAGTTCTAGCTGTCCATTTGTTGATATTTTCGACCAAAGCTCATATATTTCTATATATAGAGGACCTCCCTCTCATATATTTAAGGTTAGAAACATTTAGGGTTAGAAATTTTGGAACAAAAATCTCTCTCTCTCTCTCTCTACATTTCTCTCTCTCTCTTGCAAATTTGTGCACATTAGCCTAGTTATACTACACTTTTGCCTACACTTCCTTAACCAAAGTTGATCATCTTTGAGCTGAGGTTCCTTGAAGCCTTCTTGGAGCTCTTGAAGGTGGTTTTGGCTTGAATTAATGCCTAAAGTTGATCTTTGCTTCAAGAGGTATAATACTCCCCTTTTAAGCTTGCTTTGTATACTTGTTTTTCTATCTCTTCCCACTATTTTGGTTGTTTTTGGGTTATAAAAAACTCTATTTTTGCGGGCTGAAATTGGTGTTTTAGATCATTTAAGGTTAGGGGGTATCTCACCCTTCTTTATTCCTTGCTTGCAAGGCTTTTTCACCTTTGTTTCCCACCTTCAAACTATCTTTTCTTAGGCTTTTAAGCACTGAATTTCAGAGTATTTTCAGTGGTAAAAAATCATGTTTTGAAGTCCAAAATTGGAGGGGTTAGCCTCCCCTTCTTGTGTCTTGTTTTCTAGCCTAGTTAGCTTTATGTGTTAGCCTATTTTTCTAGCCATTTGTAAGTTAATTCCAGCATGTTTTAGGCTCTATTTTGAATTGTTTTAACTCTGTTTTTTACTGGTTGTTGCATTTGAGTCTTGTTTTGCATACCTTTAGTGTAATAGTCCTAACAAGCTTGGTATTTTAGGCTTTTAGACAACACTTGTTTGAGTTGATTACATGTTTTAGTGTTTTTTCTCACTCATTTTCAGCACTTATTAATCTTTGCAACCTCCCTCATTTCTTGACTTTTATTTGCTTTGAGGGTTCTTTCAACCTTAGGATTGTTTAAGCTTAGGATTGAGGTTCATGCTTAATGGTTTAATCCTCTTTTGAGGGTTCATTATTAACGGCATGACACCTCTCTCTTGCCTTAAACTATCCCCTGTTTGACACTTCCTTCCCTTTAGAAAACTTCTCACCAATGGACTTAATTGGTTAAAGGATGGAATGGTAAGTTAAAATGGGTAAACAAAATGGAAACTAAATTTGGGCAAGGTAAGATTTGGTTGTGTTTTGATGTGTTCAATCGAACATTAATTGAACACAAGGAAAATTGGGACAATTCATACTCAAAGTGATGAAATGTGCCAAGTTTCTTAGGTCTCCATTGCCATTGATCATGCATGATAGAGTGATGGTCTTTTTTTGGTCTTGTTTGTGCATTTATTAACTTGTACATCTTGGTTCCTTAGCCATCATGCAATGAAATTGCTTGATTGATGGTTTGAGGACCAAGTGTATCATTCCTTTGAGATGTTTTGATAATAAGGAGGGATACACAGTACAAAAAACCTATCAGAATACCCTCTCTTTGCCCTATTTGTTCTTTGTTGGAGCAAAAAAAGATGTATCATCAGTGGCTTGCCGGTCGGCCATTGTTACTGGCCGGCAGGCCATCACTGTTAGATAGCAACCCCTCAATGGTGGCCGACCGGCCACCAATTCTAGCCTGCCGACCACCAATGAATTTTGAGCAGTGTGCTTGTGAAGAATGACAAAGCTAATCTGGAGAAGGAAAAAGTGTAAGAACGGTGCAACAGAGGCATACAGCAGCAAACAGTGGATGTTCTTCGAGTGGAAACCGAGCATGCATGAGCCTCTCTCGCTCCCCGGGACTAGTTAATTAGTTTAATTAGTTGTAACTAATTAGTTTACTTATTTAATTAGTTTTGATTAATTAAATTAGTTTGTGTTGTAATATTTAATTAACTTAGCCTAGTTAAATTCTTAACTTAAAGTAAGTTAATTCAAGTGTTGTAATAATTAATTAATTAGTTTAGCCATTTATTCGGTTTGTAATAATTAGCTTAATTAGTTGCTAGTTAGCTTCTACTCATTCGGACTCTCCTTCGTGAGAGCATGATGTAATAATGTGTATGTCTTCCAACCTCATACATTTCTCCCTTTTATTTATCCGCTTTTGATGGTTAGAATAGGGACACGTTTCAATTAGCATACCTTATGCTTGCATCCATTCATCTTGTATTGCATGCACTGAGGCTCGACGCATCATTCAAATTGCATTGTCATTTCAATACTTTATAAAAGATGTGCTTAGACTGCATGTCTTGAATTAATTCATATGCCACATTAGTAGCCGAGCCAAGTAATTGCATATCACATGTGTTGCATTAGACATTTTGTGTAGTTAGGAATTATGCATTTTTCTAACTTTTTTGTTTTATCTTGGCTTGGAGTACCAGGTGAGTTTTAATGCTTTAACATACTTGCATGAGTGTGAGTGATTGCCATGTTTAGCATGTTTGCCATGAGGCTAAATGCTTACTTGTTAAACTACTTGAGTGTCTGTGGATGAAGGCTTATTGTTTGAATTGGAACAATTCAATAAATGTACACTTAAGCCCACTTTGTTGAGTGGCAAATTCACAAACTTTAAGCCCACTTGAGGTGGCAAAATCAAACCCTTTTCGCAAAACAAACATGAAATTAAATTGTTCCAATTCGGGCAAACTAGTCTATACTTGTATGTGCTCATCATAGAGTAATGCTAGCTTAATAACCGGAGTAAGAGCATATAATGTTGATAAAAATCATATCATGATTAGTAGAGGCCGATCTTTGATCGGGCGAGTGAGGGTGCTCAATTCATGACCTTTCCCTCTCGTACCTAATTTCTCTAGTCGAGGCAACTTTGGTGATGATGGACACATAGCCTTTGGCACGAGTCATGGGTTTCCTAAATTTCTCCAAAAATAAAATATTTAGGTTGCGACTCTGTATCTGGCAAAGCAATCCAATTTTGGCATTTTGATTCAAAATCGATTTTTCAAAAGATTTTTCATATTTGGACTCTTTGATGATTATCAATTTCACATTGCATTTGTGAGATTAAATTCAGAACCGCGGGAGTCCGAATTGTAGGGCTTCTTTCAAGCTTCCGAAAAGGGGCGCGAAAAAGTCGAGCTACACCAGGCTACTCGGAAACATGCGGCACAAAAGTGCTTCATTATCAACGTGCAATGTCATTGCTTGCTTGTAATGGCGAATGTGATCCATAGGATCTGATTTACCATCATACAAAGTAAATGTCGGTGCTTTGAAATTTTTAGGCAATACGGCCCTTACGATTCGTCGTATGAAAGGATCATGTTTGTTCTCTATATCCAAACCATCATCTCATTTTCCTCGCTTGTGTCGCACATATGGACTTCCCTCAGATGAGCTGGACATATCAACTAGCCCATTTTTCTTAGGCTCCTGAGATAATAAGTCAGAGATGTTGCTACTATAATGTTTTCCAATGCCGACGTCATTGATTATCTTTCTTCTTCTCTAGCGACCGACCCCGATCATGATGTGGTACAGTCTACCAGGACTTTGCTAACTCCAGAACCAGTTCTTTACGTAAACATTTGTTATCAGCCACCATATCTTCCAGACGTTGTTTGTTTTGCTTTGCTTGGTCCATCATCGTCTACATGGTCTCCTACACTAAGGTCAAAGGCAAGGATTGAGCCATCGAGTCGAAGTTCAGGGCTCTTTATGCGGTGACATTTTTCGGACCAAACATAGTTCTTGGTGTAACATCGTCGGCAACGAGCGAAGGATCATTTGTTATGTCTACCATGAACAAGCTTGAGTATTCCCACAAATGGCACCAATTATCGTGAAGTGGATTTGGAAATACTCTCTAGTCCAAACAAAGCTTATTGATCCTCTATTGTCTATGAACTCGATAGTCTTCTCTCTTATCTTTCTTTTCTCACATGTTATGTCTCCCTTTTTTTGATTGAAGCTTCTCCTTTTATAATGTTCTCCAGGGATCCACTGGACACCCTGACCCCATCTCTGGGCCTCCCTATATCCCATGGGATATATGGCTCTAGCGGCCTTTCAACTTGTTTTTATTCGGCTACGGCCCTTTCCAGACATACCTGGCATGGGCTGACTTGACTTCGGCCCCCCTCGTAGTCAACTACGGTCCACATAGACTGGAGGGTCGGTTTTGGGCCGATTTGTACACGGCCCCTTTCCCGATTGGGATAGTTTTGGGGCTTCCTAAATAATCATATTTTTCGACTCCCACAGAACTGATTATGCATAATCAACTATATGATCTGCAAATGGGTCTTTATCATCTCATGTGAATATGGGTCTTAATGACCATCTGCTCTGTATATGGGTCTTTATAACCAATCTAGTCTGTTAACGTTAATGAATGAACCTCGTATAACTATTTACAAGTCTAAATACGTATATGAATCTGTTTCCGATCTAAAATCTAATTTCTGAATCTGTTATGGACATCATTCATAAGACCCTTACTCTGTTGTTATTCACTGGGTTCCAGCTCATTGTTTATATTATGCATATAAGTAATAAGGCGCGTGACCAGGCTTGAGTCTTCCAGTCTGGATCCGTTTGTATTAGCTAACCAATGCGTCTCCCGATGAGGTTTTAGATGTTTTTTTGTAGTCAAGTTTTTGTGGACGATGTTTGTGACCAAGTTAATGAACAAGTTTTAAGTTTTCTTTTCTTTTCTTTTGTTTGGACAAGTTTATGTTTCTTTTGTACATAAGGCTGACGTCATAATATATATGCAAATAAGTTTAAATTTTCTATCCCATATAAGTCTGCACGGCTCTATGGACAATTATATTTTGATATTTGCTTTTGCTAGCCCCTTAATTTGTTAATATGTTCAAAGGCCTTCGGTAATCTTAGGATTACTGGCCTGTTGTGATACTAAACCTACAGGGGCAGGTTTGGGTCGTGATACTAAGGTTTTTAAGAAAAATAGAGCTCTTCCTCATCTTTTCACAAAATCTCCAAATCATCATAGATTACTCATCAATTCACCAAAATACTCAAAACATTTCAAACTTCAGCGAACGCCCCATTTTTCTCTTTTATATATTTAAAAACAAAATTTCAACTCATACATAGCTATAACTATGAAGATACCACATAAACACGCCAAATCATAGATATACAAAGATAAAGGTATTCCTACTTCGTTTTTTTCTCTTTTTCTTTCCTAAAACATCTTATTAAGAAGACTCGTCATTTATAAGATTAAAGGACTCATCCCTCATAAAATCATCCTTCACAAGTTCACACAAGATTCTTCATTTTTACTTAAACTTCCATCCCAATTATACCACAATTACCATAAGTCCCAATCCTTAACTCAAATTGATATTACTATTATTCACACAATAAAACTCATAATCTTCACCTATGGTCACAAAACAACCTAATGAAATCATCATCATCGACCCCTTACCCAATTACCATTTCATTTTCCATTATTTTCAAGTAATTTCTATATGCATTTCTCCTCTATACAAAATCACAGAACAAATTATTATTTCATAATTTCATTACGAGTCATACACATTATCGCCGACTCAACACATTTATTAATATGTTCCACCTTTTACGAGCTTGATACAACGGGATAGCGGGCACTCGACATTCATATTTTTCCACATTTGCCGGCTTGATATGGCGAGGCAATTGGACACCCAAAAGTATTTCTTTTTCGACATTTGTCGGCTTAATACAGCAGGGCAATTGGACACCCAAAAATATTTCTTTTCCACATTTGCCGACTCTAGAAACGGCAGGGACGTGGACACCCAAAACCATGTTTTTCCAAATTTGCCGACTCTAAAAACGACGGGCTCGTAGACACCCAAAAACATTTTCTCACATTCATCCAGCGATATAGGGCAATTGGGCACCTTGACTGATTGCATGGGTACCAATTACAACACAACCAAACACAACTCAACATAACTTAACGCATTTCTTATATCTCCGCTTCATCATTTCATCACAAATCTCATATCATCAATACAATTCACAATTCAAAATCCCTAAACTCAATCTCATCTTATAACACAACTTAGAATATCAACAACAAGAGTTCAATCGCAATTTTACATGAATTTTCCAAATATTTTCAAAAGTCAATTAAACATGGACATGTGCAATTTAACACCTCAAATTCATGATGTCACTTTCAATTTAAGCAAAAACCATCAACCATCTTTATGAGCCAAACTAGGGTTTTAGAAGAAATTGAAGCTTTTCACAAAAACACTTTTTATTCTAACTCTTCTATTCATCATTCACCCAAAATCATAACCCAACCCAAAAAGGTAAACCCCATAACATCAAACCCAAACCCCCAATCTCTTGATTTATCACAAAATGCATAAAAGATGAATTTTGTATAAGGAAAAATACCACAAATCTATCCATAAATGAAAATATTGAAAGAAAACTAGAAATCCCTACCTCAAAAGAAGAAAAGATGAGAAAACCTCTAAATAGACGGCTCAACACTCAGCGAAAGACCTACATGTCACACATAGCATGTACTTGAAGATTTAGAACATAAACGATGCAATAAACGGCTTAAACCTAACTTCAACCTTATGCCTAGCTCAAAACATTGCTAACATGCTCTTGGAGTGCTAAAATGCAAGTTCTAGATGTCCCGAGGGGTCCCATAGAAAACATGAAAAACATTGTCAATTGAAAACTTAATCCATGAATCAAGCCTAATTTAATGATTTTTGCTTTGTAAATTTGAACATAAAACTCATCTTCATAATAATCTACTCAAACTCAAATTAACCAATCTCAATACAGTCCCAAAGCTCTAAAAATAAGTAAAATAATTTCAATTGAGAGAACTAAAACTAAATTCTCATCCATTTTGTACTGAGCATTGCTGCATATTGACCAATACATTGAAAATGTATATGATTTGAGAAAAAATGGTGGGTTTGTGATTGAGGCCGAATTGTACAACACTGAGGCTGTTAATTGGGATCTCTTAACTTTACTTGCTTGTCAAACTATATATTTTATATTTGTTTAATGTCAATCAGGTTGTACATAGTGGGAGCATAAAATGAGCAAAAATATAGAACTTGTAGAGAAAAGTGCTTCCTGCCTGTGCGAAGGCCCATTCCCGTACATGCGGCCTTTACCTCGCAACCAAACATGGCCCAAGTTTCCTGCACGTGCAGAGGCCCATTCCCACATGTGCGGAACCATTGCCGCACGTGCGATAGAAATTCCTACATGTGCAGCCGTACCTTGGGACACGAGCCTGTTGTTTTGAACCTGTTGGAAAAGGCTAGAGGTATAACAAGACAAAAAAATAGGTTGGATTAGGGTTCTAAAAAATTCCAATAGAGAGAAGAGGCTAGGGTCTGGAGAAAGGTAATTCTCAAGCTTCATAGGCAATTTTCGTTGAGGTTTTTTTCCCTTCACTTCTTCCCACTCCTCTATGAGTGGCTAGGCTCATCTTTCTAGGGTTTTGATGAAACCTTACCAATGTAAATATGTTTTCTTTTATGTAATGGTTTGAACAATTGTATGGTGTTTAAGAAGTTTCAAATATATTTTTTCCATTATTTCTTCAAGTATTCGGCTTTCTGTGATTGTTGAATGCTTTCCATACAATGTTTTTTTTTTTCTTTCATATTCAAGGTATGAGATGAGCCATACTACGAGGGACAAGTCGTTTTGCTATCCTAGTTTAGAGTGAACGACTTGTACTACTTGAGATGGTTTGTGCCTATACATTGACCGTAACTCTCTTGATCAATGCTTCGAACTAGTAGTTATGAAGTATTATTTAGTTCAAACCGTAGCATAATTGATTTTCAAATTGAAACCTTATTTATGTAACTAGTGGTGAATTCATTACCCTAGGTTTTTCCACATTCAATTTCATTTTTTTATCGCTAGTTTAATCACTTTGTTTAATTTAATTATTATAATTTCATTTTTTTATCGCTAGTTTAATCACTTTGTTTAATTTAATTATTATTAGGTTATGAACAACCATTTTTTTCATCAAAATTAATTTAGGAATTTAACAATTAAATTAGTTTAATTTCTCATTTGTCCATGTGGATCGATACCTGGACTTACCATTATCCTAAGGAATTTGGTACGGTTTAGTCTTTATTTTTGGTGTGTGAAACAACCCATCAAATTTTGGCGCCGTTGCCGGGGACTTCAGGCAAAATTAAGTAATTTAAAGTTACATTCCTATTTTAATATTTAGTTTAGGATTTTATATTTTAGTGTTGCTAAGTATGCAAAGTTTTTGCAAGTGAAGCTATCATCGAAGTGCAAGCGGAGCGCAACCGAGCTTTAAAAACAAACTGCAACACCAAAGTGCTTAAAAAAAAAAGAGAAGTAAATACTAGCAAGCAAAGCACCAAAGTGCTAAAACTAGAGAGCTCAGGTGGAAATTGGGGACAATGTCTACACGTTATGCACCCGCAAGACAAGTAAAGCGTTTTTGTTAAATCGCTGCGAGTATTTTCTTCTTTGGTATTTTGCTTTCATAACTCAGTGCACAAGAGTCAGAACTTAGTGTATGTGTGTGCGAGTAGTGTATGCACAGGCGCCGTTCTTGTCACTATGAGTTCTGGAATTTGGACCTTGAACTAGAAAGGACTCTTAGGAAACTTAGAGCCTCTTCCCTGTGTTCCTAGGCTTGAATATCCACATCCATACTTCGAGCCATTAGAGATGGCGAACCCAAATGGCCTAAATGGGCCCAACCGGACCCTTAAGAATTACTTCACACCCACTGCATATACATCACCGTCATGCATCCAGTTACCCAACACCACTGCTGCTCATTATGAGATTAAGTCCAACAACATCCAAATGCTCCCATTATTCCATAGACTAGCTCATGTTGATCCTTATAAACATTTGCATGAATTTCTGGAAATTTGCTCTACAGTGAGGATCTAGAATTTCACAAATACAGGCCTTTATGTTGCTATTGCTTCTATTTTCACTAAAGGACAAAGCCAAACATTGGTTGAACTCCTTACCTGCTAATTCTGTCATAACATGGGACGAATTACAACAGAAGTTTTCAGAGAAGTACTTTCCCATTGGTAAGACCAACTAACTTAGGCAAGCCATCACCAATTTTGCTTAAATTGATGGCGAGCAATTTCATGAGACATGGGAGAGACTTTGTGACCTTCTCCAACAGTGTCCCCACCACCAACTGCCTGATTGGCAATTTGTTCAGACCTTTTACTATGGCTTAACTAAGCCTCACCACCAAATGGTGGATTCTTCTTGTAGTGGGACATTCATGTCCAAAAATGATGCCAACGCATGACAATTATTTGAGAACGTAAGTGATAATTCCCTTCACCATGGCTCCGCAGCCTAGCAAGTCCGGCAACCAATAGTTGAAGCCCTGAAAATAAGGGGCATTTATGAGGTAGGGCAAAACCTAGAGTTAGCCCAACAAGTAGAGGCATTGTTCCACAAAATAGACCAATTATAAGCTGTGGGACATGCCCCTACACAGCAAGATCAGCCTTAATTTCACGAGGCATGTTCTATTTATGCGAGCCCTGGTCATGACTCGAGTGAGTGCCTTTCGGCATCACAATTTATGGAATTAGTCCAAAAGCATGTGAATGTGGCTCAAGGATTCTCCAACCCGGGTAATGACCATATTCCAACACATATAATCCGGGATGAAGAAATCAACCTAATTTTCATGGAGACCTCATTCACAAGGCACTTCTTACAATCCTCCACCACCAAGGCAGAATTTTAATAATTTTGCCAACCAATCTTCTTACTGACCACCATAACCTTACCGACCCCCACAACCTTATTGGCAAACACAACCCCTGCCTGTTTCTCAAGGTAACTATGCCTTTGAGACTCAAGTATTGGAAGTTCTCTCAGAACTTAAGGGGCTAGCACCAGTAGTTCACTCCCATACTCACTCTATTGCCAAGCTAAAGGCCTAATTAGGTCAAATGGCTAATAACATGAATAAGAGAGATGAGTAAAAATTACCGAGTTAGACTGTAGCCAACCCTAAGGTTCAATATGGGGTAGAGGGGTCGAATGGGAATGGAAAGCACCATAAGCAGGTGCAAGCGGTGATCACTGTGAGAAGTGAGAGAGAGTTAGAGCCTCGGCCAGTTGCGTTTGAAGCAACTAGGGCTAAGAGGGTGACCATGGCGGTAAACATAAAAGGGGGATGACTTAGTCCCTAGTACTTCACATGAGTCTAAGGCATCTCTCCAATGCCTTGATACACCGTCCCCTTTTAATAAGAAGGAGGCATCCATGGAAGCGATGATGGAGGTTTTTAAACAAGTTAAAATCAACCTCCCCTTGTTGCAGGCGATTAAGCAAGTACCCTCATATGCTAAATTTTTGAAGGACCTTTATACGCAAAAGTGTAAATCTAGAACAACGTGTCCCAAAAGGTCTTACTAATGGAGCAAGTAAGCTCCATTTATTGATGACACCTCCCCTAAGCTTAAAGACCTGGGTGCCCCAACCATTGCATGCATTATAGGGGATCATTTCATTGATAGGGCCTCGTTAGATTTAGGGGCTAGTGTCAATTTGTTGCCGTACTCTGTGTATGAAGATTCGGACTTGGCGACCTGAAGCCCATTACTGTTACTCTTCAATTGGTTGACCAGTTCCTCAAAGTGCCACGTGGCATGATTGAGGATGTGCTAGTAAAGGTCGATATGTTTTATTGTCCTATTGACTTTTTGGTTTTAGATATGGAATTGGTAGCCAGCTTTCTTGGCTACAGCCAATGCATGCATAAATTGTCGTACTGAGGTTATGGATGTTTCATTTGGAAATATGCAAGTGAAACTCAATGTTTTCTAAGCATCCCAAAAACCCCATGAAAGAGAGGAGTGTTTATTTGTGGATATTGTGGATGGGATTGTGGAGGAGGCTTTACCCTCCATTCTTGTAGAGGAGCCTCTAGAAGCTTGTCTAGTTCATTTTGGGTTCGAAAATTTTGATATTGACAGGTTAGTTGAGGAAGTGAATGCCTTACTTAATTCTTCTCCAACACTGGATTTTCCTCCATGGAAAGCTCAGTTTGAGTCCCTTCCTTCTCTGTCTAGAGAGCTTACCATACTATCCATAGTCACACCACCTACACTTGAGTTGAAGCCACTTTCGACCACACTCAAGTATGCTTTTTTAGGACCAAAGGATACTTTACCTGTCATCATTGCATCTGACTTAACTACAGAGCAGGAAAGTCAATTAATGAGTGTTCTTGTGGCACATCGGGGTGCTATAGGGTGGTTGGTGGCTAATTTGAAAAGGATAGATCCCTCTATGCGCATGCATCATATACATCTAGAAGAGGACACCAAACCTTCTCATGAAATACAACGGAGTCTTGATCTAAACATGAAAGAGGATGTGAAAAAAAAGGTGTTGAAATTGTTAGATGCAGGTATTATATGCCCCATCTCAGATAGCAAGTGGGTGAGTTCCACACAAGTGGTGCCTAAGAAATCGGGCATCACTATTATAGAAAATGAACAATGAGAGTTAGTCTCCACACGAACCACTAGTGGGTGGCGAGTGTGTATTTATTATAGGAGATTGAATTCCATGACTTGGAAGGACCATTTTCCTTTGCCATTTATTGATCAAATTCTTGAGAGGTTAGCGGGGTAGGGTTTTTATTATTTTCTTGATAGCTACTCGGGGTATAATCAAGTCCCGGTTTGCCCCGCTGACCAAGAAAGACAACGTTCACTTGCCCTTTTGGCACTTTTGCTTACAGACGCATGCCCTTTGGGCTATAAAATGCACCGGCGAATTTTCAATGGTGTATGATGGCCATTTTCTCCGATATGGTGGAGAAATTTCTAGAGGTTTTCATGAATGATTTTTCGGTGTTTGGACCGTCTTTTGAGGAATGCCTTAGGAATTTGACTAGGGTATTGGAACGATGTATTGAGGCAAACCTGATTTTGAGTTGCGAAAAGAGCCATTTTATGGTTCGTGAGGGTATAATGTTGGGACATCCTGTCCCCTCAAGGTATAGAGGTAGACAAAGCTAAAGTTGATCTCATTGCAGGCCTTCCTCCACCCACTTCTGTGCGTCAAGTCCGATATTTCTTAGGGCATGTAGGTTTTTACCGTAGGTTGATCAAAGACTTTAGTAAAATATCTCGTCCTTTGTGTAGTTTACTTGTTAAGAACGCACCTTTTATCTTTGATGAGGCATGTTTGAAAGCCTTTGAAACACTAAGAGTGGCCCTTTCTACCGCCCCAATCATGAAATCACCGGATTGGTCATTTCCCTTTGAAATCATGTGTAATGCCTCAAATTATGTTGTCGGGGTTGTGTTGGGCCAAAGGGTCAGTAGGGCACCCTATGCTATATACTATGCTAGTCGCACTCTCTCGAATGCACAATTGAATTACACTACCACCGAGAAAGAGTTGCTAGCTGTGGTCTTTGTCTTAGATAAATTCCGGTCCTATCTCCTAGGTTCCAAGGTCACAACCTTCATTAATTATGCCACTTTACGGTATTTAGACCAAACCTAGGTTGATTAGATGGATTTTGTTGCCTCAGGAATTTGACCTAAAGATCCGAGATAAGAAAGGATTTGAGAATGTGGTGGTGGATCACCTCTCCCAAGTCCTTGTTGCGTATACTAGTGACCCTTTAACTTTGCATGATTCGTTTCCAGACGAACAACTTCTTGTGGTGTCACGAGCCAGCCCTCCGTGGTTTGCACATATTGTGAATTACTTGGCCATTGGGCAAATTCCTAAAAATTGGTTTAAGCGAGACAAAGACCGATTCTTTTCACAGGTTAAGTATTATTTTTGGGAGGATCCGGAGTTGTTTAAATATTGCTCCGACCAAGTGATTCGACAGTGTATGCCGAAGAGTGAGGTGCATAGCATTTTTATATTTTGTCATTCTTCCTCATGTGGCGGTCATTTTAGTGGGCATAAAACAGTCGCTAAGGTTTTACAAAGCGGGTTTTGTTGGCCCACCATTTTTAAGGATGCCCATCAATTTTGTAGAACTTGTTTGCACTGTCAGCAAATGGGTTCGATATCTCGTCGTGATATGATGCCAATGCCCTCTATTCTTGTGGTAGAGATCTTTGATGTTTGGGGGATTGATCTTATGGGCCTTTTTTTGTCGTCATTCGGGTTTGAGTATATTCTCTTGGCAGTAGATTACATTTCTAAGTGGGTGGAGGTGATAGCTACCCAAACAAACGACCATAAAGTAGTGATAAAATTTTTGCGTGAAAATATCTTTAGTCGTTTTGAATTTTCTAGAGCCATAATAAGTGACCAAGGTACACATATTTGTAACCGGTTCTTTGAGTCGGTAGTTAATAAATACTCTATCACTCATAAAGCTGGCACTCCTACCACTCTCAAACTAGTGGCCAAGTAGAGACATCTAATAGGGAGGTAAAGCACATAATAGAGAAAACGGTGAGGCTAGATAAGAAATATTAGTCAAAACGTTTGATTGATGCATTATGGGCACCTATCGGGATGTCACCATATAGAGTAGTGTTTGGCAAAGCTTGCCACCTCTTGGTTGAACTTGAGCATTGAGCGTTGTGGGCTATAAAGAAGTTTAACTTCGATAGGGCTATGACTAGGCTCAACCGGAAATTGCAACTCAATGAGTTGAAGGAAATTCGAAATGATGCATATGAGAGTTGGAAAATTTTTAAAACTCAGACTAAGGAATTCCATGATAAACACATTAATAGAAAATCCTTTGAACCCCGGCTAAAAAGTATGACTTTTTAACTCGAAATTGAGACTCTTTCTAGGTAAGCTTAGATCAAGATGGGATGGTCCCTTTGTGGTTATAGAGGCATTTATTCATGGCGCCGTTGAGGTTTAAAATCCAAGGAATGGCCACACTTTCAAAGTGAATGGCCAAAGACTGAAGCCGTATATAGAGGGGATTAGGAATGAGGATATGATTGAGTCCATTGCTTTGATGGACCATTTTACTCTGTTTTGAGAGATTGATATATTGTTCTCTTTTCTTTCCTTTCTATTCTATTCTATTTTTATTTATTCTTGCCGTGCTTTATTTGATGTCTGGGAGACTTTAAATCCTTTAAAGGTATAATTCCTTTGGTGTTAGCTGTGCCCAAATGGCATTTGATGATCTGGTATAGCCACCTAACTGTGTTTGTAGTAAGTTCCTAGGAGACCAACTTAGGCGGTGGAAACTAGAGTTCGAATGGCAGAGCCTAGAATGCAAAGGTTTGAAATTTTCAAGACTAAATTCTATTTTAAATACCCAAGGGTGTGGAGATTGCTTCAAAACCACCCCGACTTGAACTCTGTATAGTAAACCTATAGGTCGAGTTAGCTTTATGTGTCTCGATTTTGGATACTGAATCAACCTAGTCTGTTACCTTGTTAAAGAATAGGGAAAGTTACAAACATTGTTAGGCAGAAAAGTAGTACCCGTGGTTTTTGCGTGAAGATTATACTTTTGTTGAGCATTTAGTTATTTTTGAAATGGTATATTTATTTCAGATGTGAAATGAAGGTATAAATGACTTGAATTGTTTTTGGATGTACTTGGGTTTTAAAAAAAAAAATCCTGCACATGCGGCACAACCCACCGCACGTGCAACGAAAACTCCAGTCTACAAATTTGCTACTGCTTTAAATATAGAAGTGCGATATGGTGCGGCCTGGGTCCCGTACGTGCGAGAAATTTCTTGAAACAAATTGCATCACTTGCTTTATATGCAGGTGCGTGACCGGGTGCGCGTGCGCTGCCGCACATGCTACGTACTATCCCTCACATGTGGAATGACGTCGAATTATAAAATTTTTTAAAAAAATTCATTTTTTTCCTTTTATTTGTTTATTTGTTTATTTCTTATTTATCTACTAAATAAAATAAATAAATAATAAAAATTATTACATTTTTTTATTTTATCTATTTTATTTTATTTTATTTTTGTTTTTCCAAAAAAAAAAAAAAATTGATTTCATCACAACCCTAGCCCACTCTCATCACTCTCACAGATACACTTTCTCTCTGCCTCACATATTCTCTCTCTCTCTCTCTCTCTGCCTTATCATCTTCTTCTTTCCTTTCTCTTTCACTCAAACCCCACCACCACCAACTTTCTTCATTCTTCTTCCCACTATCACTAATCTTTACCCAACCTCTTCTCACTACCACTCTACCATCGGAGCCTCACTGTCGGCGCCCTACCTTCTCTCCGTCCTGCAATCTCCGGCGACCAGCATTTTTTTTCGGCGGAGCTTCTTTCTTTCTCTTCACTAATTCAAGGTACATCCTCCTTTTTGTTTAAACTTTGCATTTATTCTTTCAATCTTCCCTTGTAGTGAGGTTTAGGGATAGTTTAATAGAGATCCATTGCTCATCCTTTAAAAATATTTTTTTTAAAAAAAAATCTAGGTTGCCAAGAAGTTGACCGCCGCACGTGGGGCTATCTTCGATGCCCGTGCTCAACTTATAGCAAAAAAAAAAAAAAAAAAAACCACTGGTAGCTCAATAACGATACAGCTTTGCAGAATTCTATCATGAATAAGAAGAGATTGACGAGGATCATCAGGGTATTTATAGTAAACTGTGTAGCCTGAGCAGCCTTTGTAATCACTGTACGATTATGGTGAAAGAATTCCTTAATCTGCTTGTCAGGTGCACTGCTGCCGGTAGGGCATTTGAAGAAGGTGAGACTAGGGGAGACTAAAAGAAACAGAAGGTGTAGTGGGAAGAGTCCAGCTCAAGTAGAAAGTGAAAACATCAAAACTTTTGGATTTTATGAGGCTTTCAAGCCTTTTGTCAGCAACATTAAGAACACGTTGATCATCATTTTAAAACTTGCCTTGAAGTTCATTCCAATTTTGATCATCTATACCGAAATTGAGTTTTAGAACTTTTTTCCTGCAATCTACAGTGCATAACCCACAATTTAGCAGAAAATAAAAATAAAAATAAAAAACCCATCAAGAGCCTTTGTATAATGTTTGTTGATCATGTTGGTTTGGCTTCTTGACACGGTAATTGACTTGGAAATACTGTTAAAGAAGAGAGGATTGGCACAGAGAGAGAGAGAGAGAGAGAGAGAGAGAGAGAGAGAGGAGAATGGGGTGAAAGTAGAGACAAGTGGCCTAACGACGTTCACCCATTGAGTCTTCGGACACTCCTTCCCCTGTCTTTGTTGAATGAATGAATATATGCATACTCTTTGACTTTTTCAAACTCCCTCTCTTTCACCAAAAAAAATTATTCAGAAAATTACTTAAAAATATAAATGAGGATTTCGGATTTATTCTAGATTAAAGCTGCAAACAAATACAACTGTTCATGAACAAAGTCGAGTTTCGTTTAGTAAAGACTCATTTAAATATGGTTTGTTAATTTTTTTATTGCGTTCAAAATCATACTCGATATCTGTTGGCTTTTTTGGCATTCGAAGGTTAATTTTGTAATTGCGAGCGTGCCAGCAAGGATCAATCAGTCCTTACAGAAATTTAATTGCCAACCAATTATCAGACGATTGTGTTTTAGTTCTTTCAGCCTCAATGAAGAGGACTTTTACTGATGGCTTGATTTAGGAGAATTAAGGAAAATATCAATCAAATGAAAAACAATTGAAGCATTTCATTAGAATGAAAAACTTACAATGATCCAAACTCAGCCTCGTAGAGGTTTAGAGCGACAACCTACTTGAAACTACTCCTATGAACGAAGTGCAGTACAGGAATTTAAAGTACAGGAATGTAAAGAATAGGAAATGTAAAACTGGAAAGAAAAATAAGTAAAGTAGAATAAGACTGGTTTTTTGGATCTGAGTCTGGGGGTTTTTCTGGGGGCCTTCTCTGCTATTTATACTTCTCAAGGATGACCATCGAACTGTATTTCAAACCGTCGAATTGCTCCTCCATGATCGCTGATCATGTTGCTTTACAAGTAGTTCCACTATGCCATCACTTGCAGTTAGGCTTCCCTCATAAATTTGAATTTGAATGTGAGTAACCGTTGAAGCCACATCACTTTGCATCTCTTTGCTGATCCAATGCTACTCAGATCTCGTAAGAACCAATATTAACTGCCACATGTACAATCATGATTGAAGACTTAAACATTCTTCCCGTATTGCCCTTACTTTTCCACGTGTTGAATTGTAATTGGCTTATACAAAATATGTAGCCAACATTACCCACCGCACTAATATACCCAATACTTGGTGATATTAGTGGATCAAAGTCTTTTTCCCGCGTTTTTAGAATGTGCATGGACTTTGTATTTTAGAAACACAACCGTCATCCATTGATGATCATTTGCATTAACTCTCTTTCAATCTTTTGAACACCCCCACCACCTTAGTATTCGAAAAGACTGATACCTCTTTCATGGCCAAATCATCTCTATTGATCGAACATATGAAGAGTCATTTGATGATGCTGTTTCTCCTCAAAGGAACCTCCATGCATTAATTAGCCACCTTTACCCACCTTTTTAAATTCAAGTGATGGAAGCCTTTGCAAATTATCAACCTTTGGACTACGAACACATTGCCCTTAATCCTTCGATTCAGAAAGTTACAAACATGGACGTGGGAAATTCTTATTCTGATTCACCCTTGGGCTATGAACAAACTGCCCTTAATCCTTTGATTCAGAAAGTTGCAGATATGGACATAGGAGGCCCTTCTTCACAATCCTCTATATGGGATAAGGCTGTGGCTTCTATTTCCTCCGGGGCTTCTGGCTGGTCAAGCTGGTCAGAACCTGAGGCTTGCGATTTGAGGGAGCGAATTAATCACCATTTTGTCGAGTTCACTGACCCTTTGGATTTCCTTTCCGATGCTCGAAGCTCGGTGGTTTATCCTTACGTGCCTATTGACCATCGACGCAGTTTAGAGGACAATCTACTCGTAGCATGGTACACATCATTCATGCCTACAAAAATGGTACGATCTATTCCCCGCCCAGAAGAGGCACAGGGGTATAGCCCCTCATTCTTAGCCAGGAAGGCGAAGCTTCATCCTTCTGACTAGCTTGATTGTGTCAATGTCCCTCGATTTCTTCCTTCCTTTGAAATGGAGGTCTCTATACCTCCTCCTCCGAAAACACTTTCCTGGATGGAGAGGTTGAAGCTTACTCTTTCTGCGTTTTCTCTCCTTACGAGCCTCCATCTCTTCTTACTCCATCTCAACAGAAGCAAGCCCAACTCCTACTTGCAGCCTTTTCTCACCTACCCTTCAATGTTCTTGAGGACGATATTCCCCTCAAGAACCTTCAATGGGCCTGTGATATTTTGACTCGGGGCCATGTCCTCAACCCCATTGCCTAAGCAAAACTTCACATATTTTTGGACCAACTCCCATCACTTCTCCATTGGCACCGCACTTCTTTGGCCACCACTTAATCCTTGGATCAACTTTCATCCCTTCGAGTTCACACCCAATACGAAGCAGAGAATCTCGTTGAAGAATACAACGACTTCAAAAATAAAGATTCTGTGTATTGGGATGATTTGGATATGGATGAGTTGGAACAGGGATTGAGAGAAACAACGTTCGAAATAAAGGCCAAAGAGCTCTTTTATGAGGTGAGATCACATTAACTTCAACAACCAGTCCTAGAACAAATAGAGGATAGAATAAAGAAAGAAGAGAAATTCATTGATCATAGTTGGGTCAAATTTCATGATCTTGTCATTTACTCTATTCCTTACTTTTATGAACTGGAATTTGTACTAAAAGAGGAACTTTTAATGTAATCGCTTTTATTTCGATACATCTAAGTCTTTTCTCTTTGTTTGGTATTGTTTGATTTTGATCTCTATTTGTCTTTATAAACAAGTTTAGGGCTTCGAATTAACCAATCTTACCCTTCGAATTTGGATCCAATCAAATCCAATAAAAATGCTGAAAAATCAACATGAATTTTCTAACTTATGGACTAAAGTTGACAGTTTTGTTGATTTCTGTTTAGAATCGGTGCTTCAAATTTAATAATCTTACCCCTTTAATCATAACCAAAATATGGTCATGGTTAGTACTGATCATTTTTTCTTCGAACAACAGTCCATACTTCCAAAAATATGGAAGCTCCTCTTGGGGTTGCACTATTTTAGTCCAAAAAGACAATCCTTTTAGTATATATATAAACCAACTATTGGTTTTGACATTTTGAACACCAATTCCCATTCTTAAGGGGCCCCAAGTTTTGCTTCGAAAGACATTACTTTCATTAAGAAACCTAACACAGGTCTTTTAATTCCTTCGAAACGAACAAATACTTTGAGCATCCTTACATCTTTAAGCATGGAAAGTGCTTCGAAGCCGGCTTCTCTGTTTCGAAGCCGTTATTATTTGACTTTTGGTGCCAAAATCTAGTTTCGAGGCCAAATATTTTACTTCGAAGCTGGCATTAACATCTGGGCTGTGTTTTTTCCCTTCAAAAGTATCAATATTGAAGGAAACTCTTCATATTCGTACTTTTAGTACTTAACGAATCGCGCGATATATCTCCCAGACACAAAGGCTTTTAAAATGCTTTTATTTCGTGCTCTAAAATTACTTGCTCGCTTAACACACAAACCCTTCTCTTCTGTTAAACCTCTCTTCCTTGCTACTTGCTACCAATGGATCCTTCCTCTTTGAAAGTACTTGCTGGCGATCGTATAAGCCCAACCATGGCTTTGAAAAAATGTATTGATGAAGAAATCGCCAAGCTAACAACTGATGGGTCAAGTGCCATAGATGGACGCCTCTTCGTTCCTCGCCACAACAACAAACAAGAGTACGTCCTAGGTCCCATCTTTCGGGAAGCTCCTGCTCAACTTCCAGCTTTATATCCTCGCTTGGAGGACCACTTTCTTCTCTACGAAGGAGGGCTCAATTAAGGGAATTGGAGAATGACCCGGCCTCACCGTTGCTGGCTGACATTGAGAACTGAATGGGAGGAATGACATGACAGAGTTGTGCCTGTGAGAGAAGATGACCTGCAAGAGCTTTGTATCCTCGACGCCCTTCGTCTTTCCAGGTTCATCATCCCTGAGGACCCCTTTTTGATCCTGCTGCTCTTTGCTTTTGGAATATGGCTTTTAATTTTTTCTAGTTTCGGTGTGGCATGATGGCCCCCATCATTCTTAATATCTGCCATCTCTTTGGGCTTTCATCCCTTCGCTCTCCTTTCACTCCCAGTTACCCAGGCCTCTCTGTCAAATTTTCCCTTCCGCCCTTAAACTCCTCTTACAGTGACTTTGTAAAGGCTGAAAATAAAAGGGAAGGCCCCGTGAGAGATAGGGAACTTTTTTCCTTTATTTTATACTAGTTGTGCAAATTTCTCTTTTGTACATCATCTCAGAGGATTATACCTGAATTCGCTCCACTTGCGAAGGCACTCGTTTTGAAAAAATGCATAGCCCTTGCTCCTTATCTCTTAGGCCATGTTTACAAAGCATGCTCCCAATTTTGTGAAAAACCTCTCGATGTTAACCAAGGAGGTCCCCTCTGGGTGCTCCAACTCTGGCTCTTCACCTATTTCACTGATTTGCATCCCAAATGCTTAAAATTCCTTGTTCAGGATCCTAGCACTTATGGGGAGAAGTATGCTAGGATTGTTCTTTATCCTGCTTTCCTTTGCTTATTACCTTACCTTTTTTACCAACTCCCTATTTCTCCATCTGCCACCTTCTTTTATCCCTTTGATGCCAGCAAAGGACTTGTTTGGCTGCAAACCTTTTTGGCTGATAAAGAGTGCTCCACCTCACCACACAAAGATATGTGGGCTTCTATTCTGCTACCGAGGGAGCTGTTCATTGGCACTTTAAACCCTCGAGCTTATAAATGTATATCTGAGGTGTATTGCCCTTCTCAGTTTGCCAGGCAATTTGGGTTCACTTAGGGGATTCCTGTTCCACTTTGCAGTCTCTCGAATGTTTATCTCACGGCTAGAGACCTGAGAATCCCCAAATCCAAACTAGAGGCGGCTACATTCAAACTGCTGAAAGAATTGAGTGAGTTCACATTTGTCTCATTTCTTCCATCTGGCTTGGTTTTGAAAAGATTCCAAAACTGGTGGACAGCCAACATGGAAGTACGCCTATCAGTGCACCCTCACGATTTACTGAAAGGGTTAGGAGTGCCTTCTAAGGCTAAATCAACAACAGCCGAGAACATGCCTTCTCTTTCCACAGTTGCTCAAACTGTTCCTGCAGCCTCAACCCTTCCAGCTAGAGTCACTAGAGCTGCTTCAAAAAAGGGTTAGTATTCTCAGGTTCCTTTTCTTTTCAACTCTTTTTTTTGTTTCCTCTTCACTCATACATTTTAGTGCAGGGTCTCTACAAAAAGAATCTCCTAAGAGAGCTGAAACTCTAGCTGTTCACAAGGACAAACAACAGCAGAAAAAGAAAAGAAAGCTGGTACTCACTCTTGAAGAATCTAAATCCCAAACCGAAGAGAGGGAGATTGAGAAAGAACAGGAGGTACCATTACAGAGGAAAAAGAGAAAGCAGATGACTGTCTCTTCTGCTGATTCAGTCGAAAAACCTACTCATGGGACAGCTACCAAAGTAGCAGAAAAGAAACTCGCCCCTGAAGAGTCTGAGTCCCATCTTGAAGAGAGAGAGGTTGAGAAAGAACAGGAAATACCAGTACCAAGAAGAAAGAGAAGGAAAATGACTGTCTCTCCTTCTAACTTGGTCGAAGACCTTGTTCATGAGGCGGCCGCCAAGGCAGTAGAGCATGAGTATTCTAAGGCCCTAATTGTTTTTTAGAGAGCTGAGAAGAGATGGCAGCAGCAGTGCTTAAGAGATGAAGTTGCTGCTGTTGATGCAATCCAAAGGGACACTGTAAGAAGGCAGCAAATTGCTGAGCACTATTCCCTTCGCAACTCTCCCACTGTTGCTACCTCTTCTGAAACAAGTAACTTCTTTCAAGTCTCTACTATCTTTTTCCTTGTCAAATTTTGGTATTGAGACTTAACATTACTTTATACTTCTTCTTTTTTCAGCAACAACTACTGAGCCTGTTCTTCCAATAAGGACTTCCTCAGTTTCAGTTGAAGTTGATCAATTGCAAACTGTGAGATCCATTCAGATAATACTCCCACTTCCTAGGCCTATATTCTCTGTACCCTCCTTGAGGCCAAGTATTCCTGCATCTCTTTCCTTTGGATTAAATCCATATCTTCCTTACTTATCTTTTGATCTACCTCAATTCAGTTCTCTTTCGAGGCTTGCTCTTTCTCCTTCTTCTAAGGAAATTCCAACTGATGCTCCATCTCTGATGGTAGTTCATTCCCCTATAGAGGGTGCTGGCAGCTCTCCAATTCATAGTTTATTATCGCTGCCTAGTTCCAGCCCTTCTTCCCTTGACCTATTGGTGGCTAGGACCATAGAGACTGCTGAAGATGCTCCACCTATTTCTCCTATCCCTATGCAGTCCTCTGTGCCTTCCACTACAGCTCTTTTTGCGCCCCTCATGTCCACGGATGAGGTAGATATCTTCGAAGCAAGACTCGCCAGTCTCTGCGACATGCC
The DNA here is from genome assembly GCF_004153795.1 of Camellia sinensis. Taxonomy (NCBI): domain Eukaryota; kingdom Viridiplantae; phylum Streptophyta; class Magnoliopsida; order Ericales; family Theaceae; genus Camellia; species Camellia sinensis. Next base: position 554,370 of record NW_021026307.1, read on the forward strand.
CTCTACCTCTTCAATAGCCAATGATGAAGCTGAGCCATTAGTTTTGGCTGACTCCTTGCTAGAAATTTTTCAGAGTCCTTCTTCCAGTAGTAAGCCTTCTACACCTCTAATAGACTTAGACAACTGCCTGGAACTATTGACATCTTTTTCAAGGATTCCTTTCGAGGCCCTAGAGAGACCTATAATAAGGAATGGCTTCCTTCAGTGTTGCAAAGTTGTTCAGCAATCCGGCATGAGTGTTTCAAGTCATCTATCTCAAGCAGCAGCTACTATTGACTTCTACATCAATATTTGCTATGCTGCCAAGGCTGCAGAGGAGAAATTGGTTAGAGATCAGAACTTTGTTTCAATAGTACATGCTGAGGTATCAGAGCTAAAGAAACAACATTCCTCTGTCTCCCAATTTCGAACTCAACTACTGGAGAGGAAGGCTCAACTTGAGGAGGAGCTATCCATAGTCAACCAGGCCTTAGTCCGAACTGATACCAAGTTGCTGATCACTAACCAAGGATTGGTCGATCGAAAGCAAGAAATGACTATAGCCATTCAGTTGTTTTCATCCTTTAAAAATAGAACATATGTTGTAAAAGAACAACTAAGGCATTGTCATGATTTCTGGGCCAATTTATGGCAGAATATATTTAATTCTTTATGGAAAAAAAAACTCTTGTTTATCATTTGAGTATTCTTGTGTTCTTGTACTTAGTATTTATTTTATTCCTTGTGTTTCCCAAATGGTTGGAAAATAAGGCTTTAAATATCTGCCATTAATCTTTTTGGGATGTACACATCCATTCAAATTTCTCAAATGGTATGCTCCAAAAGGTAGGACTCTATGAATTTGATATGGTCCTTCCCAGTTAGGTGACCATTTGCCAAACTTATAGCTTTTAATTCCTATTGGGAGTATTATCTTCCAAACTAAATTACCTTCATCAAAGCCAATGTGTTTGACTTTCTTATTATAATTTTTGACTGCTTTCTTCTTTTGAAAAAGAATGCTATTTAATGCCAGAATTCTAGCTTCATCTATGCCTTCTAATTCCAAGCACATACTCTGATGGTATTACTCAGGATCTAGTTGGTCTTGGCATCTTACCCTCAAGGACTTAACATTAATTTCCACAGGTAACACTGCATCATGCCCATATACTAAGGCATAAGGAGTAACTCCTGTGCTTGACCTTGGGGAAGTTCTATAAGCCCACAATACATCCAACAATAAATTATGCCAATCCCTAGGATTGTCTTCCACAACCTTTTGTATTCCTTTCTTCAAGGACTTATTGGATGATTCAGCTTGACCATTGGCTTGTGCATAATAGGAGGTGGAATTAACCAGGCTAATTCCAAACTCTGCCACAAAAGACTTCACCATTTTCCCATCGAACACAGTCCCATTATTAACAGTTATAGTTTGTGGGATGCCAAATCTATGGATTAAATCCCTAATGAATCCAATGACCTCAGTCTGGTCCACAGCCTTGTATGGCTTAGCTTCGACCCACTTAGTGAAGTAATCATGGCCACTAAAATGAAACAATGATGCTTCGAAGAGGGTGGGTGTATTTTTCCAATCATATCCATGGCCCATCCTCTAAATGGTCAAGGCTTTACTACTGCATGCAGGTCAGTTATGGGCACATGCCTTATTGTGCCATGCTTTTGACATGCCTGGCAACCTCTTGCATATTCTATGCAGTCTTTAAGGATAGTTGGCCAATAGTAGGAATGCCTTCGAAGCAACCATCTCATCTTCACACCAGGCTGATGGGCACCACAGATGCCTTCATGAACCTCAGCCATAGCGGTTAATGCCTCTTTTGGGCCCAAACATTCCAGCAATAAACCATCTCCCCCCCCTTTTGTAGAGAGCATTACCATACATCATGTATTGCATAGACTGCAATTTAATTTTTCTGCTGGCCTTTGAAGATGGGCCAGCCAAGTGCTGCATTATTGGATGCCTCCAATCTTGTTCTTGTAAGTCATCATGATTGACTTCCAAGACCACATTCCTTTTATTCAAGGGCGGTATTAATTTCTGATATGTTGTTTGGCTTATGTCCCTTTGAGCATTATCCATTCTCTTGAAATTTGAAACTTTCTGAGCCACATCATTAGCTCTATTATTCAAGAATCTTGGGACATGAGTTACATTTGCTATTTGAAATTGAGAAAGCAGATGTAAGGCAACAACATAGTATGGCAGCATGTTTATACTTTGACATTTGAAAATCCCTTTCACTTGGTTAACCACCAATTGAGAATCTCTAAATATATCAACTGCATGAACTTGTAATCCAATAAGAATTTCCAGCCCCATTATTAAGGCTTCATATTCAGCTTGGTTATTAGAACAAGTAACTTCATCCACTTTGAAACCATGTGTGGTTTCTACTCCTTGTAGTGACTTAATCACAATACCAATTCCAATTAGGCCATTGGCTTTTGATCCATCGACCCACATTTGCCATGGCTCAACACTAGCCATACCAAGTTCCATTATCTCTTGGCTTTCTGTTTGAGATGGATGGTCTGCCAAAAAATTGGCTAAAACTTGTCATTTTACTGTCTTTTGGGGAACATATTCTAAATGAAATTTTGATAAGGCTAGTATCCATTTGCCAATTCTTCCCCTCAACATAGGTCTAGATAACATGTACTTAACCAAATCTGTGGTTGCAATTGCCAAGACAGTTGTAGGCAAAATATAGTATCTTAATTTCATTGCAGCAAAATACAATGCAAGGCACAACTTTTCTACAGCTGAGTATTTACATTCACAAGAATTTAGAAACCTACTAAGGTAATAAACAGCTTGCTCTTTGCCTTCTTCATTGTCTTGGGTTAAGAAAGCTCCCAATGAATCTTCTGCTGCAGCTATGTACAACTTCAAGGGTGTAGACGTCCCCGAACGCCCCGGGAGGAACGAGCTCCCGTTCCGTTCATTTTGGGGTCACTAGAGCTCAGGACTCTAAAATTGTCACGGTTCTAAATCTGAACCAAAGAGTCCAAATCCGGCAAATCGTCTTGAGAAAACATATTTTGAAAGAAGTGCCAAACATGGACTGCTTTGCCAGATACAGAGTCGCCACCTAAATATTTTATTTTTGGGAAATTTAGGAAACCCTGACTCGTTTGCCTAAGGCCACGTGTCCGTCATCACCAAAGTTGCCTCGGCTTGGGAACTTGGGTACGATTGGGGAAGGTCACTTCGTGAGCACCCCTGCTCGCCCGGTCAGAGACCGGCCTCTACTAACCATGATATCTATTTTTGAAAACATTGTATGTTCTTATTCCGGTTATTAGCCTAGGTTACTATGTGATGCGCACAACATACAAGTATAGACTGAGTCGCCTGAATTGGAACAAAACATTTCATGTTTGTTTGTTTGAAAATGGTTTGATGGTGCTACCCGCAGGTAGGCAAAGACGTGGATTTGCCACCCTCGGGTGGGCTTAGAAAACATGATTTTGCCACTATCTAGTGGGCTTAAAACACACATTTGATGAATTATTCCAATTCAAATAACCCAACCTTCACCCACAGGCACTCAGGCAGTTATATCACATAAGCAATTACCTCATGGTAAGCATGCTATTCATGGCAGTCACTCACACGCATGCAAGGATGCTAAAGCATAGAACTTACCGAGTACTCCAAGCCAAAATAGAAACTACATTAGAAATCATGCATGATCCTAAGTATACAAAAATGCCTAATGCAACATATGCAAAAATGCAACTATAGCAGGCTCGGCTATTCTAAACATGGCATATGGAATGCTACAGCTAACATGTATTCAACTTGGAATTGAAATACAAATGCAGTTAGTATGATGCGCCGAGCCCGGTGCATGCAAAACAGATGAATGAATGCAAACATGCTATCATACTGTATGCTAATTGAAATATGCCCTAATCTAACCATCATAAGCAGGTAAATAAAAGGGAGAAAGACGTGGGGTTGGAAGGCATACAACACACACACGCACACTTATTACAGTTGTGCCCTCGCGCAGAGGGTCCGAATAAATATACTTTCCCGAATAAAAGAATATTACAGTCCAAATAATATACAAATTCCTAATTAATTAATCAAATTAACTAAGAAAGCTGTAAAACTGGCGTGCAAGCTAGGGCCTGCCTTGCTTCTGATGAATGTTGTATGTTTGGGCTGCCTTGCGCAGAAATCCACTGGGATGCCCCAATTAGCCTCTGTTTAGCAGTTACCTTGAAATGCGTGCCAAGACTCCGAAAAGTTGCTGATTCTTCATTTTGCCTTGAAGGCTTGACTTTGGTTGCCTCTTGCCTTGAGTTTGCGGCTCCTCAGGCCTTGGAGAACACCTTCAAACTTCTGGAATGGAGGATGGAAGGGTGGGGCTTGGTGGTGTAGGACTTAGAGGTTTTTTCAAGGAAATAAGAGAGATGGAGGGAGATTTGTGTATCAAGGCTTAAAACCAATTTTTCTAACCCCTAAAACAAATGTTGGCAGCTGGTTATAAGGACCAAGGAGAGGGGGAACATGGAGGGAAAGGGTGGGGGAAAAGGACCAAAGCTTTTCCCCAAAAAGTGTCCCCCGGATTTAGATATTTCTGGGGGACAACAGCTATACAGCTGTAAAGTGCCTA
>NW_021026307.1:559083-582543 GCF_004153795.1 Camellia sinensis
CGGAAAGTGTGTATTGCACAGGAACAGATGGCCAAAGCCACCTTTCATAAGCTGGGGCAGGTGGGCCGGCGCGCGCACGCTCCCGCTAAGCCGGGCCGGAGCTAGGGGTCAAAGAAGGTTCAAGTATCATGTTAGGTGTGGCGGCCACCACATAAAAGATGTGCGCTTTCCAGGTTCCCTCATGCAGCAACCACTGTGGTTCGAAGATTTGGTGCCTTGTAGAAGCAGGAGAGAGAATAGGCCGATTTTTGTTTAGGGAGGGGGTTGAAGGGGGTCAGTGGGTGGTGGAAATAAGAATATTAAAAATAAAAAAAAATTAACTCGCCCGAGGGCAGCACGACCTTTTAGGGTCCTCCCGATGTGTGTACAACCAAATTGAGTGTGGTTTTGGGGTTGAAAGAAAGCTGGCCCGCGCGACAGCTGGGGGTGTGTGTCATCACTTGGGCTCGGGGAAGTGAGGAAGAACACGGGCGTGCCGGCAGGGCGCAAAAAATCATCTGGCGGAAATACGCTAAAACTAGACATCCGAAAGTGTGTTTGGCCAAACCCAACAATGCTCGTCTAGACTTTATATCATCGAGATAGATCCCTCTGCTCTGTTTTTCCTCGTCGGCCATTAAATAGGCACGCCTGCACAGCTGGTTTGTTCGGAGCGGTGCCCAAGTCTTAAGGGCGGTCAAAAATGGGGACACCCGATGCATGGAATAGTCCCGAAACATGGACTTTTGGCACCCGAAATGGCTTACAGCTATACAAAGCATGCACAATATGGACATGGAGCATGAAGGCAGAAGCAAGACAGCTCTGAGACAAGCATTTTTACAGTTTATGACATGGCCAAACAGCAAGCAAAGATAGGGCTAAAATGGCATACAAAAACGGCCCTAAACATGAGATTATGAAGCAACTCACAGCTGCTGACCCCAAACATGTTAGGGCCCTTCAACAACATTGAAGAGGGACCCAAAATAAGCCACTTTACAGAACTGTAAAAACCCTAAAAACAAACATAGATATGGCTAAGCTTTTATGCAAGAAAAAGGGCCAAAAGGTGGCCAAAGAGGCAAGTGGTATATGCAAAGCCCAAAATGAAAAATTCCCTTCTACAACATTGAAGAGGGACCAAAAATATTCACATTTACAGTTTATGGCAGCCCCTAAATCAGTATAAAAACATGCTAGAAATGCAATGCAAAATGAGGCTCAAAAAGTGGCTATAACATGAGGTATACAAAGCATTCACCAAACGAGAAAAGACCCTTAATAAAACATGTTAAGAAGGTCAAAATAAGGCCACTTTCAGTTCTGATCATGGTCCAAAAATAGAAAAATGATAGGTTAGTGAAGCATGCAAGAATATTGACATACAAGGAGATATTGAAGCAAGTGCAAGATGGGGGGCTCAAAGAGGGTTGAGCCCTTCAACAAACATGTAGAATAGCTCAAAATAGGCCTAGTTTCAGTTAGGGTCGGAGCCTAAAACAGTAAGCACGATGGCTAGAGGAATGGTGCAAAAAATGAGCTACAAAAGGGGGAAAGTCTACTTACCCTTGAAGACCAACACTTTTGTTGCTTCTTGGACTAGATTTGATGACTCTAAGATGCTGGAATCCCTTCCTTTGCTGCTGGAATGGAGTGGTGATGGTAGAGCTTGGAGATGATGAAGAAAATGGAGCCAAAACTTGAAGGAAATGGGGTGATATGTATGTATATCCTCAAACCAATTCTTGTAACCCTCCCTCTTGAGTTGGGAGGCCAGCAATATATGCAAGAGAGGGAGAGAAGAGTCTAGGCAAAAGTGGAGGGAAATGAGCCTTCTTTTTTCTCCAAAAGGGTCCCCCGGATATAGATATTTTTGGGGGAAAACCAAGGCACAGCTGGAATGTACTCAACCTGAAGAAGCAGGCCGGCCTGGCATTTTGGCTGCAGGTGGCCGGCCGGCCACTTCCCCTAGCCGGCCGGCTAGGTCAAAGGGAAAAAATAGCCGGCCACCTCCTAGGATGAAGCCCCAGAAGTTAGCTTTCCAATGGCGCAAACCTTGCATTAAAATTCCTCCTGTAGAAAAAGTTATGCCCTTTTCCGTGAAGCCGCGCAGATTCGGTCCAACCAGACTTCAACCAACCACATCTCCCCCCCCCGGACTTGGACTTGGGAGATTCTTGAGTGAAAAATGAAGCCCCGGAAGTAAGATTTCCAATGGTGGTGGCCTTATATCTTAATTCCTCTTGTGTAAAGAGTTACGCCCGTTTCGGTGAAGCCGCGCAAATTTTTCTCCTTCCCGGATTCATGCTGAACCACTTTTGACCAAAAAGAAGTTGGCTTTTCAGAAAAATTGCTGGCCTTCCACCCTCCTACAAGCTTTCTAACAGTGAAAATAAGGCCTCCACCAAAAATGAGCCCAAACCGATGCAAAATGAAGGTTCGGGGGCCAAAACGCGCAACCCGAGGCCCCGAAAATTGGCTGTTAGGCACCGGGAGTGGTGTTCAACCACGAAGTGGGTCTCTCAGACCTCAGTGTCCCTCAAAAGGGAGTAATTAAGATGCATGCCAAAATTTAGAGCAAACGGAGATGGTTAAGCGGTCCCGAACCGAGGCACACGGCCAACGGTTCCGAAAAACCGGAAACCGGGCTCCGAAATGGGCAAAATGGCCTACAGCCACAAAACGTAGCCTACGGCTACTGAGAGATGGTCTACAAGACCTCTCCCTCCCCTCAGGAAAAGAAACAGAGAAAACCGGGGCTGGTTCGCAAACCGAGGCAAGGCAAAGAAGAGGGTTCGGAAGTCCGGAGGCAAGGCTCACGGCCGCGACTCTGAGACTTCTGAATGAGCGCGATATGCAACATCACCAAGCGCTCAATCGGTGACGTCTGAGTCTTAAGGTCGGTCAAAAATGAGGTGTCTACAAAGGGCTTATCACCCTTTGGTGACATTAGCACTGGAGGATTGGCCAAGTAGGCTTTGATTCCTTCAAAAGCAATTTGATGCTCTGCTGTCCACACAAATTCCTCTTCATCTTTTAGCCTTAACAAGGAAGAAAATACTTTAGTTTTCCCTGCACTGTTAGAAATGAATTTTCGAAGAAAATTAACCTGCCCATGGAACCTTTGTAATTCTTTCTTATTTGATGGAGGTCTGGCTTCAATGATGGCTTTGGCTTTATTTTGGTCAATCTGTATTCCTTTCTTGTGTACTACATAGCCTAAGAAGTTTCCAGATGATACGCCAAAAGAACACTTAAGAGGATTGAGTTTCAACTTGAACTTTCTCATTCTTTCAAAAGCTGCTTCTAAGTGAAACAGATGTTCCTCCATGGATTGGGATTTCACTACAATGCCATCAATATAACACTCTAAATATCCTCCAATGAGGTTATGAAAGATAGTGTTCATGGCCCTTTGATATGTAGCCCCGGCATTCTTCAGGCCAAATGGCATTTTAACTCATTCGAAGGTGCCAGTATTCCTAGGACATCTGAATGCTGTCTTGTGGACATCTTCCTCTGCAATGCAGATTTGGTTATAACCAGAGTGCCCATCCATCATTGATAAAATTTGATGCCCTGCCGAACTGTCTACCAATAAATCTACTATAGGCATAGGGTACTCATCTTTTGGAGTTGCTAGATTTAAGTTTCTGAAATCAATGCATACCCTCATTTTAGCATTCTTCTTAACAACAGGCACAATATTGGATAGCCATTCAACGTATCTGGCTGTCCTAATAAAGCCTGCCTTGAGTAGTCTAAGAATCTCCTTCTTAACTTTCTGAATCACTTCTGGACTCATTCTTCTTGGTTTTTGCTTGTATGGCTTGAAATTAGGCTTCATAGGGAGCCTATGTTCTACAAATGACCTATCCAATCCTGGTAGCTCATTATAAGACCATGCAAAACAATCTTTATATTTCTTCAGGACAACCAACAACTGGTCCTTGTCAAGAGCACTCAACCAAGCACTTACATAGGTGGGCTGTTGTACAGAACCTTCTCCTAAATTTACTTCTTCTAAGGGGTCTTGTGTCTGAGAACTCACTGAAGCTCCTTCTTTGATTTCTTCTACCTTCGAAGGAATCTTCTTGCTCTGTACTGCTCTTAGGCTCTCTGATTCAACATCTTTGCCCACCTCCTCATAGACAAAGTCTGTCCATAGGGCTTCTTCTTCTTGTATCTCCTGGACTTTTGTTTCAATGTCCAATGCACAGTATTTATCCAGGGCTAAAACTCTGACCTGTTGTTGCTCCTGCTTCCAGCCAATTATCATGGCTTCTCTCTCTTGCTCTTGTACTTTCTGGACTATTGATTTTACATCCAATGTTGAGAACTTAATTAGAGCCAAAGACTTGGCTTCTTGGGCTTTATCCTTTTGCCTACAACTAGGCATCATTCTCATCCTTAATGACAACCTCTTCATCAGCACTCTCCTGGACGAAGTGCTTCAGGCGTGTCACTTCCTCATCAGTCGCCACTTCGGCTGAGCCATCAGATTTCCTCAATATGCTGAGTGGTGCCACTCCCTCAATATACAACTTGGCCTCTGCGAAGTCTGCACAGGCTATGAAGGGTTGAGGATCTGCATCAATTTCCTCTATCTCTCCATTGCCCAAGGCCATCATTATTTTCTGATGCAAAGAAGAAGGCACACATTTGTTAGTGTGAATCCAATCCCTACCAAGTAAAGCATTGTACTTAGCATTGCTGTCGATAACGAAGAATGCCGTCATGCAGTCCCTGGTTCCAACACTCAGGTTGATGGGCAGAATTCCCTGAGCCATCTGTTTGTCTCCCACAAAGCCAGCAATGGTTGTACTGGTTGGGATTAACCTGGGGTTCCTTTTCCCTAGTTTCTTCAAGGAAGATTTCGATAGTAAGTTCACTGTTGCCTTATTATCTATCAAGACTCGGTTCAATTGTATCCCATCGAAGAAGGCCTTGATATACAAAGGCTTGACATGTTGTGTCATAGAGTTCGAGGGATACTCAAAAGGATATGAGAGGTTAATGCTCACCTCTTCTTCACTCTCACTTTCAGTTTCCATTGGGGTAGCCATTCCAGAATCATCTTGTACCATACTCACTTGTGATTCTTCACTAGAGACTGGAATTGGATCAATTTCTTGACCATCTTGGTTCTCATTTCCAGCTTGGAACTTATGAGGTAGTATATGTACCATATTTACTGATATTGGAGGAAACGAGCCAAATTGGATGGCTGGCTTTGCCTGTTTCCCCTCTTGGCCACCTTGTTCAGTTACTTCAGAAGCATCTTCCATATTGCATTTTGGCACTTCATTGCTAACTGACTCCTTCGAATGGTCTTTCTCGACTGGTTTTTCAACCAAAAATGTTTGTTCAGCCATGAAGGCTTCGAACATTTCTTCCACCACCATTTCTTTCTTTTGGCCTACGCCAATTTCTTCTTCTGTCTCGCTATCACTCTCTGTCAGAGCTTTCTCTAATCCTACTAAGCTGGACTTCTCTCTAGCTTTCAGCTCAGAATGAACTTTGGCCAACTGTTCTTTACTGCAAACCACTTTGCTTTGTAGAGTTGGTTTTGGATATGGTCTGACTTTGGATTCTTCTTTCCTTCTATCTGGACCAATGAAGAGCTCTCTCCACTTTCTTTCATGTCTTTTTGATACTGAGTGTACCTACGCTGAATCTTCCTCCTTTGTGATATAGAAATTATGGGGACCATACCTGGTTCCTTTGTTTTTGGGTGTTTAAGTAATACCTAATTATTTGGGGCCACCAAAGGAGGCTTGACCATCCTACCTTGGTTTCCAGTATCTCTTTGAATAGACATTTCCCTAGGTTTGTTCTGCATCACAAACCAATCTGGAACTCCAGGTACCAACGAACTTACTGACCCAGATGTTGAACTGTCATTTTCTTCCTTCGAAGCCATCTTCGAAGCTGGCTGTGAAGGCAACTGCTTGGCCCTGACTTCATGTTTTGAGCCTGATTCAGGCCTTCGATGAAGGTGGCCACTTTCTGTTCTGCGTGAGACTGGTCTAGGGGGCCAATCTCTGGCTTTGACCCCATGACCTGAACTCTTCTCCAGTCTCCTTTCAGAATGACTGCTCTCCATTCTGTAATAATTAGGTGGCCTAGACTCATATAAGGGCCTCTTGCCTTTAGAATGCATTTTATTGACTGTTGGTTCAACCGTTAATGGCTTCTGCCTAACACCAGATGGATATGGCCTTTTCTTATAAGCATTGATTGGTTTAGGACGTCTCTGCACATTCCTGTAATATTGCTTCCTATCAATTGGAAGCCCTTTCAGCCATTTGTAGCTCAGTCTGCACCTGGGACACATCCTTTGCATTACAGCTGCCTCTAAAGAATCGTCATCCAGTGCTTCTTCATCAGAGTCTTCCCTTTGGTGTGGGAAACCTTATCCAATAGCTGGCAGATCTCTAGTGTCCTTCTTGATGGTTGTTTGGTTGGCAACATGCATCTACACATTGACTTCTTTCAATTCTTTTAAAGACAAGTTCTGGAAGTCTGACATAATGACATTGGCTGCCACCTCTCCAACTTCTGGAAATGGATTACTATCGATCCCCATGGCCTTTTCTGCTTTGGCTGGGAATTTCAAACTTCTTTTCTGAATTTGTTCTTGAATCCTATCTCGAAAAACAATATAGTTTTTAGTCGAGTGAGACCAAGAGTTATGCCATTTACAATATACTTTTCCTTTAAGTTCATCTGGAGATGAAATTTTGACTCCTTTTGGTAACTTCAGGGAGTTGACCGCAAGCAAATGATAAAAAATGTCATCTGCCTTTGTTAAATTGAAAGAGTACTTCCTATGATGGTCTTTCTTTTTAAACTGCTGGTCAATTGTTGTGTCCTTATGAATTAATGCCTCACAGATTACAGGTTCTTTCCTGGTCTATTGTCGTATCTTTATGAACTAATGCTTCACAGATCATAGGCTCCTTTCCCACAATCTCTGCTGCATCAATCTCATAATTAGGATCTTTGTAGTATGTCCTATATGATGCATTATTTCGATCTTGTTCTTCTTCTAGTAAAGCTTCATATCTAGATACTTTATAAGTCAGTTCCACTAAATCTCTAAATTCTGTTGAATCAAACTTCTTTCGAAGCCTGAATTCTAGGCCATTTTGAGCCAATCTTACGAATTCTGGCTCTGGCAAGATGACTCTACATTTATTTCGAGCCCTTTTAAATCTGGCAATAAACTGAGTAGCCTTCTCTTCAGGCCTTTGACTCAATCTTGCCAAGTCTGCCATGGAAACCTCTGGCTCCGATTAGAAGAATTGGGCATGAAATGCCTCTTCCATTTGTTGCTAAGTTTGGATTGAGCCAGGTGTAAGATTAATGTACCATACAAATGCTCTCCCAGTTAGAGAGTTTGGGAATAGTCTCAACTTCATATAGTCATTATTAGTAAATTCACCGCATTGAGCAGCAAACCTAGCAATATGCTCTACTGTTGACTAGTTTTCATTCCCATAAAAAAGGGCAAAATCTGGTATCCTGAAACCTCTTGGGTATTCATGTATCCTATCTACCCATTCTGGATATGGTTTTCTATACACAGGAGTCTGGACCCCTCGAGCCATCGGTACACACATCTCTTTAACAATGTCAGTAATTTGGTCCCAAGGGATCATATTTTGCACCTGCTAAACCACTACTGGAGGGACAAACACAGGATTTGGTGGATAACCTTGTGCCTGCGGTCCTCTTGGTCCATAAGGTGGTATATTTGGGACTGGTTGTCCCTGTGGTGCAGGTTGCTGTTGGGAGTGTGAGTAAGAGTCTGTCCTACGAAAGGACCTGCGAAAGGTGCTGGAACAGGTGTTGTGTCCCTTCCATTTGTAGGAAAACCTTCCCACTCCCTGGGTATAAATTCAAATAAGGGGTTAGTGAACCCCCTTGTGCCATGTATGGCTTCGAACATGGGATTGTGAGCCATTCTTAGGCCATTTTCTTGTGCTGGGCCAGATCCACCAATTTACATGGCTTCACTGTTAAGCACTGAGGCATTTTGACCTGCTACAGGCCTTGAAATAGGTTCGTACCAAAAGTGAGGTGATGGTCTTTCATAGTTCTGATTACTAGTTTGACCATTAGAATGTCCATTAACTTGCATAGGCTGTTTATCTCTAGCCAATCTTTGCTGAGGGACATTTAAAACTTCCTCCATGTTTCTTGTGTTTGTTGGTTGGTGGTTATTCATTCGATCCAAAAAGGATGTTGCCCACCTTTCCATTGTGTTCATTAATTGCTGTCCCATGGCATCTACTAGGCCACCCCATGGATTTATTGGCTGAGTAAATGGAACAGTAGATGGTCCAATTCCATGGCCTTGTCCAATATTATGAACATATGGTGCTTGTTCCGAAGTACTGGTCTGTTCGACCATAGGTTCTGATGAACTGGGTGCCTCCACAGGGTGTGCTATCATATTATCCTCTAGATTAGGCACTTCTACCTCTCCTTCCATGCCTTCTTCCAGGTGTTCATTTTCTCCTTGTCTCCTACGTCTAGCCATTTCAATTAGTCCCACTGGGCGTGCCAAAAATATATGTTGGCTTTTTTGGCTTTCGAAGGTTAATTTTGTAATTGCCAACGTGCCAACAAGGATCAATCAGTCCTTACAGAAATTTAATTGCCAACCAATTATCAAACGATTGTGTTTTAGTTCTTTCAGCCTCAATGAAGAGGACTTTTACTGGTGGCTTGATTTAGGAGAATTAAGCAAAATATCAATCAAATGAAGAACAACTGAAACATTTCATTAGAATGAAAAACTTACAATGATCCAAACTCAGCCTCATAGAGGTTTACAGTGACAACCTACTTGAAACTACTCCTATGAACGAAGTGCAGTGCAGGAATTTAAAGTACAGGAATGTAAAGAACAGGAAATGTAAAACTGGAAAGAAAAATAAGTAAAGTAGAATAAAACTGATTTTTTGGATTTGAGTTTGGGGGTTTTTCTGGGGCCTTCTCTGCTATTTATACTTATCAAGGATGACCATCAAACTGTATTTCAAACCGTCGAACTGCTCCTCCATGATCATTGATCATGTTGCCTTATAAGTAGTTCCACTTTGCCATCACTTGCAGTTAGGCTTCCCTCATAAATTTGAATTTGAATGTGAGTAACCGTTGAAGCCACATCACTTTGCATCTCTTTGCTGATCCAATCCTACTCAGATCTCGTAAGAACCAATATTAACTGCCATGTGTACGATCATGATTGAAGACTTAAACATTCTTCTAGTATTGCCCTTACTCTGCCACGTGTTGAATTGTAATTGGCTTATACAAAATATGTAGCCAACAATATCATTAAAATCTTAGGTGTCTTTTGGGAACCAACTTATAAGCCAACTTATTGACTCATTTGAGTAACATTACCTCTCTATTTTTTTTGCATATTTTTTCGTAATAAGCTAAAAAGCCAGCTTATAAGCCAAACATACTAAAACTCATCTCGTTAGCTTGGCTCGTTAATTGAATTGGTTTAACATTTATTTAAATAATAGGATAAATATATTATTTATCTATTAAATAATGTAAAAATATGTATAAAAATAGGATAAATATGTTATTTATATATTTAAATAAGAAAAATGTAAATAATAGTTAAATTTATTTATATATAAATAATAGCTAATTATAAATAATACATTTATATAATAGTGGTGGTAGATATTATTATTTTGATAAGATATTGACTTTTTTCTGGTATGTTTATAGACATCGTATATATAATTGTATAATCAAAGTATCAATTGTAATTTTAATCTCATATGTAAGTATAAATTTATAATTTCTTTGGCTCGTTATCGCACGTGAATAACACGAACTCAGTTCGTTAAATTTTTATTGAGTCGAACTTAAACTCGTTAAAATTTTAATAAATAAGCTCAAACATATTAACACTCGGCTTGACTCAACTCACTTAGAGCCTTATGCTACATATAGACTCTACAACACATCATTCAATCTCTACCACACATAAATTTTAGGCACATCCCAAACTTAATATTTTGTATAAATTGGAAACTACCTACATAAATGTGTGATGTTGTTGGTGCCAATGAAAACTTGGACCTTTTTCTACTCCCTTTGAATATTCTATCTTGAAGGCTATTTGTGTTTGATAAAATTAAAAATTAAATGTTGAACTAATTGAATTGAAAAATTATTTGATAAAAATTAATGTTGAAATTAAAACAAGATGAAATTTGAAATTCATTTTTATTTTTAAATTTTCTCTTTCAATATGAATATATTGTGACGATGGTGAGGTGGCGGAGGCGATGATGACAATGACAATGATAGTGGTGGTTATGGTGCTAATGATGATGGTGACAGTGGTGGTAGTGTACGATGTGGAGGGATAATGGTTGTGGTGATAGTGGAAAGGTGGTGTAGTGGACGCTGTGATGGTATTTGTGGTGATTTGATGGTGATGGTGATGGTGGTGGTGTAATAGTGATGGTGGTGGTTGAAGCGACAACTATGGTAATGGTAAAGATGGTGATGCAAGTGGAGAGTTGTGGTAATGGTAGGGGTGACATCTGTTGCTCTGATTACCATCCCCTTCGTGTTTTGGTTGGTGAATTAAAATTTATCCCTTTTATGCACCACTATGAATTATATATTTCATTTGTAGATAATGGACATGCTTTCTGTGCCTAGCATGGGTTATGTTTGCTTTTTTTTTCACTCTGACCCTATCAGACCATCCGATGAGCGAGGTTCACTTGGGTTGTCCACCTAATTTATCTGGGCCACAAATCTCCCGTGTCCTCTTCTCACTCCCACCTGTTGAGCCCGTGGATAGAAAATATATGGATGCTTTCAAAGATGCAGCAACTTCAACACACCAGGCACACATACCCCCACACCCTTGCACTATACCAACCTATTTTAATATTTTAACATTCACTATCCTAGCCCACAGGTTCCGACACCCCCCACTGGATTTATTTTCTTTTCATCATCACTTTGCTGGACACTGTGCACATTCTCATTCTCTTTCTTATTATTTTTATTATTATCACATGGGCGTGTTCCCCCTCTTTCAAAAAAAAAAAAAAAAAAAAAAAATTTAAAAAAAATTTAAAAATTTCAAAAAACTTTTCTAAAAACAAAAAAAAAAAAAAAAAGACAAGAAAAATGACCTTTTTCTAAAAATTTAACTCTAGTTTTAAATTTTTTTAAATTGTTCTATCAATCAAATCTACGAAAAAATTGATAAAATTTTATAAAAATAATAAAATAGTAAGATGATAAATATTATCTTTTTACACAAAAATATTATACTAATTAAATAAAATAATATAGTAAGATGATAAATATCATTCAAACTTTAGTGTCTTTCTACTAAATCGACAACCATATGTTTATGGTATGTGTGGGAGCCGAATGTTCCAGGGGGAGTAAGGCCGGATACAGATATGAGATCAGCCAAAGATGGAATTTGTACTCAGCATTGATCCTAGTCGACACCAAAGCCGAATAGGATAATCGGCTTTTCGACTAGCAAAACAAGAGCCGAACAGATAGACGTGCAATGGATCAAGGGTGGGCCTGACCCTAAGGCCCAAGGAAAAGGATATAAATAGAGGAGCATCAACCAAAGAAAGGTATGTGAGAATTAGTATGTTTAACTTAAGATACAAGCAACAAAGAGAGTATACACTGACTTATCCGTCAGAGTGCTAATTCCGACACCCCCGACCGGAGTGTTTATTCCATTTCAGGTTACTAGCTGAGGATCTCGAGCATCCCATTGGATCCAAAGAGTATTTCTAAACCACTTCTCCACAATTGGCACCGTCTGTGGGAATACTCCAGCACATCCATGGCGGGCGTGACGAAAGATCCTCCGGCAGTCGCTGACAACCTTACGCCACGAGTTGATACCACTCCAAGAACCATGCTGGGACCAAAAAACATTACTGCACGAAGAGCCTTGAACTTCGATTCTGCTGATGAAACAATGCAAGCGATTATGGATCAGGCGAAACAAAACGAACAGAGGTTAGAGAACATGATGGCTGAGAACGAGCACCTTCGACAGGATTTGGCCTTGGAGGTGGAAAAATCCCAACAGGCTGTGTGCCATGATCTGGCACAACCTCTGAGAAAGGATGGTCGACGACCTTGAGTTCGGAGACAAGATAGTGGCAGTGATTCTGACTCCTCATCCCCAGAACCCAAAAAGAAAGGGCGAGTCGAAGTCTCCAATTCTTCTGAAGGAAGTCTGCGTGCACGGAATAAGAAAAGAGTAAATGATTCAGATGAAGAGGACTAACATGACCCCTTTGTGCAATGGATCGCAAGGGTAGTACTACCCAAAAAGTTCAATGCTCCATCGTTCACCCTATACGATGGAAAATCGGACCCCACTGACCATATCCATCATTATAAGCAAGCCATGACGCTGCATGCAGATGACGAGGCTCTTATGTGCCGAATATTTTCGAGCAGTTTAGGACCATTGGCTGTCAGATGGTATTACAAGTTGGAACCGGCATCGATTAAGAGCTTCCATCAATTACAGAAATCCTTCAGGGCAAGATTCATCACCAATGAGGTCTAGCCGAAGTAAGCTGACTCTCTCTGGGCAATGCAAATCCAACCAGGGAAAACCTTATGAGCATATTCGGCGCGCTATTGGGAATGCTTTAATCTTGTGGATGACGCCTGCAACGACTCCATGGCCATCACCGCCTTTGAAATGGGGTTGCATCCTAATAGTGCCCTCCGCAGTTCCTTGACCAGAAGGCCCCCCAAAATAGTCTGGTCGTTGATGAAGAAAGTCGAGGAATACTGCAAAGTGGAAGATGACGCCCTGCGGGTTAAAGCCGAGCACAAGGCCAACAAGATGGACCCTTCTGAAATCGTTCAACCGATAAATTCTTTACCACCGCGGAGCCCTGAACCGCGGAATCAGGCTAAACGAGACAGAAGACAGGATTCGCGCCGACCAAATGACCAATGACCAATGTTCCCATCGAGCTAGTGAACAACTTCAAGTGGATAGCAGGCGCACAAGAAATATACAGAGTTATCAGAGCTGATCAGCATGGTTATATCTAAAGTTCAACACCTTCCGTTCTTCAAATGGTTATCCAAAATGGTAGGACCTCCCAACACGAGGAGACAGGATAGGAAGTGCGAATATCACAAGGACCACGGCCATGATACCGAGAGTTGTTATGTGTTGAAGGATCACCTTGAGGAATTAGTACAAGATGGTCGGCTTAAGCAGTACGTCTGAAAAGACAACGCAACTAAAACAATAGCTTTATGGCAGGATTCACCTTCACTCGGCGTAATCCATATGATATACAGCCGGCCAACGGCATCTGCGATACATACAATTCAATCGAATCTTAAACCCCAAAAGCAAATCACACCAGCAAAACGGCTCCATGAAGCTCTGAGTATTACCTTTGACGATTCTGATTTGATCAGCGTAACGCTCCCCCACATCGATCCATTGGTCATCAAACTACGCGTAAACCGATTCATCGTTGAACGCGTTCTCATTGACCAGGGGAGTACTTCAGAAGTTATGTACTACAAGACCTTCATCAAACTTGGGTTCACCGAGTCGGACGTGTATCCAGCTCATTATCCGTTATTCGGCTTCAATGATAATCCAGAATACCCGTTGGACAAAACCATATTACCAGTTCGAGCGGGCTCCCGAATAGTGGATGTGGAATTCTTGGTTGTCATGCTGCCTTTGCCGTATAATCTCATCATGGGACGAACTTGGCTGCATACCATGTATGTCGTGCCAGGCACCTATTATCAACTGCTCCGCTTCCCGACTGAACGCGGCATTGAACAAATCTGTGGTTCCTAGAAATCGGCACAAACATGTTATCTTCTTGCCGCAAAGACACTAAGAGAGCTAGAAGTGAATTCTATTGAGGTGTCAGATCGAGAGAGCCTTGATGATGTTGGACGGCTCCCAAGTGAAAAGGCCACGGAAGCCCTGGATCGAGTTGAAATTGACGAGAATCCTGATAGGTTCTTCATGGTCGACACCTCCCTGAATAAAGTCGACAGACATCAGCTAATTACCTTCTTACTCGGCAACCTTGATGTATTTGCATGGTCACAGTATGAGATGCTGGGGGTAGATCCATGTGTTTCTCAGCACCGTTTAATTATTGACCCTAAATGTAAGCCGATTATTCAGAAAAGTCGACAGTCAACCGCAGAACACACTGCTGCTGTTGTTGAAGAAGTTGACCGGTTGCTTGATGCCGGGATAATTCGGGAAGTGACCTATCCTACATGGCTGTCGAATACTGTGGTTGTAAAGAAGAAAAATGGGACTTGACGTGTCTGTGTGGATTTCACGGACTTAAATAAAGCTTGCCCCAAGGATTGTTTTCCCCTCCCCAGAATTGACCAACTCGTAGACGCCACGACACGTCATCAACGTATGAGCTTCCTTGATGCCTACAGAGGCTACCATCAAATTTCTATGCATCCAGAGGACTAAGACAAAACTGCATTCCTCACCTTAAGAGGAACCTATTGCTATAAGGTTATGCCTTTTGGGCTGAAGAATGTAGGGGCAACTTACCAAAGACTAGTCACTACTATGTTCAAGGAGCAACTCGGCCGTACTATGGAAATGTACATTGACGATATGGTGGTCAAGTCCAAAGAAGAGTAAACTCATTTTGCTGATCTGAAGAGACATTTGGCATTTTATGCAAGTACAAAATAAAGCTGAACGCTTCTAAATTTGCGTTTGGGATCGGATCCGGCAAATTCCTCGGCTACATTGTCAACCCTCGAGGAATCGAAGCCAACCTGAGGCAAATCACAGCAACCCTGGAACTCGGCTCCCCTCAATCAGTGAAGGAGGTTCAAAAGTTGATGGGGATGACCGTCGCACTCAATAGGTTCATCAGTCATTCCATAGATCGCTGTCGACAATTCTTTCATACCCTACGGCAGGGTAAAGCTTTTGAATGGACCTCTGAGTGCGTAGCTGTTTTCAACGGCTTGAAGATCAGTTCCACTCTTGACAACACCTTCAACAGGTGACCCGCTGATTTTATATCTAGTAGTTTCCGACCGGACCGTTAGCGCCGTACTGTTAAAGGAAGAGCTTGGGAAGCAGCGGCCAGTGTATCATGTGAGCAAGGCAATGGTTGAAGCCGAAACACGTTACCTTCCGTTGGAAAAACTCATCCTAGCCCTCGTCATGGCAGCAAGAAAATTGATGCATTACTTTCAGGGGCATATCATCAGGGTACTAACGGACTACCCCCTCCGGTCAGTACTCCGTAGTGCAAAAGCATCAGGGCGCGTTTCAAAGTGAGCTTTCGAACTCGGCTAGTACGATATTCAGTTTCTTCCTTGAACCTCAATCAAGGGGCAAGTGCTTGTCGACTTTGTGGCCAAATTCACTGGGGGTCTTGCCGACTTCAAGTCTGATCAAACTCAACCAAAGTCGAACTGGAGAATTTATGTCGGGGACATTTGGCAATTGTACTATAATAGATCGTCCAATCAACGCAGTAGTGGGGTAGGCGTAGTGATCATGGCTCCCGATGGAGCAATAATCGAGTAGGCTATCAAACTGGGTTTCGATGTATCAAACAACAAAGCCGAATACGAAGCATTGTTAACCAGCTTGCGGAATGCACATCTCCTTGGTGCTCGGCGTCTGCTTATCTTTTGCAATTCAAAGCTAGTCATCAACCAATTGAAAGGGGAATACGCAGACAAAAATGACCAAATGGCAGCTTACATGAAAACAACAAACTCTTTGCTGGCAAAATTCGACCATCATGAACTAAATCAAATAACCTGTGATCAGAACACACATGCAGATGCCTTGGCCTGCCTAGCCTCCGCCATCAAGTCAGAAATCAAACGGACAATTGAAGTGGGATTTATCCTTGAGCCGAGCATTGCCCTCTTAGAGTCCATTCAAGTTAATGTCATAGAATCAGGTCCAATTTGGATGGACCTTATCATTGCATTCCTATCTTCTAAACAGCTCCCGACGGAAAAGAAAGAAGCACACAAACTACGAAACAAAGCCTTGCGATATTACTTGGATCCGCAAGAAAAGCTCTACAAAAAATCCCTTTCTGGTCTATATCTAGAATGCGTTCATCCGGATAAAGTCAAAGAACTCCTGACTGAAATACATGAAGGTTGTTGTGGTGCCCATTCCGGTGGGCGTTCTTTGGCTCATTGAGCTGTGACACAAGGGTATTATTGGCTGACAATGAGAGCTGATGCCGAGAATTACGTCAAGAAATGTGAACAGTGTTATAAGTTTTCCCCTTTAACCCATTTGCCTGCTGAAGAATTGAGCTTTATCACTAGTCCTTGGTCATTCGCCCAATGGGGACTTGACATCGTCGGACCATTACCTCGTGCCCTGAGCAACAAGCGATTTTTGATTGTCGCAACAGACTACTTTACAAAATGGGTCGAAGTGGAGGCACTAACGCACATTCGAGATACTGATTTTAAGCGCTTTGTATGGAGAAATATCATAACACGATTTGGCATTCCAAGAGCACTTATTTCAGACAACGGCACCCAGTTTGATTGTGGCGTCTACCGGGAGCTATGCAGCAAGTATGGTATCCGGCCTTATTTCTCCACGCCGGCTTACCCACAAACCAATGGTCAAGCCGAAGCTTCTAACAAGTCCATCTTGGACGGTATCAAGAAGAGGCTAGAAAAAGCTAAAGGCAGATGAGTTGAAGAATTGTCGAGTGTGTTGTGGGCTCATCGCACCACGTTGAGGTGATCCACTGGGGAAACACCATTTGCCCTATGCTTTGGAACCCAAGCAATCATCCCCCTAGAGATCGGCCTCCCAACCTTGAAATCAAAAGTTTTTGACATGGGCTGAAATGACATGATGTTGGCCTTGGATTTGGCTATGATTAAAGAATGACAAGATCTTGCCCTTGTGTCCATGGCACGGTACCAGCAATAGCTTGCTAAGTTGTATAATCAACGTGTTCAGCTACGCCGCTATGCACCAGGAGAATTGGTCCTCAAAAAAATACTTCCGACTGCCAGGAATCCGGCTGACGAAAAACTGGGTCCTAACTAGGATGACCCCTATCAGATTGATTCAATCGCGGGTACAAGGGCATATCGGCTCAAAGACATGTCTGGGAGAAGTCTGCCACGTCCTTGGAATTCCACGCATTTGCATAAATTTTATCATTAACCCGGCATGTGGGGCATGATGACTTCTTTTGAATGTTCGCCGTGTACAACTTTCACTTTTATAATGAAAATACTTCTTATCTCACTATATGGAATTTTAGTTCGAAGTTAAAAGCCTCCGAATTCGGAGCCCCATCAGTGAATGATATGTTTGGGCTGAAAAAGCCTCCAAATTCGGAGCGCCCTTCGTGGATGCCACGATTGGCCAAGTTAAAAGCCTCCGAATTCGGAGCCCCATCTGTGAATGACATGTTTGGGCCGAAAAAGGCTCTGAATTCAGAGCACCCTTCGTGGATGTCACGATTGGCCAAGGAAAAGCCTCCGAATTCGGAGCCCTATCCATGAATGACACGTTTAGGCCGAATAAGCCTCCGGATTTGGAGCGTTCTTCGTGGATGCCACAATTGGCCAAGTTAAAAGGCTCTGAATTCGGAGCCCCATCCATGAACGACATGTTTGGGCCGAACAAGCCTCTGAATTCAGAGCGCCCTTCATGGATGTCATGATTGGCCAAGTAAAACCCTCCGAATTCGGAGCTGCATCGTTGAATGACACGTTTGGGCCAAAGAAGCCTTCGGATTTGGAGCGCCCTTCGTGGATGCCACAATTGGCCAAGTAAAAGCCTCCGAATTCTGAGTGCCCTTCGTGGATGTCACGATTGGCCAAGTAAAAGCCTCCAAATTCGGAGCCCCATCTGTGAGTAACACGTTTGGGTCGAAAAAGCCTTTGAATTTGGAGCGTCCTTCGTGGATGCCATAATTGGCCAAGTAAAAGCCTCTGAATTCAGAGCGCCCTACGTGGATGTCATGATTGGCCAAGTAAAAGCCTTCGAATTCAGAGCCCCATCCATGAGTGACATGTTTGGGCCGAATAAGCCTTCGGATTCGAAGCGCCCTTCGTAGATGCCACGATTGGCCAAGTTAAAAGCCTCCAAATTTGGAGCCCCATCCATGAATGACACGTTTAGGCCGAATAAGCCTCCGAATTCTGAGCACCCTTTGTGGAATTCACGATTGGCTAAGTTTGAGCCTCCGAATTTGGAGCCCCATCCGTGCAGGACCGAGTAAGCATCCGGCTTCGGCACACTTTTTATGAATATTCTGATCAAGCATCAACTTAATTGAAGGATGGAAGATTCTTAACATGTTTAAACATAAACTAAAACAACATGCAACATAAGCTGACACAACATGCGAACACGTAAGATAATATGTTTTATTGATTTAATCGATAATACATAGGTCACTCCCAATTTATGTCAGAGCGGTACAATATGTTTAATTTTATTTGGCGTCCATCAACGCCTGCTGCTCGGAGAGACTCTACAGCCTAGAGAGCCTTGATCCACCCATGTTTAAATCCACAGTTCTCACATCGACAGACCTCCTCGGCGAGCTTCTTCTTCGTCTTCTCTATCCTAACTTTTTGACCCACATGAATGCCTTGTTCATAAGCCCGACCCGTCGCACCTTCTATTGCAAACATGTTTGCCGTGTCGCGATTGGCAATTGTGTGACTTATAAGACGCTGGGTCACCCTTTCCTCTACAATCGGGTTAGCTATGCCGGCTGATTGAGTTTCGGCAGTTTTAACTTTTCTTAACTCCCACTCGGCCTTCTCCGCGCGGGCCTCTAAACTACGAATGCGTTCATCTTTCTGTTGGATCTCCTGCCGTGTGGCACGAAGGCGCATGCCGATCTCGTAAGCAGTATATAGTCCTTTCACCACTCCATGGATGCCCTCCCCAAAACACCTCAAAATCAGGTCGACCAACCACCGACTTCTGGACTTCTGGTGAAAAATTTTTTCGCGCAAAATCGACTAGCACATTTGGGTCGTGCACAGTTGAATCTACTCCCGTCATCGGTTTGTTCCCCAGAAAAACCACAAAGCTCAACGGGCACGGAGTCGCATTGGTTTCTCCCCTCGAGCGTGGTTGAGGGGAGTTGCCCCGTTGCTGTTTTTCCCTTCTGGTGACCTACTTCGACGACGTGGGGACTGGCATTTTTCACGTTCCCTTGACGTCCTGCTTCTCATGCGCGTTGGCTCACCACCTCGATTCATCTCTGCATCTAACTCAGCGAGTGTCCTTAATTCTCCTCTATTGTTTAAGAATACTCTTCTTGCCATCCACATCACTCGTCCAGCTTAGTTCGACACAATGCTTTTTTCCTCCTACAATTTATTGGATTTAAACGCAAAACTGACACCTAGGCACACGCAGCACCCACCCCATTTATTAATTACAGGAGCAGCATCCCTGAGGTGACCCAGTCGCTCCATGACCTAATCTTATTCGGCCTTCCAGTTCATGCACCAGCTGGGGCAAGGGCAGATTCTTTAATCCAATCGGCAAATTTTCGACCTGGTGCCGATCATCTCATGTGCCTCAGTCGCTCCATGACCTAATGTCATTCGGCATCCCAATTCATGCACCAGCTGAGGTAAGGGCAGATTCTTTAATCTAATCGGCAAATTCCTGACTTGGTGTCGATCATCTCATGTGCCCTAGCCGCTCCACGACCTAATGTCATTCGACATCCCAGTTCATGCACCAGTTGGGGCAAGGGCAGATTCTTTAATCCAATTGGCAAATGTCCAGACCTGGTCGATCATTGCATGTGCCCCAGCCGTTCCACGACCTAATCTTATTTGGCCTTCCAGTTCATGCACTAGTTGGGGTAAGAGTAGATTCTTTAATCCAATCGGCAAATGTCCAGACCTGGTCAACATTGCATGTGTCCCAGCCGTTCCACGACCTAATCTTATTCGGCCTTCTAGTTCATGCACTAGCTGGGGCAATGACAGATTCATTAATCTAATCCGCCACACGTCGAGGCCTTGAGCCATTTTACTCGTTTATCTAATATGAGCCTTTCCAAGTTGTTAACTGCCGATTATTTTAGTCATTCGGCTAAATAGCAAAAAGGCAAGGGATGCTTAACTGATTCAGTTAATTTGTTGGATGTTTAATTTACTCATGTAGCAAACAGAAAAGCGTAAGGAATTGTCATTAATAAATTAAAGACAGATGACAAATAGTATATGCAGTAAACTGAAAAGCACAGAAAATTTTCATTAATAAATTGAGCGCAAACAACAGTCATTTTACACATGAAAATTAGCTTACATTTAAAGAAATGAAAATTTACTAACAAAAACCCACAACTACTATTCATCTAAGATGCCTACCAAAAACAAAAATATCCCCTAAATTAATCTTCAGGGTTAGATGCCAGTGGTTCAACGTCCACCTGCTCGTATGGAATCGGCTGCACCAATGTCACATTCGCAGCAGCGAGGGCTTTGAGCCAGCCGTGTTTGAAGCCCCGATTCTCGAACTTGGGGACCTCTTCCATGTAGTTGTCCAAGGCGGTGTCCTTCCCAGCTTGGAACGCCTTGGAAATCTTGGAGTCGGCTATTTCCTTTGCCTTCCTCGATTCATCCAGGTTGGTTTCCAGCTTGGCGATCACCGCCTTGGCTAACTTCAGCGCGTCCTCACTCGCTCTTGCCCTCTCTTTGGCGACAAGCCTTAACTGGTCCGAATTTCTCGCTCGCTCGGCCTCGGAGTCGGCTCTCGCACGTTCCTCCGTTGCTTGCGATGCCTCGGAATCGGCCCTTTGAGAGGCTACAGCAGACTTGTTCTTTTTATTGTCAACTTCGGCTTTCAAGAAGCCGATCTGTTCTATGGTGTCATGCTGTCGGTGGCCGATTTCGGCTATCCCACCGTCTGCAAAATAGGAAAATAGAGTTGCAGCAAACAAATAATAAGAAATATATATATATTTAGTCGGAAGACGACAAATAACCGACTGAGCGGCTATAGCAATTAGCATTAGGTCTGGCTCTGCCCAAAATATGGCTCTGTCAACCGGCAGGGTAATTGAGGAGACCATGCTCAAGGCCACGGCCGGGTCCTTCAAAGTCGACGCATCAGAGGAAATCGACATATTCCTTATTCTCGGTTGAACGGTGAATGGAACAACCAAGTCCGATTCCTCAATGCGGGGCCGTTTGTCGCTTTCGTCCTCACCCTGGACGACCTCTTGTTCGGCGGGGCGGTTTTCCCCCCTATGCTCAGCCTCATCTGCTTGTTCTGCCTGCCCCGTTGCGGCCATTTTTGTCTGGGCCATTTCTTCCGTAATAGCAGGCAGAGACGACTCGGCGACTAGGGCAGGTGGAGTTTCCGATCGGGCGGCCTTGACTCTCCTTCAAACGGCCATCCTTTCAGCGTTTTTTCTCCTGGCAAGTTGCATGAGCGACTCCCCAGCCATATTCTCAGGATAGGCGCTGGAAAGGTCTCCCAAGTCTGTAAAAATATCTTCGAAGGAGACATCCCCTCGGCCTGATGTGGACAGAGGGTCTGACGAATTGAGTTCGACTTCCTCAAAGGCCGAGTTAAGAGCCTCGTCTACCTCGGCTTCCAACTGATCCGGGTCCTCGTCGACCTCTTCGGCTACTTGTTCCTCCACGTGCTCCGACTTGGAGTCTTCTAAACTAATTTGCCTTAGGTTTTTTAAGTTGGGAAAGATAAGGGCTGTAAGGTGGTCTTCGCCTCTGGGAATCGGAATGTGGTCTGTCGCCGAAAACGTTGCGTAAGTCGGCTTGTATCGCAGGAGAATGTGGGCCGCCTTCTCTTGTTTCTGAAGGCTTGGACAGCCAAAGAACTGTAGTGCGATTTTAATTTCCGCAAGTACAGCGTCGTCGGTTGAAACCAGCACTTTCTTTAAATCGTTGCCTGCATAAACAAAATGGTAAGTACATAGAAGGAAAGCCGAATACATATATGATAATAAAAAAAACAAAAATGGGCTATACGGCCCCATAGTTCGCCTTTCTGCCTTGGCACGGGATCTAGGCGATCTTCACCCTCGCCGAATTCCCAATTGCCTCGGACAACGACCATTACATCATCAATACGCTTGCCGGAACTGGCAAGCATGGTCACTAAGTGATGATCAGTATCTTTGGCCCTGAGAAAATAATGTCCCAGCCAGCCAATAGACTTGGCTAAGGCATAACAATGCCGAATAGCAGGTATACCTAGGTTAATCCTAAGGCGTCGATTCAACTCTATAATCCCCATTATGATTCGAAAAAAATTTACGTTAGGTTGGGAAGGGATTAGACCCAAGTGATGAAGAACGGCCCTTAGAAATGGGTGAAGGGAAAAACAGACTCCGCCCTCAGCAATCGATAGGAGAGGAAAGATAATTGTACACTCATCAGTCCTCTCCATATCAGTAGTGCTGTCCGCCACGAGTGACAGATGGACATCGTCAGGGATGGAATAGTGGCGTTGGAAGCCAGAAATTCGACCTGCAGAAAGGAGTTCTTTCAAATGTTTTGCCATCCTAGCTAGCCTAAGGATTATGCAAAACTAAAAATAAACAAGGAAATGAGATTCGAAGTGAAGGAGAAGAAAACTTACAAGAAGTAGAAGAGACAATGAGAAATAGGAGGAAGTTGCAGAGGTCGCGAAATGGAGGTATATCAAAAGGCAAACCAGAAGTTTTGAGTATTCAAAAAAACTTACATTTGAAAGGACAACATAGTTTCAAATCGCATTAAATGAAGAACGTGTACGAAGAGGCGGGAAGATATAATAATGCCTAAAAAGCGTCTGCTCTGACAAACGTTGGGATGAGGTTAGCCGCCATTCTTTCTGTGACTTCTCAAATTCAAAAATAAACATGCCGTTCGAAACCAAACATGCCGAATAACTGGCGTTAATAGGATGTTTGGGGGGCAATTATGGGAGTCGAATATTCTGGGGGGAGTAAGGTCGTATATAGGGATGAGATCAGTCAAAGATGGAATTTGTACTCGGCATTGATCCTAGTCGACCTTAAGGCCGAATAGGATAATCGATATTCCGATCAGCAAAACAAGAGTTGAATAAATAGACGTGCAATGGGTCGAGGGTGGGCCCGACCCTAAGGCCTAAGGGAAATGATATAAATAGAGGAGCATCAACCAGAGAAAGGTATGTGAGAACAAGTAAGTTTAACTTAAGGTATAAGCAACCAAAAGAGTATACCCTGACTTATCTGTCGGAGTGCTAATTCCGGCACCCCCAACCAGAGTGTTCATTCATTTTCAGGTGACTAGCTGAGGATCACGAGCGTCCTACAGGATCAAAGGAGTATTTTTGAACCACTTCTCCACAATTGGCGCCGTCTGTGGGAATACTCAAATACATCCATGGCAGGCGTGACTGAA
>NW_021026307.1:588233-601139 GCF_004153795.1 Camellia sinensis
ACGAGCTGTCCGACCTGAAAGGCTGCTCGCTCGCACGCTAAGCTTCGATCTGTTGGTAACGTGTACCTCTCACTCCATCTATTCCAAGTTATTGACGGCTTTTGCTTCGTCTTCTGAATACTCACACAATCTTTCATCTTATTGCAGCCGCGCAAATCAAGAAAAACATATCCTCGCCCTCACCGAGCGCATTACTTTGCCGTTGCGGCAGAAGTCTGCGCGAGGCCATTGCATGAAAACAAGGCCCCAAGTTAAGGCCGAGACTAGCGAAGGCTTATGTTAAGGCCGCGCAGGAAGCAGTTGAGGCCGAACGAGATAACCTGAGCCAAAAGGTTGACCGAGCTGAAGCGGACAAATAGCGGGCCGTGAAGTCGACCAAAGCCCGGTATCTTGCCGAGCTGAGGAAGCTGCGCGATGCCCATAAAGAGGAGAAAGATAAGGCGGTTAGCGACGCCGAAGACAAGGGCTATGCTCAAGGCGAAAAAACGTATGAACGGCAGGTGCAGGCGACCAAGGACATCTTTTTCCAGTGCAGTTGGAAAGTTGCCGAAGAGAAAGTTGGCCTTGGTTAGGATGCTGACATGTTCCTACATCCGCCTGCGGCCTTCATACCGCACTATATGCTGGCCTATGCGAGCGCCGCGCAGAAGAGGCTCATAGAGGAGGCCAAAAAGGAAGCCGCGGAAGAAGCCACCGCCACGCAACAAACCGAGTAAACTTCTCCTGAAGCATCTCAGGATGCCGAAGATCAAGTAGCCGATCGGGAGGTTGTCGCAGTGGAGGATGCGGATGATGAGTTGGAAGAAGGCTTGCCCGAGCACAGTGCGGAGGTTGCCAAGCAGACGGTTGACCTGGAATTGGACTGAAATGCCCCCTCCTATTTCCTGCTTTATTTTCGTTTATTTTCTTTCTTTGTTTAATGTAACCGGGCTAGGGCCCCACAATTGTAATGCAATTTCCTCAATCAATGAAATTTTAACTTTTTGCCCGCTGATCTTCTCTTTTTGTTCGGTTGCAACGTGCAAAATGTCCTGATTCAAACTTTAATGTACCACAACTGATAGGCCGACTGGCCGCTCAGAATTTCTTCAATTTAAATGTTCGCGGCTACTCTCAGCTCGGTTTTTTTTTTTTTTTGAACGAACCCAAAAATTTTCATTCGGCCGAGCAAAAATTACCACTGCCATTCTGGCTTTGACAACACTTCAAGTCTTTTATTTGAGCGGGCAAAAATCAGCTCGGCCCTAAAGGAAGCTGGACAAATTTCAATTATTTCGCTTCGGCCGAGCAAAACCAGCTCGGCCATTGAATTGGACAAAACACCAATATTCCAACATGGAGTTGGATAGAACGCCAACATTTCCTTTCTCCGAGCGAAGTCAGCTCGGCCTCTTGTAAGTTGGACAAGGCACCAACATAGCGCTTGGCCGAGCAAAGTCAGCTCGGCTATTATTTGTTGGACAACACCAACATTTCATTTTGGCCGAGCAGAATCAGCTCGGCCTTAACATTGGGCAAAACACTAATATTTCATTTAGGTCGGTCATGACGCCAACATCCCAATTGGGCGAGCAAAAAACCAGCTCGGCCCTAAAGTGAATTGTTCCATTCGCCAATCATTTCATTGGACAATACACCAATTGTTTGTGCGGTCCACTTCTATACCGGCGAGAGAAAATCAGTCTGGTCCCATTCAGGTCGGTCTCTCTGCCCCTGGCATCCACTGTGGCCTTGTATCCTTGCGGTGTCATTGCACAGAAAGATGTGAAACAAAACAATAAGAGGGCTATTTTTCATTACAAAAAGCAGTGTTATCTTTACATCAAATGCCAAAAGGCTAAAGGTCTAAAAAGCTAAGCAATTACATTTTAAAAGTAAAAGATCTTAAGGTTGGCTGCATTCCACGGTCTGGCGACAGCTTTGCCATCTAAATCTTCCAGATGGTATGCCCCTTTGCCAGCGAGACCAATCAGCTTGTATGGTCCTTCCCAATTTGCACCGAGCTTTCCTTCGCCAGGGACCACCGTGTTGCCCAGCACTTTTCTTAAGACCCAGTCCCTGATCTTGAACAGCCTGGGGTGCACAGCCTTGTTGTATTTCTTGGAGAGTTCTTGCTAATAGGCCGCTATGTGGATTAGGGCCCGCTCCCTCCTTTCCTCGGTAAGGTCTAGCTCCAATGCCACTGCTTCATTGTTCAGATTTGGCTGGAAGCTTTCGGACCGT
Source organism: Camellia sinensis (assembly GCF_004153795.1). Taxonomy (NCBI): domain Eukaryota; kingdom Viridiplantae; phylum Streptophyta; class Magnoliopsida; order Ericales; family Theaceae; genus Camellia; species Camellia sinensis. The sequence continues at coordinate 590,457 of NW_021026307.1, forward strand.
ATGGTTGGCATGCCAATTTCCAGCGGGATAACGGCTTCCATGCCATAGGCCAAGGCAAACGGAGTCTCTCCGGTCGACCGTCTTGGCGTAGTGCGGTACGCCCAGAGTACGTTAGGGAGTTCTTCAGCCCACTTCCCCTTGGCCTTCTCAAGCCGCTTCTTCAGCTCGTCCAGGATGGTCTTGTTTGAGGCCTCTGCTTGACCATTTGACTGCGGATAGGCCGGCGTTGAATTATAGAATTCGATCTTCAGCTCTTCGCAAAATCCGTGAAAGAGTTTCCCATCGAATTGAGTGCCATTATCTGAGATGAGGGCCTTGGGTATACCGAAGCGAGTGATAACATTTTGCCAAACAAACTTCTTCACATCCTTTTCCTTTATGGTCGCCAGTGGCTCAGCCTCAATCCACTTTGTGAAGTAGTCGGTGGCGGCGATGAAGAATTTGCGATTGCCTGGGGTTGCTAGGAGTGGCCCCACTATATCCAATCCCAGAGTGCGAACGGCCAAGGACTTATAAGGGGGAGTAATTCTCTCGCTGGCTGGTGGATCTGGTGAGCAAATTTTTGGCACTTTTCACATCGACGAACGTATTTCTACGCGTCTGCCTGCATGCATGGCCACCAATAACCATGGGAAATTGCTCTGTAAGCCAGTGACCTACCCCCAGTATGGCTACCGTAGATGCCTTCATGGATCTCATAAAGGAAGGCTTCCACCTTAGCAGGGTGAACGCATTTCAGATATGGCCAGGTAAAAGACTTCTTATACAAGGCTCCGGACGGGGAGAGCCAAAACCGTTCTGACTTGGCCTGGATCTTGTTGGCCGCCTTCTTCTCTTCCGGTAGAACTCTATCTTTTAGGAAGACGATGATGGGGTCCATCCAGGAAGAACCCAAGTCGACGCAGAGCACCTCGGTCATTTCCGGTTCCTCAATGCTTGGCCAAGGTAAAAATTCTATCATTAAGGGGTTAGAAAAAGCTGTCTGAGCAGAAGCAAGTCCGGCCAATTCATCAGCCGCGTTGTTCCTCGCGGTTGATTTGTTCCATCCTTATTGCAGCGAACTTCTTGATCTCTGCGCGTACCAGCGCCTGATACTTGGCCATTCTTTCGTCCTTTGCCTCATACTCCCCCGAGACCTGATTGACCACCAGCTTGGAATCGCTGAATACCATCAGGGCTGACGCCTTCATTCTCAATGCGCTTCTTAGTCCGGCAAGGAGGGCTTCATACTCTGCTTCGTTGTTGGATGCTGGGAAGCCGAGCATAATTGCCTGCTCGATAATCAGCCCATCCGGTGAAGTCAGTACGATACCCAGCCCGGCCCCATGCCTGTTAGATGCCCCATCGACGAAGAGCTTCCACATCTCGCCAATAAACAGCTTCCAGCAATCAGAGGGGTTCTGGGAGCTTTTCAATTCCAAGTCTCTGATCGGTTCATTCTGGTCTCTTTCCTTGCCTTGATTGAGCACGTCTTCCAAGAAGTCACCCGACTCCTCTAGTGCGGTCGCTCTTCGGCCTTCTCCCGCTTTTGAGCCAACACTCGTTTCTATCGCCAAAACCGTGGGCTGTGCTAAATTCGCACCAGCCAAATCAACCAGGCAAAATGGATGCGTTCCAGGGGCGAATTCCGCCACAAAGTCTGCAAGTGCTTGAGCCTTGATTGCGGTGCACGGGCGGAATTTGATATCGTACTGCCCCAATTCCATGGCCCATTTCAAAATTCTTCCGGTGAAGTCTGCCTTTTCAAAAAGCACCTTAAACGGGAACTCGGTTAACACAACTATTGTATGGGCATGAAAATAGTGCGCCAGCTTTCTTGATGTCATCATCAGGGCCAGTGCTAATTTTTCCAGCGAAAGATACCTCGTCTCGGCTGGGAGCGAAGTCTTGCTCACATAGAAGATTGGCAAGTGCCAGATGCCTTCAATGCGGACTAGGACGGCGCTCACGGCATGTTGAGAGACAGCCAAGTAGAGATACAATTCTTCGCCCGACCGAGGTGCGACTAAGATAGGGGCTGAGGAAAGGTATATTTTTAAGTCTGCCAGTGCACGGTCACATTTGTCATCAACTTGGCCTTCAAAGTTTTAAAGAAAGGCCTGCAACGATCTGAAGACCGGCTGATAAATTTGTTCAGCGCGGCTGCCATTCCGGCAAGATGTTGCACGTCTTTCGTGGAGTTTGGGCGCTCCAGCTCTTGTATAGCCTTGATCTGTGATGGGTCGGCTTCAATCCCTCAGTTTGTGACCAAAAACCACAAAAACTTCCTAGTGCCGACTCCGAAGGCGCACCTGGAGGCATTCAAACGAAGTTTGTGGTGCTTAAGTATGGCAAACATTTCTGCTAGGTCGGCGAGGTGTTGAGACTTCTCCTTACTCTTTACCACCATATCGTCGATGTAGGCCTCCATTGTTCGGCCCAAAAGAGGAGCGAACATCTTTGTCACCATCCTCTGAAAAGTTGCCCCGGCGTTCTTCAGTCCAAACGGCATGACTTTATAACAATACAGGCCTCTAGGAGTAGTGAACGACGTGATCTCTCGGTCTGGTTCATACATGGCTATCTGGTGGTAGCCGTGATATGCATCGAGGAAGCTAAACCTCTGATGGCCAGCGGTCAAGTCCATCAGCTGGTCAATTCGAGGGAGGGGGAAGCTATCCTTTGGGCATGCACGGTTAACTGTCTTGTAGTCAACGCAGACTCGCCACTTGCCATTCTTTTTCGGGATGACCACCGTGTTGGATATCCAACGAGGGTATTGCACTTCTTCTATCGCTCCTGCTTCCAGCAGATTTTTAACCTCCTCTGCCACTACCTCGGCGTGGTGCAGAGCCGAGCGACGAGTCCTCTGAATGACTGGCCGCACATTCGGGAAGACGTTCAACTGATGGCAAATGAAATTAGGGTCGACGCCAGGCATATCGTAAGGCGTCCACGCAAAAGCCTCCATGTTGGAAACCAAGAAGTTGACATAATTCAACCGCTCAGCGCTAGACAAAGATGATCCCAAGAGAAAGAACTTAGTCGGGTCATTCTCGTCGATGCGCACTTCCACCAAATCCTCGACCGATTTTTCCTCGGCCTTTCTTCCTACGTCGTCAAGGACCTCCTTTCCCTCGGGTCCCTCAATCATTTGGACAAATCCTTTAGCTGCTCGGCTGCCATTTACCACAACGAAGCATTGTTTCGCCATCACCTGGTCTCCCCAAACTTCCTCTATTTGTCCGTTTGGCACCGGGAAACGCAAGACCTGATGGTAAGTCGACGCTACTGCTTGCATGGCGTGCAACCAGCCCCTGCCTAAAATTAAGTTGTAGGTGGACGGGACTTTGAGCACCCAGAACTCTACTTGCTTTGTTACTGAACACGCTTTAACCGGCAGTATGATCTTCCTTACCGGCCACTCTAGCTGAGAGTTGAAGCCAACCAAAGGGGACGTCGCAGGGGCCAAGTCCTTGTCCTCCAACTTCATTTGTTTGAACGCGTCATAGTACATAATTTCGACCGAACTTCCCTGGTCGATCAAGATCCTCTTGATGTCAAAGCCTTTGACGCGAAGAGTTATCACTAGGGCGTCATTGTGGGGCATCTGGATCTGCTCCAAGTCCCTGCTCGAAAAGGTAAGAATGTCCTTCTCCTCGGTCTTCCCTTTCTTTACAGCGGGCTGAACGGAGAGCACTTCCCTCATGTGCTCGGCTTTCTTAATCATCCCTCTGAGCTCGCAGACCCTTGCTGGTTCAACGATGCCATGGATGATGTTGATTACGCCTTGGGGTGCTGCCTCTAGGGCGGCTAGGCCGTTTGGCTCGGTTTGCCCCAATGGCGCGGCTTTCATACCCCCATCTATGTATTGGTCAAGATGTCCCGTGGCCACTAGCTCTTCCAAATGTTGTTTGAGCGGCAAGCAGTCTTCCATTCGGTGTCCCCGTTCCTCATGAAAGGTGCAGCAATACCTTGAGTTGAAGCCTCTCTATGCATTCCCCATCTTGGCCGGCCAGCGAACAAAAGGCTCGCCTCTGATCTCACTCAAGATGCGGTAGAGAGGGATTTTAAAGACCGTGGTGATTCTAGTCCGCGCCTTCAATTTTCTCTTAGCATCCTCCGCTACATCACGGGAGCGTCAGCTCGGTCGTTTCTGTGACCCTTGTTTCTGTCATCGCAGTTTGGGCCACGTCGTTGATCTCTTGGCCGGTCGCTCGGGCGGTTATCCTCCTACCCGACCGAGTGAACTTTCCCTGCTACCCTTCTGTCCGCTGCGGCCGGATTAACCTTCTCGGTCGCGGCGGCGGCATCATCCTCTACACGAATGTGCTCATTGATCCGCCGCATCAAAGATTCCATGGTTGTGGGTTGGTGCATTGTGAGCGAGTCCCGCAGCCTATGCCCGACTGGGAGACCCCGCTTGTATTGAGTGATCGCCAGATTGGTAGGGCAGTCGAGGATTTCGTTGTAAGTTTCCCAGTATTTCACGTTGTATGCCTTCAATGATCCCCCTAACTCCATCTTGACGCCCAAAAGATGATCGACCTCCTTCGGCGTTCGAGTGTTGGTTTTGAATCTGGTGACGAAGGCTTCCGCTAGTTACTGCCACCCCTCTATACTCCTTTCTGGAAGCCTTTCGAACCACTTCAGGCCCAATTCTCCCAAGCTTGCTGGGAATATGAGGCACATCAAGGCGTCATTGCGCCGGTGGCCAGCCATTACTTGCCGGTAATGACTCACGTGCATGTACGGATCCGTGTTGCCGTCATACAAGGTGAACTTAGGCTGGTGGAATTCGGCAGGGAGTGGTGTACTCTCGATCTCCGGAGATAACGGCGTGGCTGTAAGTCTCGCCAGCTCTTTGTCCACTGGCGCATGGGCCATCACTCTGGGCGTTGGCATCGTCATTTCTTCGCTACAGTGAACTGGGGCGCTCAACCTCTGCCACGCCGGCACTCTCTGAGCCTCTCGACGGCGAGCCTCTCGACGGCGCGCCGTCTCCTCCAATACGTCCCTCAGGTCTTTGGAACGGGTGGAGAAAGAGTATCGTGACGTCGGAGAATGGCGCGAGGGACGGTATGTGCTGTCTCGAGTGAGGGATCTGCCCTCCCTTCGGTCGAAATCTCCAATTCCATAGTTCCTGGTGATGGAGAGAGAGTGGGTCCTCTCCTGGCGGCGACTGCTAGAACGGGGGGACGGGGTGCGCTCACTGAGGTTACCCTCTCCAGCAACACCCTTCCCCTTAATCTGACGTTTCAGTATCTCCATCTCCGCTGCCATCCTGCGAATGAGGGCGTCTTGGTCTTTGAGTTTGTGCTCTAGGTGCTGCGCAAGGGAATCCCCTCGCCGCCGACGGCCCTCTGGACTCTTCGAGCGATCAGTACTCCTTCCGCGTTTGTCTCGCGCACCTCGCGAAAAGGTTTCTAGGCCTGCCATGGCCGGAACATTCAGGGGGCCTTCTCTCCGTCGGACAGACTCTGGTGTGACGCCATCGACGACGGACAGTGGAGTTTCGTCGTTGTTGGCCATGGAGATGGTTGAAGAAGCTTGAAAAATAAGGTTTGAGTATCAAAGAACTTCCCACAGACGGTGCCAATTGTACGGGGGTGAAATATCCTCTGCTTTCCGTACTCCTTGGAGTTCAAGCTTCGCGTGACGGCGTCTAACCTGACAACACAGAGAACAGTGAGCTGCCCGGCGGTGGTATGCCAGATAGACCCTCCGACGATCAAGTCAGATCACTAGAGGAAGAAGGAGGCTTTTCGAGAGAGAGAGAGCGAGAGTATTTTAGATAGCGCAAGTTTCTTACCTCTAACGTTCATCCTCCCTTCCTTTTTCTAGGCTGGCCATGCAGCCTCAGGATTGTGCGCGCACTACCTCTGCTGTCCTTCCCTGGACAGTTGGCTGTGCTCGCCTCCCACCACCTTACACGTGTAAAGGCCAAATCCTCCATCCAGTACATGCAAAACTGCCAAACGGTACTGACGCGTGCCTGGAGCAGATATCCTCTCCCTCACACCATTGGCTCAAGCGACACACCTGACAGGCATAGCAAGACCGGCCTATTCCTTGGAGAAAATCACAACCACAAAGAACACGACCGAGCTTCCGAGCTATCCGGTCGGGCGCACGCCGACCTCTTCCCGGCCTAGACTCTTTCCGGACTGTCATCTTCTCGGTCGCGCCGTGCCAACGCGCGCTTACCGCCAAACGCCTAACAGCCACAGCTCAGCCAGGCCTTAGAGCATGCCTGGTCGGCAAACCTAGCAATGTCGAGACAAGTGGCCTAAATGTAGTTGATTGGAATGGTGGTCGTGCCAAAGACGCCAATGAAGTTTCACACTCATCTTCTCCTTCACTGACTAAAGCAAGCTGAGTGTGGTAAATGTCGAGACAAGTGGCCTAAATGTAGTTGATTGGAATGGTGGTCGTGCCAAAGACGCCAATGAAGTTTCACACTCATCTTCTCCTTCACTGACTAAAGCAAGCTGAGTGTGGTAAATGTCGAGACAAGTGGCCTAAATGTAGTTGATTGGAATGGTGGTCGTGCCAAAGACGCCAATGAAGTTTCACACTCATCTTCTCCTTCACTGACTAAAGCAAGCTGAGTGTGGTAAATGTCGAGACAAGTGGCCTAAATGTAGTTGATTGGAATGGTGGTCGTGCCAAAGACGCCAATGAAGTTTCACACTCATCTTCTCCTTCACTGACTAAAGCAAGCTGAGTGTGGTAAATGTCGAGACAAGTGGCCTAAATGTAGTTGATTGGAATGGTGGTCGTGCCAAAGACGCCAATGAAGTTTCACACTCATCTTCTCCTTCACTGACAAAAGCAAGCACTAATAATGACATTCACCCATTGACTCTTCAGACTCTCCTGCGACTGTCTTTGTTGAATGGATGAATATATGTATACTCATTGACTCTTTCAAACTCCCTCACTCTCACCAAAATAAGTCGTTCTCAATTGTTTCAATGTGGGAACCACTTATTTTGTGTAGTAATAGTACAAATACAATTACAAAAATTTTATTTAGAGAATTACTTTAAAATATAAATGAGGATTTCAGATTTATCCTACATTAGAGCTACAAATAAACAAAATTATTTGTGAATAGAGTTGAGTTCAGTTCAGTAAAGACTCATTTGAACATAATTCATTAAATTTTTATTGCGTTCGAGATTGAACTCGAACTCGAACTTGAACTCGTTGAAATCTTAGGTCTTTTTTGAGAACCATCTTATAATCCTCTCTACTTTTTTGCATATTTTTTAATAATAAGTCAAAAAGCCAACTTATAAGCCAAACATACTAAAACTCGTCTCGTTAGCTCGGCTCGTTAGTTGAGTTGGTTTTAACATTTATTTAAATAATAGAATAAATATATTATTTATGTATTAAATAAAGTAAAAATATGTATAAAAAATAGGATAAATATATTATTTATATATTTAAATAATATAAATGTAAATAATAGCTAAATTTATTTATATGTAAATAATAGCTAACTATAGATAATACATTTATATAATAGTAGTGGTAGATATTATTATTTTGATAAGATATTGACCATTTTCTAGTATGTTTATAGATATTGCATATGTAATTGTATAATCAAAATATCAACTGTAATTTTAGTTTCATACATAATTGTAAATTTATAATTTCTTTGGCTTGTTATGGCACGTGAATAGTTCGAGCTCAATTCGTTAAATTTTTATTGAGTCGAACTTAAACTCATTAAAATCTTAATAAATAAGTTTAAACACACTAATACTCGGCTTGACTCGACTCATTTAATGGCGTTTTCTCCATATATACTTTAGAACACATCATTCAATCTCTATCGCACATAAATTTTAGGCACATCCCAAACTTAATATTTTGTATAAGTTGGAAACTACCTACATAAATGTGTGATGTTATTGGTGACAATGAAAACTTGAAGCTTTTTCTACTCCCTTTGAATATTCTAGGTTACTTGTGTTTGATAAAATTAAAAATTAAATGGTAAACTAATTGAATTGAAAAATTATTTGATAAAAATTAATGTTGAAATTAAAATAAGATGAAATTTGAAATTTATTAGTATTAATTTTCTCTTCAATGTGAATATATTGTGATGATGGTAAGGTGGAGGTGGCAGAGGCAACAATGACAATGATAGTGGTGGTTATGGTGCTAATAATGATGGTGATGGTGGTGGTGGTGTATGATGTGGATGGATAATGGTTGTGGTGATAGTGGAGAGGTGGTGTAGTGGACGTAGTCAGGGACGGATCCAGAATTATGACTTTGGGGGGCTATTCTATAGTTTAAAAAATTAGGAGGCTACTCTATATAATTTTAAAATAAAAAATTTAGAGATGCGAACTCCTATAATTTTAAATTTCTAATATAATATATGATATTTTTCAAATTTTTGAGGGTGCGGCCGCCCCCGCCCCCGCCCCCTAGATCCATCATTGGATGTAGTGATGGTATCAGTAGTGATTTGATGGTGAAGGCGGTGGTGTAGTAGTGATGGTGGCGGTTGAAGCGACAGATATGGTAACAGTAAAGATAGTGATGCAAGTGGAGAGTTGTGGTAGTGGTAGGGGTGACATATGTTGTGGTGAGGTCGCCTCTCATTAGCATCTCCTTTGTGTTTTGGTTGGTGAATTACAATTTGTCCCTTTTATTCATCGCTATGAATTATATATTTCATTTATAGATAACGGGCATATTTTCCGTGCCTAGCGCAAGTTATGTTTAGCTATTTTTTCACATTGAACCTTAACGGTTTTTTTTATTTTTTATTTTTTCTACTTTAGCTTTTTATGTTAGAAGTTTTTTTTTTTTTTCTTTTCTAATTTACTTTGAAAGCTAATTATGTTCAAAATTAGACAAAAAATAATACATTAATAGTCATATGATATTAAAATATTTTATTATATATAATACATACACTTAACATAAATTTAAATCTTAATATAATAATATATTTTTTATGTCATGTGACAGAATGTGACATTTTATGTCTAGTTTTGAATAAAAATTAGTTTTAGGATTAAATTTGAGAAAAAATTGAAACATAAAGGGCGAAAGTGGAGAAAAAATTACTTCAAAGGTTAAAATGAGAAAATAACTAAACATAAAGGGGACAAAGTATAATTTACTCAAAATTAATCTATATGTCCGCCTTATATCTTATATATAATTTATTTGAAATGATTTTTTTTTTTTTTATAGATAAATTGATTGTGTGTTCATTTGTTATAATATAAATATATAACCATTTGATAAGTCGGACTGTAAGGCCCCGGTGTCTCATATCGGGAATGGAGGGGGAGTTCCTGAGCTATAAAAGTAAAAACCTGGACCCTTATATAGCATCGAGGCCTTTTCCCAAGTGGTGAAATCCCTTTTAGAACTCCCCAGTTAAGCGTGCTTAGGCTGGAGTAGTTCTAGGATGGGTGACCCACTGGGAAGAACAAATCCGTGCGGGCCTGACCCAAAGCGGACAATATCGATGACGTGTAAAGGGTCGGGGCGTTACAAATGGTATCAGAGCCGACTCTCCGGAGTACCGAGTGTGAGCCCCTGGCGTCTCTCGGTGCATGTGGGCGGGCTTGCGAGCTGGCAGGCTACTGCACGGGGACGTGCAGCCTTATGGGGGGTGGGTTGTAAGGCCCCGGTGTCTCACAACGGGAATGGAGGGGGAGTTCCTAGGCTATAAAAGTAAAAACCTGGAACCTTATATAGCATCGAGGCCTTTTCCCGAAGTGGTGAAATCCCTATTAGACCTCCCCAGTTAAGCGTGCTTAGGCTGGAGTAGTTCTAGGATGGGTGACCTACTGGGATGAACAAATCCGTGCGGGCCTGACCCAAAGCGGACAATATCGATGACGTGTAAAGGGTCGGGGCGTTACACGGACTTATTAGATAAATTCTCGTCCAATAGACTTGAAGTATCGTGATCACATGGGACTCATCCTTAGATCTAGATAGTTCGTTTTGACTTAAGAAAATGTTGAGATGTGAGCATACTACATAATTTTTTGAAATAATATTTTAGTACCATTTTTCTTTTAAATTTTTGCCTTTAATGAATTTTTAATTTTGTTTTTTGTGTGTTAAAGTTACTAGTAGATTCTAAAAAATATGTAAATACTTCAATAAACTTTGCTAAATACAAAAAAACAAAAGACAAGAAAAATGACCTGTTTCTAAAAATGTAACTCTAGTTTTAAAACTTTTAGAATTGTTCTGTCAATAAAATCTAGGGAAAAGAATTGATAAAAATTTATAAAAATTCTTTAAAAAAAAAATACTAAAAAGTCATTTGCCAAACCCTACCTAGAGTTTCTCTAAGAGTTATCTAAAAAGCTAGAATATTGACTAAAAAAAGTGAATACTGGTGTGTTTGGTAACGTTTACGTTTTCAGTTTATATTTATAAAAATTTTATAAACTGATTTTTGTTTATTTTTTGTTTATTTTTAGAAAAACATAAACTACAAACGCGTTTGGTAATTAGCAAAATGTTTAAAAATATAAAAAAGAATGAGAAATGGCAAGTGGCGGCGGAAGACGGTGGCGGAAAGTGGTGACGGTAGGTGGTGGGTAGCTGGTGGTGGCGGGTGGTGGCGAGTGGTGGTGGCAGGTGGGTGGCGGATAGCGGGTGGTGGTGGTGGGTGGGTGGGTGACGGTGACGGTGGCG
>NW_021026307.1:601164-739046 GCF_004153795.1 Camellia sinensis
GAATTTACAGTCCAAATATTACAGTCCAAATAATATACAAATTCCTAATTAATCAAATTAACTAAGAAAATAAAATAAAACTGGCATGCAAGCCAGGGACTGCCTTGCTTCTGATGGATGATGCATGTTCGGGTTGTCTTGCGCGGAAATCCACCGGGATGCCCAATTAGCCTCTGTTTAGCAGTTATTCTTGGAAAGCGCGCCAAGTCCCGAAAAGTTGCTGATTCTTCATTTTGCTGCAACAGAGAGCAGGAAAGGGGCATAGCAATGTATTTCACAAATATATGCATGCCTCGATCCTTGTGCCACCAATCACGCATACCGAGGCATGATGGCCGAGGACTCGAATTGCACAATTCAATATAGGATGAATGCACATGAAAACACAATAAACCTAACTCCATCATAGATAATCCGGAGTGTCGGTGACTGGGAATTGAGACGCGTTCCGTCACTCGGAGTACGAAACGCACCTCGTTTCCCGTGCCCGGGCTAACTCCTATCCCGAACACGATGCAAATATGCATGACATGCATGAAATGCGACTGAGATACAATCCTAACATACACAATGCTATGAAAATGAGATGCCTCGAAATGCGTGCACACGGGCACGTAAACCGAGAAATGACAGAATGCGATCTAAGATACAACCTAGTAGCACTATGCTGTAAAAAAGAGATGCCTCGAAATGCGTGCACACGGGCACGCAAACTGAGAAAATGACAGAATGCGATCTAAGATACAATCTAGTATGCACTATGCTGTAAAAATGAGATGCCTCGAAACGCGTGCACACGGGCACGCAAACCGAGAAAATGACAGAATGCGATCTAAGAAACAACCTAGTATGCACTATGCTGTAAAATGAGATGCCTCGAAATGCGTGCACATGGGCACGCAAATCGAGAAAATGACATACGCAATGCAAATGACAGAGAAATATGATATGGGCTTCACTAACATGAGAGAGACTCAGCCACACTCACATAAGAGGCCGGTGGATGAAAATGAAGTGCCTCGAAATGCGTGCACACGGGCACGCAAACCGAGGCAATGGCATACGCAATGCAAATGACATGAAATGGCATATAGAATGCAACATGGACTTATACTAACACGAGAGAGCTCAGCCACACTCACATAAGAGGCCGTGGATGAAAATGAAGTGGCTCGAAATGCGTGCCACACGGGCACGCAAATCGAGGCAATGGCATACGCAATGCAATATATGGCTAAAATGGCATGGAAAATGCAACATGGACTTATACTAACATGAGAGAGCCTCAGCCACACTCACATAAGAAGCCGATGGATGAAAATGAAGTGCCTCGAAATGCGTGCACACGGGCACGCAAACCGAGGCAATGGCATACGCAATGCAATATGGCTAAAATGACATATAGAATGCAACATGGACTTATACTAACATGAGAGAGCCTCAGCCACACTCACATAGAAGCCGATGGATGAAAATGAAGTGCCTCGAAATGCGTGCACACGGGCACGCAAACCGAGGCAATGGCGTACGCAATGCAATGGCATGGAAATGATATGCAAACATGCTATGGATTTTCAGCAATGAAAAATGTGGGGAACAGCCCCGAAATGAGGCGAAAACACACCCGATGCATGGAATCTCTCCCGAAATGGCAAATTAGGCGCATAGAATGAAACTACAGAGCTATACAAAGCATGCATAATTGGTACATGGAATGAAAAGGACAGAAGCAAGGCAGCCAAAATAAGCATTTTACCAGTACAAATCATGGCCAAACAGCAAGCAAAGATAGGGCAACAATGGCATGCAAAAATGGCCCTAAACATGAGATTATGAAGCAACTCACAGCTGCTAATCTAAATAGGTTAGGGCCCTTCAACAACATTGAAGAGGGGCCAAAATATGCATACTTTACAGAACTGTAAAAAGTCTAAAAATAAACATAGATATGGCTAAGCTCTTATGCAAGAAAATGGGCCAAAAGGTGGCCAAAGAGGCAAGTGGTATATACACAGCCCAAACTGAAAAATTCCCTTCTAAAACATTGAAGAGGGACCAAAAATATGCACATTTACAGAACTGTAAAAACCCCAAAACAGTATACAAACATGCTAAAAATGCAATGCAAAAATGAGGCTCAAAAGTGACTTATAACACAAAGTATACAAAAATATTCATCAAAATCCAAAGGCCCTTATGAAAACATGAAGGAATGGGCCAAAATAAGACTATCTTTAGTACTGTAAAAAGGCCAAAATGGAAGCATGACAGGCTTCCAAAGCATGCAAAAATGGGGACCAAAGAGAGGATATAACATGAAGTGGCATGTGGAGGTCCCAAAACATTGATGAGCCCTTCTTCAATGTTTAAGAGGGGCTCAAAATAAGCCTATTTTTAGTTCTGTAAAATGCCAAAAATGGAAGCACACTAGGCTAGTAAATCATGCAAGAAAATTGACATACAAGGGGGATATTGAAGCAAGTGCAATATGGGGGCCTCAAACAGGGTTGAGCCCTTAATGAAACAAGAAAATGAGCTCAAAAAATGACCTTTTCAGTTTGGGTCAGGACTCAAATCAATAAGCATGTTGGCTAAGAAAATTGGTGCAAAAATGAGCCACAAAAGGGGGAAAGTCTACTTACCCTTGAAGGCTTTGACTTTGGTTGCCTCTTGGCTTGAGTTTGTGGCTCCTTAGGCCTTGGAGAAACCTTCAACTTCTGGAATGGAGGATGGAAGGGTGGGGGTTGGTGGTGTTAGAAGAAATAGTGATGTAGGACTTGGAGGTTTTCCAAGGAAATGAGAGAGATGGAGGGGATTTTGTATCCCAAGCTTGAAGAGCAAATTTTTAACCTCTAAGAAACAATGCTTGCAGCTGGTTATAAGGACCAAAAGGAGAGGGAGCATGGAAGGGAATGGTGGGGGAAAAGGACCAAGGCTTTCCCAAGAAATATCCCCCGGATTGAGATCTTTTCTGGGAGAAACAGCTATACAGCTGTAAAGTCCCTTTTGAGAGGATCATGGCCGGCCAGTTTAAAAGGGAGAAAAAGGTCAACCACATGTTAAGTGGCCTGCCGGCCAGAAAAAGTGGCCGCCGGCTAGGTCAAAGGGAAAAAAGTGGCCGGCCACCCCCAGCATGAAGCCCCAAAAGTTAGCTCCAATGGCACAAACCTTGCATTAAAATTCCTCCTGTAGAAAAAGTTATGCCTCTTTCCGTGAGCCGCGCAGATTCGGTCCAACCAGACTTCAACCAACCACATCACCCCCCCCCCGGACTTGGACGTGGAGATTCTTGAGTGAAAAATGAAGCCCGGAAGTAAGCTTTCCAATGGTGGTGGCCTCATATCTTAATTCCTCTTTTGGCAAAGAGTTACGCCCGTTTCGGTGAAGCCGCACAACAAATTTTTCTCCTTCCCGGATTCATGCGAACCACTTTTGACCAAAAAGAAGTTGGATTTCAGAAAAATTCTGGCCTCCCACCCTCCTACAAGCTTTCTAACAGTGAAAATAAGGTCTTCACCAAAAATGAGCCCAAACCGATGCAAAATGAAGGTTCGGGGGGCCGAAACGTGCAGCCCGAGGCCCCGAAAACTGGCTGTTAGGCACCGGGAGTGGTGTTCGACATGAAGTGGGTCTCTTCAGACTTTAGTGTCCCTCAAAAGGGAGTAAAATAAGATGCATGCGCAAAAACCGGGAGCAATAGGAGATGGTAAGCGGTCGAACCGAGGCACACGCCTGACGGCTCCGAAAAACCGGGAACCGGGCTGCCGAATGGGAAATGGCCTACGCCACAAAATGAGCCCACGGCCACTGAGAGTTGGTTTAACGGGACCTCTTCTCCCCCTCATGGAAGAACAGAGAAAATTGAGCCTGGTTCGCAAACCGAGACAAAGCACAAAAGAGTCCCGAAGTCCGGAGGCGGGGCTGACGGCGCCGACTCCTGAAACTTCTGACAGCACATTATGCAATATCACCAAGTGCTCAATTTGGTGACGTCTGAGTCTCAAGGTCGGTCAAAAATGGGGTGTCTACAGTTGCCCCTCTTTGACAGAACTCGGAAGTCATAAGAATGACGGGAGTGAATGTCAAAGCCCAGGAGACTGGACCCATTTTTGACTCAAGGCCTGAAGACTTAGACGAGCAGACAGGATAGACAAAGTGTGCGCAGGCATGCCCGACAGGATGCCCGCAGGCAGGGCAAAATGCAAATGATATACAGAAAAATTTTTGAAGATTGGACTTATACGCTACGCGAAGCCAGGTTCGGAAAATTAGGATTCGAGGTGCAATGCACTGTAATGTAGTGGCTAAAATGCAAATGTAATGGCTAAAGGTAATGGCGATGACTTACCTCATGCTGTTGGGAATCTTTCGCTTCTTCTTGTGAACTGCAGGTATACTTTAACTCCCTGACTATGTCGCAGCTTTCCCTATTCTCCGACAGGGTACAGACTGTGGTTCAGTATCCAGAAGTTGAGGTGCATACTGCATATCTCAGACCCTATGGGGCTTCCACCATACATATTTCAAGCCGAGGACGCGCGCCCTGGGTATTTCAACCAGACTTTAGTCTCGGAAATTCCGACCTTTGCGTTCTAGGCCATAAGCCATTCGAACTCTAGTTCCACGTCTCAGTTGGTCTCCTAGGAACTCACTGCAAATACAAGCAGGTGGCTATACCAGACCACCAGAAGTCGTTCGGGCACGACAAACACCAAAGAATTGCACCTTTAGAGGATTTAAGGTCTCCTAGACCAGGGAGTGCACAAGACAGTGCGATCAGAGTGAATGCCCAAAACAGTGCTAAACAGAGCCACATAATAGTGCATGCTAAAGGTGTACAAAAACAGTACGAGCAAGGTGAATGGCACAAAACAGTGCGATTCAGATAGGTGCGCAGATAGCGCCATACAATGACTACAAGTACAGGTGAGATGGGCGTTCAAGATAGCGCGATGGAATGTATCAAAAATGTAAGTAAAGGTGCACAAAACAGTGCAATGCAGGAAACCAGCGCGAGTGATTTGAATGGCACAAGACAGTGCGAGTGCGGTGCGTAAAATAGCGCGAAATGCTAACTGCCACAAAAAGCGCGATACGCTAAAAGTGCGATTGATTTGAAGTGCACTAAACAGTGCGATGACGCTAACAGCGCGATTGAAATATGCACTAAACAGTGCGATACGCTAAACAGCCGATTGTACTTGAAAATGCAATGCACAAAATTAGTGCGAGTGATTTGAAATGCACTAAACCAGTGTGAATACGCTAAACACGCGATAGAAATCACTAAACAGTGCGATACGCTAAACACGCGATTGATTGAAAATCACTAGGACAGTGCGATACGCTAAATTAGCGCGATTGATTTGAAATGCACATTCTTTCATTTGGGACTGTATATTTATTTGGACCCTCTGCGCGAGGGCAATGCTGTAATAAGTGTGCGTGTGTGTGTTGTATGTCTTCCAACCCCACGTCTTTCTTCCCTTTTATTTACCTGCTTATGATGGTTAGATTAGGGCATATTTCAATTAGCATACAGTATGATAGAATGTTTGCATTCATTCATCTATTTTGCATGCACCGGGCTCGGCGCATCAAGTAACTGCCATTGTATTTCAATTTCAAAGTTGGATACATGTTAGTTGTAGCATTTCATATGCCATGTTTAGAATAGCCGAGCCTGCTATAGTTGCATTTTTGCATGTGTTGCATTAGGCATTTTTGTATACTTAGGATCATGCATGATTTCTAATAAAACTTCTTGTTTTGGCTTGGAGTACCCGGTGAGCTTTATGCTTTAGTATCCTTGCATGCGTGTGAGTGAATGCCATGATAGCATGCTTACCATGAGGCTATTTGCTTATGTGATATAACTGCCTGAATGCCTGTGGGTGAATGTTAGGTTACTTGAATTGGAATAAATCATCAACTATTTGTTTTAAGCCCACTAGATAGTGGCGAAACCATCTTTTCTAAGCCCACCTGCGGGTGGCAAAATCTGCATTTTAAGCCTACCTGCGGGTAGCAAACCATTTTAAAAAAGCGAACATGAAATGTTTTGCTCCAATTCAGGCGATCCAGTTTATACTTATATGCTGTGTGCATCACATAGTAACCTAGGCTAATAACCGGAATAAGAACACACAATGCTTTCAAAAATAGATATCATGGTTAGTAGAGGCCGATCTTTGATCGGGCGAGCGGGGGTGCTCACGAAGTGACCTTCCCCAATCATACCCAAGTTCCCGAGCCGAGGCAACTTTGGTGATGACGGACACGTGGCCTTTGGCACCGAGTCAGGGTTTCCTAAATTTCCCATTAAAAAACATTTAGGTGGCGACTCTGTATCTGGCAAAGCAGTCCATGTTTGGCACTTCTTTCAAAAATCTATTTTTTCTCAAAACGATTTGCCGGATTTGGACTCTTTGGTTCAGACTAAGAACCGTGACAAAATTGAGAGTCCGAGCTGTAGTGACCCCTAATATGAACAGAACGGGAGCTCACCCTCCCGGGTGCGTTCGGGGACGTCTACACTCTGTTTGCAGGGTGTCTTCAAGAACTTGCTGCTGGAACTTGCCAAAACAGTGCTGAGGAGTGCACCAGTGGCTTGCCGACCATAAATGGTTGCTGCCGACCCTCCTGCCGACCAAGGATGCACACTGCCGGCCACAGATGAAGAGGTGCCGGCCAACAATGAGAAGTGTCGGCCACTGGTGTGCTTTGACACCAAGCTGCAATAGAGCACAAAACAGAGGAAAGGGAGGGTCTTCCAAGGACATATATGTGTTATGCCACTCCATATCACTTCAAAACATCAATGGAGGGGCATCATTGGATCCAAGACCATCAATCAAGCATACAATGCGTGATGGCCAAAGATCCAACTTGCACACATTTCAATGAATGCAATGCAAACAAATCAAGCAAAACACTAAGACCACGGCCTTATCATGAGAGGTCAAAGGCAACGGCGACAAAGGGAGATTGGCTCACTTTCATCACTTTGAGTATGAAGTGGACCAATCAACCTTGTGTTCAACATAACGTCCGGTTGAACACAATGCAATGCACACATGCAACATGCTATGCAAGCAATCATGCTAATCTTGACATGTTAAGACAGCATGCATGAGACTCTATCATGCAAGCAATGCATGCATGGCATGTTTAAAGGCTAAGGCATCAAAACTAGTGAAGTGTATTACACTAGAGGTATGCAAGACAATGCTCAAATGACCAAACCAGCCCCAAACAGACCTTATGCAGGGCAAAACAGTAGCCAAAATAGACTGAGATGATGGCTTGAAAGGTAAGAAAATGAGGCTCATGCAATGGCTCACAAATAAGGCATAAGGGTACAACTCTCAAACATGATGAAGAAGTGAAGTATGTGAGAGTGTGACTACACTATATGCACTGAAATTACTTTCTAAATGGTGCCATACCATGCAAACATCACATGCATAACATGTTAAAGGCCCCAAAAATTCAAAGCTAGTCAAGGCCCTTTACACTACAACCATATTAAGCAATGCTCAAATGACCTCAGCCATTCAAAAAAGACCTAAGGCAGGTCAAAATAGTGGCAAAAACATGCCAGACTCACAGCATAGATGGCAAGAAAGATATGCTCATGTATTAGCTCATAAACAAGGCATAATGGCACAACTCTTAAACACAATTAAAGAGTGATAAACATGAGAGTATGGCAAAGATATAAGCTCTGAAATACCATGCCAAATGATGCCAAGGCATGAAAACATCACAAGTATAGCATGGTAGTGGCCTCAAAACTCAAAACTAGTGAAGCCATTTACACTATAGCCCTACAAGGCAAGCCATACATGACTAAGACCACTTCAAACAGACCTCAAGAATGTTAAAATAATGCTAAAACATGCATGGAATATAGCCAAAATAAGCTAGCATGATTGGCCAAAACATCAAGCATGTTAGACTAGTAAGCATGGATTACAGTACAAGTATATGAGCCACTCAAGAGACACCCAAACCAGCTAAAAACAGAGTCATGCCAGACCTGAAAACTCACAAAAACAAGCTCACACCATGCCTCAAGAGTAAAGAGACACATGCTCATTTGATAGGCAAATAATACAAGCAAACAAAACAAGAAGAGAGGGGGGATCACCCCCTCTGATTTAGGACCTCAAAACCACATGTCTACCACTGAAAATCCAGTGGATTTTAGTGGCTAAAAGGCCAAATAAAGACTAACTCAAAGGCCTTAAGACATGGCACAAAACAAGGCCAAACAAGGCACACAAGAGGGTAGAACACCCTCAGCACCAAAGAGGCCTTAAACAACCATCAAAAGCACTTAAAAATAGAACCTTTTTCAGTTGAAAGCAAGGCCTAAAACAATATGCAAGGATGGCCAATATGGTATACAAACAAAAGCTTAAAAGGGGAATACACTCACCCTTGAAGCACAACTTCGAAACCAACAATCTCTGAGGCCAAAAGCCAACTTTTAGAGCTCAAAAAACACTCCCAAGAACCTCAGCTCAAAGATGGTGGAGTATCACTAGGTGTTGTAATGCAAAAGTAAGAGGAAAATGCACTTTAAGGCACAAACAAACACAATATAGAGAGAGAGAATAAGAAATATAGAGGGAGAGATATATCTTCTCAAAATATGTTGAACCTCTGTAAGGGAGGAGGAGCCTCTCCTTATATAGAGGAATGCAATGCAAAGCTTGTTAAACAAGCTTGAAAAGGGCTTCATCCCTCCATACACGTGCATGGAGGAGGGATGAGTGAAAACCAGCTGGCTCAAAAGGTCTAGCACAAAATCTGCTGAGACAAGGTGTTCTGCCGGCCATCAGTGGTGGCCGGCAGTGCCTCATTGATGGCCGGCAGGCTTCATCAATGGCAGGCAGGGACAAATACATGGCCGGCAGAGCCAAAAGGTGGTCAGCAGTGCCTCACAAGAAGCATGCAGAAAGGGCCAACACATGGTCCAAAAATGAGACAGAAAGAATATAGGGTTTGGAAAGCTCAAACCTGTGACGTTCTGCCGCGAAACTCGAATACTCAACGAGCAATCGAACTTGTCACTGGATGTACCTACAAGCATATCTAAGTCTTGAGGACGGTCGAAAATGGGGTGTCTACAATATGACACTAATCACATTAATAAACTGGATTCCATTTCACATTTCAAAACTTAATGATTTCATAAATTTGTATGAAAAATTTGTCTATATTGTAATATTTTTAAAAATTTGTTCTAAAAAAAATGAAAGAATGAGTGGTTGAAAGTGATTGCTAAAGGTAGTTTCCAATGGTTGGAAGTGATTTTCAACATTAGGGGCAGGTTAGAGGTGATTTGTGGATGGAGGTTGTTATTGATAAGGCAAAGGTGATTGTGCCATATATATTACAACACAAGGACAAGTTTCCTCCGATTCACTAATTGGACTAGAGGGTTCAGTTTAGTAATTTTTGGACCCATTTTAGGTTCAACTTAGTGATCCGAATCATTCAAACTTTAGTGTCTTTCGACTAAATCAATAACCATATATTTATGGTATGTATTTTTCTTTATTTTTTATTCTAAAAATCTAAAATGTGTGCATACTTTTTATTTTCTTAATTAGGTTAACTAATAAAATGACTTAAAATGGTGATCTAATCAATTATATAAGTTCTAATTCATAGTTCGGAATATTAGAGAAAATGAAAAAAGTAATTTGTTAGATTTATTTAATTTTCTGAAATTATTTTCGATTAAGCATGTAACCCCCAACAATATTTTTTGTTCCGCCCATGTGTACTTTTGTTGGCGCACCGGGATGTGTAACAAATTTACAACTTATTTATGTTTGTTTAAGTTGCACTGAACTGATCGCCTCTGTTGTGTATCTAATGGCTACAAAATAGTATAATGATTTTTTTATACCTATCAAAAATTGTAAGAATCATGTATATTATTATACTAGTAATTAGTAAGACAATTTCAAAAGATGAGAAGTTATATATGTTTTTGCCTCTCAAAGTTCGAATCTTGGATCCATCATTGATACCCATTAGATATGTGATAGAGATATTCCATTACAACTATGCGATAGAGAGATCTGAATCCCTATGGCTCATGGGGTATCGACGTATCATTCAGAGTCTATTTCGATAATTTGAACTGTTTATAATATAAAATTTGTCGAGTAGATCATTAATGAAAAAATCAAGTTAATTAGATATTCTTAAGTTTATAAAAAGACCACATTTTTTTGTGAAAAATAAATAGCTATCATAATTTTGATAATGGTTTTTAAAATAATTAGAATCCAATAATTGGGTTATGGATATCCGATTAACTTAATTTTTTATATGAATAATATATTCGACAAACTCTATAATATATAGCGATCCCGGGTTTTCCCCTTTATGTACAAATTTCGGACTTGAGTTCCATGATTGAGTATTGTTGTTTATGTCTCGTTCCGTCCTTTAATTCTTGGTAAATGAGTTTTAGGACGTTTTGGGCGTGTTTCGAACTGGTTGGATGAGTTTTAGTCTCTAATCTTGTTGCCCAGATTTTTGATGATCCGCTCGAGCGGGTCTTTTTGCGCTCGAGCGGAGTTTGCATCCTTTCAGCATTTTGTGCGTCTGCAGATATACTGCAGAAGTGTTTTTCACGCTCGAGCGGCATTCCTACGCTCGAGCGGGTATGAGCTCGAGCGGGTATATTTGCGCTCGAGCGGGTGTCTGAAGACTGTAAAAATACTGGGGGAGTGTATTCTACGCTCGAGCGGGTATCTTGCGCTCGAGCGGGTAGTGCTTTGCTGTTGTGCCTTGGTGCTCGAGCTGATCTTTTTGGCGCTCAAGCGGGTAAAGATTTTGTGTCTTATGCTCGAGTGTCTTACTATCTGCTCAAGCGGACAACACGTATATTAGATCGCGACTGTGTCATTTTAAATCACTTCTTTGGTTCTCTCTCTCTCTCTAAAACATTCCAAAACCCTAATCTGAGAGCTTCTCTCTCTAGAATACCCTCTCTCTCTCTACATTTTAGCTAAGATCAAGTGATCTCTTTACCCCCATTTCTTCATTAAAAAGCTTGGGCTCTTCAAGACCTCCATTTTCATCCGAGTGGAAAGTGATTTCGGCATGTTTGGAGTTCTTCCCTTGCTAGGCTCGTCTTCTACACTTAAGGTAGGGATAACCTACTTCTTTTTATGAGTTTTGACATAGATGTTATGTATTTTGTATAAATGGTGAGTTATGAAAATTTTGGGAAGTTAGGCTTTTGAAATTTGAAATTATAAAATAGGGATTTTCTATTTTTGGGGTTCCAAGTGTATGAGTGGTCCCTAAAATGAAGTTATTGTGTATGGTTGATGAAATTTGGCCTTGGGTGCAATATTTGAGAAAGGAGGGGGACGCCCTAATTTATTTTGATTGATTAATTTGTAGAATTAATTTGGTAAATATGGAAACATGAAATTGAGATGAAAATCATGAAATTGGGAAATTATGGGATTGAATGGTGTAGTGGATGAATAAATCGCTCACTTCCGAAAATGTTAATATTTTATCTGTTTGATAAGTTTATTATCTGTTTAGAGACAACTGCTTTGGGCTATCGGTGGAGGATAGTCTTGATTGTTGTAGACATTGTATGATGATTAGGGAAAATTGAAATTAATCACCTGGAATATGTCATTGAATGTGACGGATGGAATAACATATTGAATATATGCTTTGCGTGGTCATTGTATATGATAAGTGTTTAAATACATTGTATATGTATGTTGTTTGGGAGGAGATAGGGAATGCACTCCACGGTTTGGGAGGAGATAGGGGATGTACTCCTAAACCGGATTTGGGAGGAGATAGGGGATGGACTCCAGTGATAACTAAGTTGGCCGGAGTGTCCATGGTGAAAGTCCTGAAATCTTAATTACGTTTGCATAACGTAGATGAATTGAAGTATTGAAATATTGTTAATATGAGTTGAATCTCACTTGAAATTGAAGTATTGAAGCATTGTTAATATGAGTTGTAGTCTCATTATAAACTGCCTGATGAACAGAGAACCATATCTATGAATTGGTTTGGATAATGAAATGAAAAGGGATTGAAATATACTTGTGAATGTGAATTGGTTATGAAAGAGTTGTATGTTTTTTATATGAGTTAAACATTTATCAAATGCTAATGTTTTAGTTATTGCTCATATCTGGTTTAGTATATCTCTACTGGGCTTTGACTCACCCTATATGGGACATCATTTTCAGGTTCAGGTGATATGCCACCTCCAAGGACGTAGCTTGGGAGGCTTAGAGGCTGAAAGACCTTTTTGTTGTTATCATTTTGTACTACATGTAAATCAAGCCAAGGGCTTATTTTGTATAAAAAGTTAGAACTCTTCTTTTGTTGTAACCAAGTGTTGACTTGGAAAGTTGTAAGCCCGTAGGGCATTTACTTTTGATGTCAACATGTAATACTCTTGCACTTAATACTCTGATGAATGGGAAATATGCTTTACTCTCTTGTCTATGCATGTCAAGAATGTTGGGTTTATATGTTTTATTTTGAGGGCTTGACATAATATGAGCAATTTGAATAATTAAAATAGGCTCAAAATAAATCCTCAAAAACCTCAGAGCAATTGTCACAGCAGCAATCCCCATATTCCCCTTCCTCAACCATTGGTACTAGGCTTGCCTTGAAATTTTTGGGGACTCAAAATTTTCAAATTTAATAGAACTCATCAAAGTTCTATCAATTTATTGATTAGGTTGACTATAGAAAACATGTAAATTGTTATTAACCTCTACATTTGCCTTTGAAATAGGGTGTACTCTGTTTGGAGCAATTTAAGGTCTAAAGTGAAGTAGCCTTATCCCCCAATTTGAATACCTTGGTGGGAAGCAATCAAATTGAAAAAACATCTGCTATTTTTGTTCTAAACAATTTTCTAGATCTTGATTTAATTGTACTATGAAATAAGTATACTAATATTATTTGTAGAGGTTCATGATATTACAGAATTTTTTTTATGTTATTTTATTTTTTTTATTGTACCTAGTTTTTAAACCCTACGAAAAATCAGAATTGTAGTAATCACAATTGTCAAACATAAGCAAAAGAGAGATACAGTTTACCTAATTTTCACCGGTGCACATTACCTTGGCAATAGAAGTATGCATTGTGAATCACACAATGTTATGACACGAATATAGTTGAAGAATCTGGTGGTGATCTTGGGGGAGAAGACAAGTAAGGCTTAGGCGGGATTTGCATGGACTCCAGGCTTCCTTCTAGTATCTCTACCACCCTATTCATTGATGGCCAGTGTGAGGGATCCATTTGTATGCACCACAAGCCAACTATAATCATCTTCCCTGCACTTTCATTTGCCTCATAATTCATAATGCCATGCACTCCAAGTTCTTTATCCAGCTCAAGTCGCTTGTTTATCCAATGTGGAAAATATATCGCACTTGTGTGATCAACTTTGACATCAATATTCTTTCTTCCTTCGACCATTTCTAGAATGATCATTCCATAACTGTAGACATCTGACTTGTGTGAAATTCCCCCAAAGTTTCTACAAAATACTTCTGGGGCAATATAACTAGTAATCCCTCTAGCACCCAATAGTGATACGATACTCTCTTTCTGTGGACATAGTTTAGCAAGGCCAAAATCTGAGATCTTTGGGCAAAAGTCCTCATCTAAAAGAATATTGTGAGGCTTTATGTCAAAATACAAAAGCCCCATTTTGCAACCATGGTGTAAATAATCTAATCCTCGAGCAATACCAACTACAATTTTGTACAATGCTTCCCATCCCAATTGGCGATATGTCAAGGAATTCCTATCGTATATGAATTTCTCAAGGGATCCATTAGGCATGAACTCATATACAAGAGCTTTATTGTGACCGTCAAAACAAAACCCCACAAGATTTACAATATTAACATAAGAAGCCCTAGCAATGGCTACAACCTCATTAATGAACTCTTCTCCGTTGTCTTTCAATCCTTTAAAAACCTTCACTTCCACAAGGCAACCATTTTCTCGCTTTCCTTTGAAAACACAACCATAGCCTCCTTGACCTAGTTTAACTCTAAAGGAGTTTGTCATTTTCTTGATGTCGGAATAAGTGTACCTTTTTGGAGCAAGAGATCCATAATTCTTTAGGAAGGCCTTAACATTTTGGTATTTCTCTAGTTTATTCTTCCAAGAGTAGTTAAAACAATTACACTATCAATACTAGTTCCAAGAATAGGGAAAATTGGCCTCTTGTCGTCACTCTCGCTTTCACTCTCTCCACCACATGAAATGGAATTTGTTTGAAAACTCCATTTTACTTCAACAGTTCCGTTTTGTAGCTCGAAAGGTCTAAGGTCTTTGTACACCCACCCCCATTTCTTTGTATGGCCCGAGGTCTTTGTACACCCACCCCCATTTCTTTCTACAGGTCATCCTTGTTACAAAACTCACACATTTCATTTCAAATAAAAAAGAAAGAAAGAAAAAAAAAAACAGAGTAGAGAGAGTGAGAGAGAGGAGAAGATGAAGAAGAGCATCAACATCAACACCACCACATCATCATCAACAACAACCAACAATCACAAAAAAAATTATAGAATCAACAAATCATCATCAACACCAGATCTGTGTGTATACACAGATCTATACACACACATATTTATATATATATATATATATATATATATATATATATATGAGGGAGAGATCTACGCATCATCATCATCAATATCAACACCAGATCATCATCATCATTATCAACACCAAATCATCATCATCAACATCAACACCAGATTTGTGTGTATACACAGATCTATACACACGCACACACACACACACACAAACAGATATATATATATATGAGAGAGAGAGAGACACCCACCGGTGTGTATACAGATCCCCTTCTTCTCCTCATTTTCATCTTCTCTTCCTCCTTCTCTCCATCTTTTCTCCTTCTTCTTCTTCTTCTTCTCTCTCTCTCTCTCTCTCTCTCTCTCTCACCTCTTCTATCTTTTTGTCTGTCTCGGAGAAGAAAGGGAAGGGAAAGAAAGAAAAGGAAAAAAAAAAAAACCAAAACGACGTCGTTTTGGGTTTCGGGCCAATTATTTTCGAGCTACCAAGTATTATTCTTACTTCAATGTTTAGCTAGTTATCTTAGATACTTTGAATTATTTATTTGTTCATACAGACGCAAAAGGTGATTGAAACGTGCTAGGTGATTACAAAAATTTCAAAATCTTGTTAGGTATGTGCCTAAGTGATTATCTATCTGTTTTCATGCACTTATTTTTTGAGTTATATCTTATTTGAATTTGCTTAATTTATAGTAGAGTTAATTACTTAAAAAATCTATTTACAAATCTTATGGTAGCCTAAATCCTATTTAAGATTTTTTGAATCTTTAAGTCCTATTTAATAAAGTTAAAAGTATTAGTTTTTTTCAATTTTTAAAACTAAGAACATTATCAATTTTACATAGTAATGTTCTAAATAATTGTTTCACTAACTAATGACAAAAAAAAAAAAAAAAAAAAGAGCATGAGATTAAACATTTTGCCCTTCTATTTATTTGTTTGATTCAACTATCAAATAAAGTCGAGAATATTAACAGTTTTTTTTTTCAGTTTTAAAACTAAGAACATTATCAATTTTTTCATTTTAATTTTTTTGTTAGTTTTGCACATCAATGTTCCATCATCACACTCCTTTATAGACACAAAATTTTCAGTTTTGCACCAAAAAAAAAATAATTCAGTTTTTTCAATATTTTCAAAAAAAAAAAACATTAAGTGTGTTTAGTTTCAATTTTTTGAAAATTAATTTTTTTATTTTTTCATATATATATATATATATATATTTTAATTTTTAGTGAATATTTTAAAAATTTTAAACAAGTTTTTTTTTAATTTTTTAAATTTTTTTAATGCACATTACTTAAATGTATCTAAAAAATATTTTAAAAAATAATAAAAGCACAAGAATACAAAAAATATACTAAATGCTCGATTATATATATATATATATATATGTATGTATGTTTTTGGTTTCTAAAAATTAAAAAAAAAAATTACTTAGAATATTAAAAAAAATTAGTGAAAACAAAAAAAACACGAAAAAATAAAAAGTTTTAATCTTTCTGAAAAGTAAAACCTGAAATAGGAACTAAACAAGTTGATTAGATTTTTTTTTTTTGGCACATTTTTTTAATTTTTTTTTAAATTTGAAAGTTAATGTTTTAAAATTTTGAAAATCAAAATAAATATCAAATCATCATGTTCCTTTATAAATAATCATAAATAATAAATAATCATTACTTAAGAGGGCTGCTAAATGCCTCAACCTTTTCTTCTTAGGGCCCCCACTTCTTTGAAACCCCCAAACAAAAATGCTACATTCATCATTTTCCTTTATACCCCTACCATAATCCCAAATATATCCTCATCTTAAATTTTTTTCATTTTTCAATCGGCGACCTCACCTTCAACTCCGGCGACCCCTTCCACAACACTCAGCCTAATTTTTTTTTTTTCATTTTTCTAGATCCCCATCACTATCTTCATTTTCCTCACCAGAAAGACCTCTAGAGAAAATCCCAGAATCATCACCTAGAATATCCAATGTTTCTAATCAAAAATCTAAAACTAGCACTACTATTTTCAATCAATTGGCTTACAAGAAGAATTCTAGATCCCATCACTGTCTTCATTGTCCTCCCCGGAGAGATCTTTGGGAAAACCCAACATTCACCAACTAGAATATCAAATGTTTCGAACCCATATCCAGAAACACTTCAAACCCCCATTCCTCACTGGCAATCAACCATTACAACCATGGTGGCGCAGCGACAATGTGGTGTTCCTTGCTTGTGCTCTCACTTAGGATCTGGGTTTGCATTCTTAGAGCCGATGACAAGTTGGTACGTTGGTGGGGTTGGTCCGTCGGCTTTGACGCGTTGGAGGAGGTTACTGTGCGCACAGAGAGTAGGTTAACCTGAGATAGAGGAACTGACTGAAGATCGTGCTGTAGATAAGACAACAACGATAATATTTTGCCAACTAAGAAGCTCCAAAACACACCTAGTGACACCACCATTTTTGGAGCCCTCTTCACTGACATTTCTCTTTCTCTAGAAAACAATGTGAAGCAATGCTTAGAGCGAGAAGATAAGAGCTTCGAAAGGGTTTTTTGTGTCTCTGTTGAATTAAACCTTGCTTTCGGTGGGATGGAGGTCATCGATCGCAGTGGTAAGAGGTAGTGTAAGGGTGGTCGCCAGTGAGGTAGAGATGGAGATGAGGTTGGAGATGAGGTTGGGGTTGGGATTGGGATTTGAATGGGAAGGATAGAGATGGGCATTTAAGCATCCCTCTAAAATTCTAACTATTAAAAATTTGATAAGATTTGAAAATCCAAAATTTTTTAATGGGTAAATTACACTGACCTCCCTGAGGTTTACCTTAATTATAGGGACCTCCCTTGCAGTTTCAAAAATAACACAGACCTCCCTAACTTTTGAAACTAATATACAAGGACCCCCTTCTGTTACCCATCAGTCCAAATTCAAATAGATGATACTGATGTCATCCATAATTATTCTTCAAATTCCAATACTACCCTTCAAGGGAGGTTAGTGTAATTTACCCATATATATATATATATATATAGTCTCTCATTCATCTCTCTCTTCTCTCTCTCTCTCTCTCTCTCTCTCTCTCTCTCTCTCTCTCTCTTTCTCTCTCTCAATTATATATTCTAATACTACCTTAGCTCTGATCGATGTATACCGCGAGCGGTGGTACACTCTCCGACGGGGCTACCTCCGGACTGCCAACTGGGACGCAGTGGCTGTCGCTGTCACTGTCATCTTCCACTGCCCCGACGCCTCTCCTTTCAAAACCTCCGCCCAATGCCGCCACAAGGCAGTGGTAATGCAGCGTGATCAGCGATCCAGAGCTTGAAGGCTTGGAATGCGACTTTGAACTAGTTCACCGTGTGTATATAATATACACACAGTGTGTGTATATATATGTATATATATATATATAAGGTGAATTGGTTCACCCAATTTTCTGTCTCTCCAAATGTCTCTCTCTGTATATATATTTACCAGATCTAATTTGCCCCTTCCTTAATTTGTGTGTTTAATTTAGGAATTTGATTGGGATTACCAGATCCAATTTGCCCCTTCCTTAATCTCTGTCTCTCTAAATCTCTATCTCTCTCTCTCTCTCTCTATATATATATATATTTGTTGTGTTTAGGATTCAACTGAAATTAACTAGGAAGATTGAAGAATTGGGTTGAAGATTGAAGGGAAACTGAGAGAAGAGAACTGCCAAGCTGAGAGAAAGAGAATGGGAGTTGAAGGGTCAGTTGTGTCTTTTCACAATATGGTTCAAGGGTATTATGTCAATTTAACTGTCAACTTAACATCGTCCATGTTCTTTTAACAGGAATGGGGAATCTGTATATTATTTTCTATAAGGTGAATTGGTTCACCCAGTTTTCTATCTCTCCAAATATCTCTCTCTATATATATATTTACCAGATCTAATTTGCCCCTTCCTTAATTTGTGTGTTTAATTTAGGGATTTGATTGGGGTTACCAGATCTAATTTGCCCCTTCCTTAATCTCTATCTCTCTAAATCTCTATCTCTTTCTCTCTCTCTCTCTCTCTCTCTCTCTCTCCCACTATATATATATATATTTGTTGTGTTTAGGATTCAACTGAAATTAACTAGGAAGATTGAAGGGAAGCTGAGAGAAGAGAACTGCCATGCTGAGAGAAAAGAATGGGAGTTGAAGGGTCAGTTGTGTCTTTTCACAATATGGTTCAAGGGTATTACGTCAATTTAACTGTCAACTTAACGTTGTCCATGTTCTTTTAACAGGAATGGGGAATCTGTATATTATTTTCAAAAGTAGGAGAGGTCAGTGTTATTTTTGAAACTGCAGGGGAGGTCCCTGTAATTAAGGTAAACCTCAGGGGAGGTCAGTGTAATTTACCTTTTTTTAATTAACACTTAATGACATATCTATCTATATATATATATATATATAAGGAGAATGATTTTTTTAAGAACAATGATTGTGGAAGTTCCAAACTCTCAAATTAATTTTGTTAATTTGTTAATTTTTAAAGAAATAAAAAAAAAATTCTATTGGTTAGTTCCTTGAGTCAAAATTTTTTAAAAAATAATAATAATAATTTTAATTATCTACAATTTTGAATTTTAAAATTCAAAATAATATGATAAGTCACCCACACACTTTCCAAAACAATTCAAATAAAAAAAATAAAAACACTAATTGTCTTTGATTTTGAATTTCAAAATTTAAAATAATATGGTAAGCCGCCTTTATCCCACTCTTACTTTTTCTGAAAATAATATAAATCTAAAATTTTAAAACCCAATCAAATTAAAAATTCAATACAATTCTTTTTTTAAAATACTCAATATTTGATCTTTTTTCCTGCCTGGCCAACTCTTCCCCAAATGTAATGATGCTATGGTTATTCTCTCTCTTTGCCAATAGTCCAAACTTATTTCAAGTTTGTTTGTTTGTGATTTTTTTTTTTTTTGTAAATTTATATTTTCGTGTAAGTATTTTTTTTTTCTTTATATGACTTTTTTTTCCAATGTATTTTTTTTCCAACTAAATTGATAATAAATATAGATCTGTTAACTATTTTTTGTTTTGGGAGTTGATTTGAATTTTTTATTTTTTTTCTTGGATGTTTGTGTATTTTTTATATTGTTGTTATTATTTCTTTTGATATATGTGAATTGATAATATAGTTATGAGTTTTTTTTTTATTTATTTTAAGAATAAGGCTTCTTATATTGTTCTTTATGATTTGGCCAATTTTTAAATTTCTTAAACAATGTTTTCAAATTTTTTATTTGTAAAAAACTAAAAACATTTAATTGACTTGCCTATGAACAAATAAAATTTTAAATAATGAACGTTGTTCCATAATTTATGGATTTAAAAAAATAAAAATCAACACCCATATATGGAATAAGAAAACCTAAAATCATGCATTTTTTTTTTATTTTTCATTTTTAACTCTTTAAAACTCTAACGGTACCTTTTTTTTTCCACAACATTGTCTTTTTATATTTACAAAGATAGAAAACTAGAGCGGAGTTGTATAATGGTTTGTAAAAGTAGGGAGCATGGTAACAACAACGGTGATGATGAGCTCGACAAGAGTATTGTTTGGGTGGATTTTGAAAAGGTGAATATTAAAAGAATAATAGATAGTTTGGGTGATGAATTGATTTAGAAAACTAATGCGTGGCTGAGATTAAGTATGAATTTTATTGTGATAACTGGGTACGTAACCGTCTCGTTCTTCCTTGGTTATTGTTGGGTTTACTCATGTTAGAGCGTCGGGTTTTAATGTGGGGCCTTGTCAACTGTTCGGTTTGTTGGTTTTGAAAAACTTTTTCTCTAAATTTTCATTCTTATTTATTTCAATTCCGAGTTTCATTTGTTTCGGAAGAAGCGAGGATGGATTCGAGTTGTCACGGGTCGAGCTGGGAAATTTTTTTGGCTGGGAGGCAGAATTGCACGTACGGGGGCTTGGGCTGCACGTGCGAAGTGGGGGCCGCACGTGCGGAGAAGAGGGAGGTGTCCATGGTGCATTTTGCTTTATATGCACGAGCAGAAGGAGGTGTGGGAGAGAGTGCCGCACGTCCGGATGGGAGTGTCGCACGTACGAGAATGGGTGCCACACGTACAGGATAAAGCTGAGTCCGAAAATCTGTCTTTTTCTCTCTTCTTGGGCTGAGTGTATCTCATTTTTTACACATCTCTCTCTCTCTCTCTAAAAATATTATTTCCTCTCCCTTCTCTCTAAAAACCTCCACCAAACACCATAAACTCTTGATTTCTTGTCATCCATTGGAATTTTGGTCCAACATCCTTCATTAAATTTGGAAAGCTAATCGAGGGCTTCGTTTTGGGCGATGGAGATTGGATTTCAACACAGTCAAATTTGGGATTTTCTCATCTTTTCTTCTCCAAAATTTTCAGGTGGGATTTTCTTAGAGTTATATATATATATATATATATTTTTTTGCAAGATTGTGTTGATTTTGGAATTTCCTTGATGGTATTGAAAATTTGGTTTTTGGCTCAAGAATGATAATGGTTTTAAAGGTGGGTTTACCCCTTGTCTCTTTCTAAACAACTTCTTGAGAGTTTAGAACTACATTGTATGAGGGAAAATACTTTGAGTGAGATTCTTTCAAAAGATGAGGGGGTGTCTATTTTTGGTGAAAAACCTAGAAATTTGGGATTTTTGAAAGGGGTTGAGAATCTGTATATATATATTTTATTACTCATTAATGCGCCAAAATGAATGAATGATTGGAAAATTTCCTATTGTTATATATAAATGACAAATTTCATGGAATATGAGAATTGTTGATTTTGGAAGTTGTTGTTCAAAATGTTGATACAGTCATGAAATAACTAAATTGTTGAGAATGCATGAAGTGTGAAAATGTTGCTACTCATTGATGGATTTAAATGAATATATGGCTATCTTGTGAAATGGCGTTGAAAAGAGAAATGGGAATTGTGATTATTATGGAAATATTGTGTGGAATAATAGAAAATGGAAGGGCATTTCATGGCATTGATAATTGTTGCATTGGCATTTCAATACTTTTGGTTTGTAACGCCCTCATAATAATAACATTAAAACCCATCAATTTAGACATGCATTGGTATAAAAGATAAATATTCTTCCATTCATCAGAGTAGTCCTTTACAATGAGTGTTACATGCTAACAACAAAAGCAAATGCCCTACGGGCTTACAGCTTTCCAAGTTAACACTTGGTTACAAAACAGGAGTACTAACTCAACTACACATTAAGCCCTTGGCTTGAATTTACATGTAATACATCCACATATATCACATTTCGGTTTCATGACATTAAGTCCGTGTTACATTTCATTTCCCATGTCTTTTCCAACTTTGAGTTTGAAAACAAGGCTCAACACCTAGCCAGATAACTTAATGAGATTTAGACTCATCTTTAAAACACTTTCGAAATTCATGAGGGATACACATTTTAATGCTGTATCAATAACACATAAACCATTCCCATACTTTGCGAAAGATACACATTTCAGTGCTGTATCAACATAACATAGAATTTCTTCTATACTTCACAATTGATAACGATATACATTTTAGTGCTATATCAAATCAATTCAAACACTTCCATAATCAACACTTGATACACATTGTAGCGCTATATCAATGTCACACAAAATCCGGTTTAGAGGTCCATCCCCTATCTCCTCCTACACAACACATGTATATAAATATAGATCATATACAATCAATCAATACATAGAATTAATGTATTATTCCAGTCGCTATATTCAATAGCATACTCAATCGATTAGTTTTAGTTTGCCTAATCACCATGCAGTGTCTACAACAATCAAGATTATCCTCCACCGATAGCCCAAAACAGTTATTTCTATACTGAAAATAAATGCACCAAATGGATATATAATCAACATTTCAACTAGGTGAGTGATGAACGAATCTAACTACACCCTTTAATCCCATACACATCCAATTCCAACATTCTCAATTTAATTCCACTTTTCTTCAAATTAATTATACCAATTAATTTATCAATGTAATTAGAGCATTTCCCATAATTAACATCACAACCCTAAGGTCCCATTTTCACCAATAATCCAATATTGATCTCATTTCTCTATGCCAAACATGCATATAAGTTTATATAAACAAAACCCCAACTTTTGTTAAATTACACAAAGGCCCAAACTTTTTCAAAATTACCCAACAACCCCCAACTCATCAAAATGCTAAAATTCAAAGACAAAACTCATGAGAAGGAGTAGGATATCCCTACCTCGAAGTTAGAGCTCAAACGGGAAAGTCGAAGAAAGCCAAAATGCTCCAAACTCAAAGATCCACGGATCAAAATGGAGCCCTCGACGATCAACACACTTTTTACAAAGGCCGAAGGATAGGGAGGCACTCTAACTAGATCAAACCCTAGAGAGAAGGGAGTTTCTAGAGAGAGGAGCTCTCAAAATGTCTTTTTAGAAAGTAAAAGAGAGAGAGAAAGAATGTAAAAAATGATTTTAAAATGCCCAGCTGCCAACTGATATACGACATTCCCGTTCGAGCGGAGAACACAACGCTCGAGCGTCAAGAACAAAAAACTAGGTACGCTCGAGTGCAAGAAGGCCCGCTCGAGCGCCAAGACACAAGAATAAAGTACATCCGCTCGAGCGCGAAAACCAGTTCGCTCGAGCGTAGATTTCCCCATCCCAGAACCTATACCAAAAAGTACTAACCGCTTAAGCGCTAGAGTACCCGCTCGAGCGCGACCGCTCGAGCGTAAAGAAACCCGCTCGAGCGTAAAAAACACACCTACAGAAGTTTTGCAGGGACACGAAATACTGGGAGTGTGCAATCTCCGCTCGAGCGCAATAAGGCCCGCTCGAGCGGAACGACCAAAAACCCGGCAACAAGATTTTAGACCAAGGTTCAACCCACCTGCTCGAAACATGCTCAACACATCCTAAAACTCAAACAAATAGAATTAAAGGACGACAACAAGATAGATACAACTACCAACTCCACGGAACCGAGTCCGGAATACAACAGAACAGTAAAGGGACAATCAGGATCGCTATATGGTTGTTACAAATTTTGAACTGAGATTTGAAACCTTTGCATTGATGGAAAGAATGATTGCGAAACAAGATCTCATTGTTTTGTTTATGGGATAAGTACGTTGGTAAGTTCGGATAGGGGGTGTGAATGGAATTGATTCAGTTGGCCTGAGTGTCCAAGGTGAAAGACCGAAAACACACGCGGAGGAGATACCACGTGCCTTCCGGTTAGCTACCAGTAAAGTGGGGATTTGGTAATGCTAGTTATGCTTACTTACAGACACCAACCTAGGGATTACCTGAGTCGTATTTATCACATCTTGAACTTAATTTAAAATTGTTTAATCTTGTTGAAATTTTAAGGTTTCATTGTGAATGATGGATTTTTTTTATTTATTTTATTTTATTTTTTTTTAAGGATGAAGATTAGACTTTTTTTGCAGGCATGGCATAGCATGTGCATTGCATTTCATGAGACTTGTATAAAATATATATACTTTGTTAAGAATTTCCTACTGGGCTTTATGCTCATCCTGTGGGATTTTGGTGCAGGTAAAGATGTAGTGATTCTGCTAAACTAAGGGTGTGGATATATGTGTTGAGAGCACAAGGCTCTTGTTTTGTTGTGATTGTAATTTTTGCAAACCAAGGGCTATACTTGTATGGGTTCGAGCAACCATTTTGTGTAACCGGGCTTAAGCCTTGGACTTTGTAGCCCTAGAGGGCATTTATTTATTTTGACTAGATGTTTTACATGCAATAGATTCATATACCGAAGCCATTGAATGTATATCCACATGTGGGACTATTTTGTAAACACCTTATGATCATGTATTTAAGCGTTGGGGAATTACTTCTACTATCCTAAAGAGTGGTGGTTGATGCACACTTATCGTGTATTTTCTTGGGGTGTTACATTTACCATATAAAAATTGAATCTGAATCATATACTATTTTTTACATATAATTTTGGGTACTTTTGTATAACTATCAAAAATTATTGTGATCACATGTTACTTATCATTTGATATATTATTGTTGTGTTATTGTAATGAATTTTATTATTAATGTCTATGACCAATATAGTGGTGAGACGTCACATGATAAATAAAAATATGTTTTGTTATTATTATTATTGATAATATATTTCTTTATTTACCATTTTACAATGTTTAAAAAATTAATTTAGGTTTATTGTTAGTTTTTGTAGATGAGAAGTCAAAAAAATTTAATGAAATTCAAGTTATAACTAATTTGAGATTGAAAAGGAAATTTCAAAAAAAATTATCATTATATATAATTTTAAAATATTTTTAAAAAAAACATAAGGAAAAATTGGAACTACAAATTAAAATTATCAAACAACCTAATTCTATGAAAACATTTAAATGAAAAATTGATTAATTTGAATTTATAATTATGAAATATTTTTAAGAAGCCATTAATTTTTTATTTAGGTTCTAGCCTGATCTAGTCTTAAATAGTTTTTCAAATATAAATATATCTTAATATTGATACAATCAATATTAGATATATTTTAAGAAGGGTAAATTATATCGATAGTCCCCTAATTTTAGATTTTGAATTAATTTGGTCCAATTGATAATGCCGGTTCAGATTTTTGAAAGAAAATAGTTTTTGAGTTAGTTGAGATTAACTTATTGAGTTGAACAAGTTTATAATTTTGTCTATAAAAGTATAACAGATACTACTCATGTGTGTATTTTCAATATAAAAAAAAAAAAACTAGCAATTATAACAATTGGATCTGTAACGCCCTCAAAATACAATATAAGTAACTTATTCATAAGATCCTTCAATATAAAAGAGATTTTATATTTTCATTCATCAGAGTCTTCTTTACAAAAATATTACAGATAAGCAACAAAACAAATTCCCTACGAACTTATAGCTTTCCAAGTCAACACTTGGTTACAACGAAAGAAGAGTTTTAACACTATTACATGTAAAGCCCTTTGCTTGAATTTACATTAAACACAAACAAAATATGTAAAAAGAAGCCTTCGACCCCTAGACCTCCCAAGCTACGTCCTTGGAGGCAGCATGTCGTCTAAATCTGAAAATGGTGTCCCAAGTAAGGTGAACCAAAGCCCAGTAGAGGTATGCTAAACAATATATGAGAGTCAACTAAGACATGAGCATCAGATAAAGGTGCAACATTCTTAACTGATATATATATTCTTTTCAAGATCAGTTAATATAGATAGCCAATACGTCATTTAATTTCCTTTTTTCCTATGCCGGGTAAATCAACTTATCAAGTTCATTATTATCAAAACAACCAATTTGAGACTACAACTCAATGGTTTACAATTCAACACATTCATCACTTCAACACTTCAATAACTTGCCATTTTACAGAATCATGTCCGAAGGAACCGGCACCCATACATATATAAAAGATTTCGGGACTTTCACCCTGGACACTCCGGCCAACTTAATTATCAATGGAGTCCATCCCCTATCTCCTCCCACACAATGGCGTGAATCCCCTATCTCCTGCCAAACAAAGATACATATACAATGTATTTAAGCACCTTGTCGTATACAATGACCAAATAAATCACATATTCAATGGTTTAATCCAATCGTCATATTCAATGACAATTTAGTATCAAGTTAGATAGAAATTTAGGAAAATATGTTGTTTGTGATTTTGTGAACACCATAATCATGATCTTGTGCCTCACATTTTTATGTTGCCATCCCAAAGAAAAATATTTACCACCCAAGCAATTGAAGTAGAATTGGCTTCAAAATCTGGAATTCCTCTTAGGTCTGCTTATGAGCTATTTGGTAGGGGATCTGGTGGAAGAGCATCACTTGGCTTCACGAAATTGGACCAAAAAAATTACTTGAGATCAAAGAGACAAAAAGATTTGGAATATGGAGAAGCAAGTAGTGTATTGCAATACTTTCGTGAGAAAACTGTGAAAAATCCATCCTTTTATTATGCAGTCCAATTAGATTGTAAAAAGTAGATAAATAACATATTTTTGGCCAATGCTTAAATGATAATGGACTATGCTCAATTTGGTAATGTAGCGACTTT
Organism: Camellia sinensis; assembly: GCF_004153795.1. Taxonomy (NCBI): domain Eukaryota; kingdom Viridiplantae; phylum Streptophyta; class Magnoliopsida; order Ericales; family Theaceae; genus Camellia; species Camellia sinensis. The sequence continues at coordinate 627,947 of NW_021026307.1, forward strand.
TGACACTACTTACAAATTAAATAACGAGCATAGACCTTTTGGAACATTTGTTGGATTTAATAATCATCGAGAAATAGTTATATTCAGTGCAGCGTTGATGTATGATGAGATTACCGAATCATTTGCATGGTTGTTTCAAATTTTTCTAGAGGCAATGTCAAACAAAGCTCCGAAAACTATTTTCACAGATCAAGATGCTGCGATAGCTAAGGCCATTCCAATTGTCATGCCCGATACAAACCACCGACTTTGTACATGGCATTTGATGTAAAATGATGTGAAACATGTAAGTTCTGTAACGCCCTCAAAATACAATATAAGTAACTTATTCATAAGATCCTTCAATATAAAAGAGATTTTATATTTTCATTCATCAGAGTCTTCTTTACAAAAATATTATAGATAAGCAACAAAACAAATTCCCTACGAACTTACAGCTTTCCAAGTCAACACTTGGTTACAACGAAAGAAGAGTTCTAACACTATTACATGGAAAGCCCTTTGCTTGAATTTACATTAAACACAAACAAAATATGTAAAAAGAAGCCTTCGACCCTTAGACCTCCCAAGCTACGTCCTTGGAGACAGCATGTCGTCTAAATCTGAAAATGGTGTCCTAAGTAGGGTGAACCAAAGCCCAGTAGAGATATGCTAAACAATATATGAGAATCAACTAAGACATGAGCATCAGATAAAGGTGCAACATTCTTAACCTATATATATATATTCTTTTCAAGATCAGTTAATATAGATAGCCAATACGTCATTTAATTTCCTTTTTTTCTATGTCGGGTAAATCAACTTATCAAGTTCATTATTATCAAAACAACCAATTTGAGACTACAGCTCAATGGTTTACAATTCAACACATTCATCACTTCAACACTTCAATAACTTGCCATTTTACGGAACCACGTCCAAGGGAACCGGCACCCATACATATATAAAAGATTTTGGGACTTTCACCCTGGACACTCCGGCTAACTTAATTATCAATGGAGTCCATCCCCTATCTCCTCCCACACAATGGCGTGAATCCCCTATCTCCTGCCAAACAAAGATACATATACAATGTATTTAAGCACCTTGTCGTATACAATGACCAAATAAATCACATATTCAATGGTTTAATCCAATCGTCATATTCAATGACATAGTCTAATTGATTAGTTATAATTTGCCTAATCATCATACATTTTCTACAACAATCATAGCTATCCTCCACCGATAGCCCAAAATAGATATTTATCAACTTTTCCATAGGTGATCCAACTACACCATTTAATCACATGTTCCTTCAGTTCCATAATTTCCAAGCCAATTTTGTTAATTACACAACTAGTTGTTTAAACTCAATTTAGGGCAAATTTTCCCCAATTCCAAGACATTGACCCGAAGGTCTAAATCTCACCATTTCAACAATTATACACCAATAACCCCATTTTTAAGACCTCACATACACATATAGAGCCCAAAATAGAAAACCCCTCTTTCATAAATTCAAACTCAAACCCTAACTTCCCCTAAACTTCCCAAATCCCACCATTTATACAAAATGACAAATATCTAGGTCAAAACTCATATTAAAGAGTAGATTATACCTACCTCAAGTGTAGAAGATCAAAGGAGAAGAAGAGAGAAACCCAAAGATGCTCCAAATCCCACATTTTTCGGATCAAAAGGAAGCCCACGCAATGCTCAAGCTTTTTAACAAATGGGAGTAAGGTAGAATGACCCTAGAACATGGAGTATTTGTAGAAAGAATGAGTATTTTAGAGAGAGGAGCTGTCGATCTAGGGTTTTGAAGAAGGATGAAGGTTAAAAATGGTGTATTTCATCTTTGCTATGAACTGATATATGCGAGGCTTGCTCAAGCGAAGGACTTGTCGCTCGAGCGACCAGACACAACAAGAGACCTTGCTCGAGCGCAAGAAGCATCGCTCCAGTGCACAATGCAAAGCTTCAGGTCTACTACAAACGCAGACACACGCTCGAGCACAAGAGTTCTCGCAAGAGCGAAGGAACAAATAACACGGGGCTCGCTCGAGTGCAAGAAGGCTCAATCGAGCGAAAGCTATGTCTAAGAAAGAAACCTGGAGACCCTTAATCCTTGCTCGAGCGTAAAAATCCTCGCTCGAGCGAAGAAGCAAATACCCAAGGCTCGCTCGAGCGCAAAAAGCCTCGCTCGAGTGAAGAAGCCAAAACCTGAGTAGCAACCATTTGAATCAACTCACAACTAACCTATTCCAAACTCACCCAACACGTTCCAAAACTCAAATACAAAGAGTAAAAGGAAAGAAACAAGACAGAGACAACAATATATAACCATGGAACCTGAGTTCGGAACACAACAAGGTCGGGGTAAAACCTGGATCACTATAACCTCCCCCCTTAAAGAATTTTGCCTCCAAAATTTTATATAAGTTTCAAAATCAAGGTTATTCAACTTTCAACGTGATTACAATTCAACACCCACCATCATGACCCACTCAACCTATATTACCAATATGCATATTCCAAGATTTAATAAATTTCAACTCATACATCACGTGTCTTCCAAAACATATTCAATGTTTATAACATATTTGCATTTCCAAAACACACTCAACATATACAATGTTTAAATTAAACTTGCATTTTCGAGACATATTCAACATTTACAATGTTTTACAATCCAAAATATATACAATATTCTTATAGTTCATCAGCAAAACAAATTTTCAACATATACTCAAACATCAACGACTAGGTCCAGATATTTCTCTCGGACCTCTAATTCACGTTCCCAAGTTGCTTCCTCAACCCCGTGATGTTTCCACTTTACTTTGACCAAGGGAATCGTCTTGCGTTGCAAGACTTGGTCCCGTCTATCCAAGACTTGCACCGGTCTCTCCTCATACGAGGCATCCTCATCTACCTCTAAGTCAGTCCAATCCAACGCATGCGATGGATCCGGCTCATGCTTCCGAAGCATGTTAACATGAAACACGTCATGCACTCCGAAAAGTTGTGGCGGTAACGCCAAACGATATGCAACCTCCCCAATCCGCTTAAGGATCTCAAAAGGGCCAATAAACCGAGGGGATAACTTCTCACTCTTCTCAAACCTCATCAAACTCTGTTTAGGTGATATTTTCAAAAAGACATGATCACCCACCTCAAATGACAAAGGTTTCCTCCTACGGTCGACATAACTCTTTTGGCGACTCTGGACTATAACCAACCTCTTACGAATAAGTGCCACTTTCTCCGTCGTTTCCCGAACCAACTCTGGACCCAACAAAGGTGCATCACTCACCTCAGCCCAACACACTGGAGATCTACACGGTCGGCCATACAAGGCCTCAAATGGTGCCATACCAATACTCGATTGGAAACTGTTATTGTAGGCAAACTCCACTAAGGATAGGTGTCTCTCCCACGACCCCTTAAAGTCAAGGACATAACCTCGAAGCATATCTTCAATTAGCTGAATAGTACATTCAGACTTCCTGTCAGTCTGAGGATGGTAAGTTGTGCTAAAGGTTAACCTAGTGCCCAAGGCACTCTGCAAACTCTACCACAATCGGGCAGTGAAATGCGGATCTCTATTTGAGACAATCGATACTGGGACCCCGTGCAACCTTACTATGTCCCGAATATACAAGACAGCAAGGTAATCTACCAAATCTCTCACGAGCATAGGAATAAAGTGCGCTGACTTAGTCAACCGGTCCACTACCACCCAAATGGCGTCACTACCCCGTTGAGTCTTCAGAAGACCCATAACAAAATCCATCGTGACATGCTCCCATTTCCACTCAGCTATAGGCAAGGGTTGCAACAAACCCGCTGGCCTTTGATGTTCAGCCTTCACTTACTGACAAGTAAAGCACCTCGATACAAACACTGCCACATCCTTCTTTATACCCTTCCACCAAAACTGGCGACTCGGATCATGATACATCTTTGTGCCTCCCGGATGCACCGCAAGGTGTGAATGGTGAAACTCTCGGAATACTTCCTCTCAGCAAAACTTCGGCACAAACAAGCGGTCTCGATATCTCACACTCAGGTCGGGGTCCACAGGCAAACCCTTCTCCACCTTCCTACTGGAGATCTTCTCCCGGAGGGATTCTACCTCAAAGTCACCCTTCTGTGTCTCTAACACTCGGTTCACAAGTGTAGGTTATGCAACTACAAAAAACAAGGCCTCAGATTCAACAGACTCGCTCAGATCCAAGTCAAACTCACCAAGATCACCCAATATCTCCCATTCCTGGATAGCAATACAAGCTACACTACTGATGGATTTCCTACTTAGGGCATCGGCCACAACATTGGCCTTCCTCGGATGATAATGCAACTCGAAGTCATAATCCTCTATGAACTCCATCCACCTTCTCTGCCTCAAATTTAAGTCCTTCTGTGTAAACAGATACTTCAGACTCTTATGATCAGAAAACACCTCAAATCTCTCACCATATAGATAGTGCCTCCAAATCTTCAAGGCAAAAATTATAGCTGCTAATTCTAGGTCATGAGTAGGGTAGTTCCTCTCCTATGTTTTCAACTTACGTGAGCCATAGGCTACTACTTTCCCTCCTTGCATCAATACACAACTGTAGACACCCCTCTAAGTCAAACTCACCAAGAGCACCCAATATCTCCCATTCCTGGATAGCAATACAAGCTACACTATTGATGGATTTCCTACTTAGGGCATCGGCCACAACATTGGCCTTCCCCGGATGATAATGCAACTCGAAGTCATAATCCTCTATGAACTCCATCCACCTTCTCTGCCTCAAATTTAAGTCCTTCTGTGTAAACAGATACTTCAAACTCTTATGATCAGAAAACACCTCAAATCTCTCACCATACAGATAGTGCCTTCAAATCTTCAAGGCAAAAATTACAGCTGCTAATTCTAGGTCATGAGTAGGGTAGTTCCTCTCATGTGTTTTCAACTTACGTGAGCCATAGGCTACTACTTTCCCTCCTTGCATCAATACACAACTTAGACCCTCTCATGAGGCATCACAATAAACTAATTAGCCCAAACCCCTCTCTGAAATAATCAAGACTAGAGCTGTGGTAAGTCTAACCTTAAGCTCTTGGAACGACTTTTCATAAGTCTCACTCCACACAAATTTGACCCTTTTCCACTTCAATCTAGTCAAAGACGAAGCTAGTCTGGAGAAATCTTTTATAAACCGTCGGTAATACCCGGCCAATCCCAGAAAACTACGGATCTCAAAGGCATTCTTAGGCTGTGCCCAATCTTGCACTGCCTCAATTTTAGATGAATCTACAGTCACCCCTTCCCCGGAAACCACATGGCCTAAGAATTTAACCTCCCTTTACCAGAACTCACATTTCCCAAACTTAGCGTACAGTTTATGGGCTCTAAGCAACTCAAGCACCACTCGCAAGTGTTCCTCATGCTCCTCCTCAGAAGGTGAATAAATCAGAATATCGTCCACAAAGACGACTACGAAGCGATCTAAGAACTCCAGGAAAATCCGGTTCATCGGGTCCATAAACACAGCTGGGGCATTGGTTAGCCCAAAAGGCATCACCAGAAACTCATAATGGCCATACACGCGTATGGAATGCCGTCTTTAGGATATCTTCCTCCCTGACTCTCAACTGATGGTAGCCTGATCTTAAATCTATCTTAGAAAAACAATTGGATCCTTTCAACTGATCAAATAGATCATCTATACGAGGCATAACATACTTATTCTTAACTGTAACCCGGTTCAACTTTCAGTAATCAATGCCAAGTCTCAAGGCCCCATCTTTCTTTTTAGCAAAAAGGGTCGGTGCTCTCCAAGGCGAAGTACTAAGGTGAATAAAATCCTTATCTAACAATTCCTGGAGTTGAACCTTTAGTTCACTCAACTCAGGTAGGGCAAAATGATACGGTGCCATGGACATCGGTGCCGTGCCAAGCACTAAGTCAATAGAGAACTCGATCTCTTGATGAGGTGGTAAACTAACAAGATCCTCGGGAAAGACGTCTGAGTACTCACAAACCACTTTTGGCAACTCAACCTAGGTTTCATCACACTCACTACTCATAAAACTAGCGAGAAGACAACTAAGCTCACTCCGCCCACGCGGATCATACACCGGTGGTAAAACTCTACCAACCCGATCTCCCAAAAAATGAAAACAATCGCCGTTCAAGGTACATACAGTAACCCTCTGACAGTAGCAATCTATAACAGCCCGGTATGACAATAACCAGTCCATACCCAAGATTACATCAAACCCAAGCATATCTATCAACACAAAACAAAATGGAAGCCGACGATCGGCGACCTCTATATCATAGCCCCGACACCCCTGCTTTAAAATCAACTCACCCCTAATAGGTGACACAACACAAATAAGAGATGCTAACTGTGCCAACTCCAAGCCCAAAATAGATGCAAATGCAGAAGATATAAAAGAATGGGATGCACCCGTATCAATTAACACATTAGCAACTAGTTGCAAACAAAAAGGTACCTCTTACTACTAATGAAGCCGATACAAGATCCGGCGCTGTAACAGCATACACGCGCCCTGTAGGTCTCTGATCTACCTGCTCGCCTCTCAGAGCATAAGATTGCTGTACTGACTGAGCCGAAGACGCTCCTTGATTGGCCCTTGAGGCCTGCAATGACTGCGCTGGCTGGTGACTCTATGTCTGCCTCGAACCAGACGCACCAAGTGTGCCACCCAACTGTGGGCAAAACCTTTTTAGGTGCCCCACCTTCCCACACTGATAACAAGTAAGAGGCTGGCCTCTGCCCAGACTCTAGCCCTGAGAAAGAGCTGAAGATGAAGCTACTTACTGCCCTCTTCCCCTCTGTGGGCAACCTGGAGACTTGTGGCCCAACTGACCACATTTGTAACAAGTGATGTCTCCCTGACCACCTCTCCCAAAACCCGAACTCAGCATTGGAAAGGTGGACCTCGAATGCACTCCCTAGGACTGCTGAGGGTTAGAACCCCTTTACCTCTTACCATCCCCCTGGCCATCCTGACTCCCCTTGAAGCCCTTTATCCTCTCCTCCTCTGCATGCATAATAGTCTCAAGATGGGTAGCTGCCTCCACAAGGCGCCCATAGTCCCTAATCATGGACCCAGCAACTCTGAACATGAGTCCAGTCCTCAATTTCTTCTCGAACTCCAGACAATGGCGTTCCTCAGTTGCCACTAATTCCGGTGCAAACCTAGACAAGCTAGTAAAGGTGGCCTCAAACTCAACCATTGGTGTGTTCAACTGTTTGAGCTGAGAAAACTGATCCCTCAACTTCTCCTTCACTGTAGCAGGCAAGAACTTGTCCTGGAAAGCTTCAACAAAAGCCTCACAAGTCCCTTCAATGCACCCCCGCGCATACTTCTACCACTGACCTGTGTCTCCCTTCAGCTGGAAGGACGCCAAGGTCACCACAAGCCCCCGTCTTTGATGCCAAGCATTTCAAACGTCTTTGTCATCTGCTCAAGCCACTCATCGGCCTTCAGTGGCTCCTTGGGATCACCCAAAAATTTATCCGGATTCGACCGGAAGAACTCCCTCTTCAGAAAAGACGGACCTGCCTCAGCTACTTGGGTCTGGACTTGATTCTCAGCTCTGAGAATGTCCATAGATTCCCTCAATGCTCCGGCCATTTCACGTGCTCAGGCACCCATGGCCTGCTGACAAACCGGTTCAACCACATTGGCCTGACCCACTCCTTCCTTCTGCGCCAGAATTGCACCCAGTATAGTCATCTCCTGCCTCCTAGGCCTACCACGCCTCCCACCACGACCTTGTCCTGATATCCTAATAAAGGTAACAAAGAAATTAGTACATTCACAAATGTGTCGAAGCTATCTCACTTGCATCCTAATACAATGGACAACCGTAATTCACTTCACGTAAGCACATAATCACATAAACACAGACGAATTTTGTCTCCAGATACTGAGCGTTCCGTGGTGTTACAAGAGTTCCAGTTACAAACGGCAGTGATCAAGTGCCTTTCCAACAGGACTCCCAGAAACCCATAGACCCGATCAACATCCTAGAAACTAAATTCCATACCCATATAGTCACATAAACATGTTATCACATAAGTACATAACATCATACATAAGTCTCTAACAAGCGAGACAAACCCATTCTGGTACTAACCACTTCCCACGTACCCAAAGTATTCAAACCCGGTACGCTTTGATACCAAGTTGTAACGCCATCAAAATACAATATAAGTAAATTATTCATAAGATCCTTCAATATAAAAGAGATTTTATATTTTCATTCATTAGAGTCTTCTTTACAAAAATATTACAGATAAGCAACAAAACAAATTCCCTACGAACTTACAGCTTTCCAAGTCAACACTTGGTTACAACGAAAGAAGAGTTCTAACACTATTACATGTAAAGCCCTTTGCTTGAATTTACATTAAACACAAACAAAATATGTAAAAAGAAGCCTTCGACCGCTAGACCTCCCAAGCTACGTCCTTGGAGGCGGCACGTCGTCTAAATCTGAAAATGGTGTCCCAAGTAGGATAAGCCAAAGCCTAGTAGAGATATGCTAAACAATATATGAGAATCAACTAAAACATGAGCATCAGATAAAGGTCCAACATTCTTAACCGATATATATATTCTTTTCAAGATCAGTTAATATAGATAGCCAATACGTCATTTCATTTATTTTTTTCCTATGCTGGGTAAATCAACTTATCAAGTTCATTATTATCAAAACAACCAATTTGAGACTACAACTCAATGGTTTACAATTCAACACATTCATCACTTCAACACTTCAATATCTTGCCATTTTATAGAACCACGTCCGAGGGAACCGGCACCCATACATATATAAAAGATTTCAGGACTTTCACCCTAGACACTCCGGCCAACTTAATTATCAATGGCGTCCATCCCCTATCTCCTCCCACACAATGGAGTACATCCTCTATCTCCTCCCAAACAAAGATACATATACAATGTATTTAAGCACCTTGTCATACACAATGACCAAATAAATCACATATTCAATGGTTTAATCCAATCGTCATATTCAATGACACAATCCAATTGATTAGTTTTAATTTGCCTATTCATCATGCATTTTCTACAACAATCATATCTATCTTCCACCGATAGCCCAAAACAGATATTTATCAACTTTTCCATAGGTGAGTGACTTATTAATCCAACTATTAATCCAACTACACCATTTAATCACATGTTCCTTCAGTTCCATAATTTCTAAGCCAATTTTGTTAATTACACAACTAGTTGTTTAAACTCAATTTAGGGCAATTTTTCCCCAATTCCAAGACATTGACCCGAAGGTCTAAATCTTACCATTTCAACAATTATACATCAATAACCCCATTTTTAAGACCTTACATACACATATAGAGCCCAAATAGAAAACCCCTCTTTCACAAATTCAAACTAAAACCCTAAATTTCACCCAAACTTCCCAAATCCCACCATTTATACAAAATGACAAATATCTAGGTCAAAACTCATATTAAAGAGTAGATTATCCCTACCTCAATTGTAGAAGCTCAAAGGAGAAGAAGAGAGAAATCCAAAGATACTCCAAATCCCACCTTTTTCGGATCAAAAGGAAGCCCATGCAATGCTCAAGCTTTTTAACAAAAGAGAGTGAGATAGAATGTCCCTAGAACATGGAGTATTTGTAGAGTGAAGGAGTATTTTAGAGAGCGGAGCTGCTGGTCTAGGATTTTGAAGAAGGAAGAAAGTTAAAAATAGTGTATTTCATCTCTGCTGCAAACTGATATATGCCAGGCTCGCTCGAGCGAAAGACTTGTCACTCGAGTGATCAGACATAACAAGAGACCTCGCTCGAGCGCAAGAAGCGTCACTCCAGCGCACAATGCAAAGCTTCAGGTCTGCTGCAAACATAGACGCACGCTTGAGCGCAAGAGTTCTCGCTTGAGCGAAGGAACAAATAACAGGGGGCTCGCTCGAGCGAAAGCTGCGTCTAAGAAAGAAACCTAAAGACCCTTAATCCTCGCTCGAGCGTAAAAACCCTCGCTCGAGCGAAGAAGCAAATACCCAAGGCTCGCTCGAGCGAAGAAGCCAAAACCTGGGCAGCAACTATTTGAATCAACTCACAATCAACCTGTTCCAAACTCACCCAACACGTTCCAAAACTCAAATACAAAAAGTAAAAGGAAGGAAACAAAATAGAGACAACAATATACAACCACGAAACCCTAGTTCGGTACACAACAAGGTCGGGGTAAAACCTGAATCGCTATAGGATCAAATTGAGACAAAATCATAAATTTAGGTCAAAATTGGGCGAATTAAAATTGTAAGGACAAAAATAACACAAGAGTTAAAATATAGGGATTACCAATGTAATTTATCCTTTTAAGAATAAGTACATAATTTCTTAATTAATTTTGAAATTGTTAATAAATATACCAAACAAATATGTACATATTTCATATTTTTGTTATAAATTTTTTTTAAAATATATTTATTAATTAAAAATTAAATAAATAGACAGGTCTACTAACTCATGGATTGGACATGAACTAAACGATTCTCTAAGGACTAGATGTAAATCAAGATTTAGTAGCAAAAAAAATCGACTTGAACTAAATTTTCTTAGTTATTTTTTAGCATTTAATCTAATATTAGAACCCCCAAATTAGCTCATATCAGTCACGAATTGATAAACAATGATATAATTTAAATATAAAATTTAAGTTTATTAGGACTAGTATATGACCTACAATTTAGGGTGGCTTTATCTTAAATAGTAATTTTTTTTTATAGATAAATATATATAACTATTCATTTGATTGTTTTAAACATAAATATATAGTTTTTTCTTTTAAAACTATAGTTCAAACTTTTTAATAACTATGCATAAAATAAGTCCATATTTCTTATTTTTATTATAAAAAAATATTTACAAATATTTATTTACTGATTTAATAAATAGATAGGTCAAATGATTCATGTGAATTGGGAATAGAACAAAACACTTTTTAATGATTAGGTGAAGGACAAGTTGGTGTAAATTTAATATTTAGCCTCCAAATTTAATATCACAAGTAAATCCTAATTCATTTTTACCTAAATCTTATAATATAAGACAAATTATAATTTTTAGACTTCACAAAACATGAAAAAATTACTATATTGACAAATGCAATTTACTACTATCATATGATAAAGGAAATTTATGAAATTCATCAGAAGAAATGTATTTATATTTTGTCATAAATATAATTTCTATGATTTATTTTTAAATTTTTACCACTTAAATTATGACATATATTTGTTGTTAAGAACTTAGAGCACACAATTAATGACATAAGAATTTAAAAAAAAAAATTCTTATATGTAACTGTGATAAAAACGAATTAAATTTAATGAATTTTAAATTATTTTTGCTAAATATTGTAGATAAATTTTTTAGATTATTATTTAATTTTAAAAATTAATTTTTGAATATTTATTTATACTTGTGCGTAGCACGGGTAATTATGTTAGTATCTATCTATACTATATATATAACCAAATGTATTTGTTTTTGTCAAAAGCTCAAATATTTATTCCTCAATTCTCATAATTTAAAACTCTCTTTCCTACATAGATACCTTCTTTGATTGCCTTTCATGTTTTCTATTCTTTTTTTCATTTTTCTATTTATTTGATTAATTAAAATTAAAATTAATTTGATTGCTTATGGATAAAGATTTGAATTTCAAAATTCCTCCATATAGATAAACATATAAAAACTGAAAATTAATTTTGTAGTCTACAGATAAAGATAAAAATTAAACAATTAATTTTAAAAAATTAATTTCATAACTTATGGATAATTTAAAATTTCTTCCAATAAATAAACACATAAAAGTTGATAAATAACTTATAAAAATTAATTTCATAGCCTACAAATAAAGATAAAGAGTAAATAATTGATTTTAAAAAAAAAAACGAAATTACTCCTTTCCCCCCTCCCCCTTCATTTTGTACTTTAATAAATTTCATTATAGATAAACATATAAAAATTCATAAATAATTTATGAAAATTTATTTCATGACCTATAGATAAAGATTAACAGATAAAAACTGAAAATTAATTTTATAGTCTGCAGATGAAGATAAAAATTAAACAATTAATTTCATAACATATAGATAATTTAAAATTTCTTCCTATAAATAAACATATAAAAGTTGATAAATAACTTATAAAAATTAATTTCATGGCCCACAAATAAAGATAAAGATTAAATAATTGATTTTAAGTTCATGATAGATATACATATAAAAATTCATAAATAATTTATGAAAATTTATTTCATGACCTATAGATATAGATAAAAATTAAAAAAAATATTTAAAAAAATTAATTTCTTGACTTATAGATAAATAAACATATAAAAATGTTAAATAATTTATAATGATTAATTTTGTGGCCTATAGATAAAGATAAAGATTAAATAATTAATTTACAAAAAATTAAAATAATAAAATTTAGATAAAGATATGATTTGTTAATCTATATATCTATCAAAAACACATATATCTAAATCTTTATTTTGATTTTCTCATTTTTTTTTTCTCCTTCTATCACATATTATCTTTTTTTATTTTAAATTTTTTTATCTTATGAAATGCCCTTATCTATAATATAGCGATTCCGGTTTTAACTCGACCTTTATTATATTCCGGACTCGGGTTCCATGGTTGAATATAGTATCCATGTCTTGTTTTCTTTCTTTAACTCTTTGAATTTGAGCTTTGGAATATATTGGGCGTGTTTGGAATAGATTGGTTGTTAGTTGGTCTGGATTGTTGTTGCCCAGATTTTAGCTTCTTCGCTCGAGCGAGGCTTCTTGCGCTCGAGCGAGCCTTGTAAGATTTGCTTCTTCGCTCGAGCGAGATTTCTTACGCTTGAGCAAACTTTGTGTGCTCTTAGTATTTTGCCCAGACACAAAATTTCTGGAAAGGAAAGAAATTCATGAGACGGTTTATTGCAAAATTAACCTTGACTTGTGAACCACTATTTGGTCTCCTGAAGAAAGGAAAGAAATTTCAGTGGGATGACCGATGCCAAGTTACTTTCGAGTAGATCAAACAATATCTACAAAACCCATCCGTGTTGTCACCGCCAGAACCGGGTAAGCCATTGATTTTGTATCTGTCAGTAACCGACACGACCATGGGCTGCATGCTTGCACAGGAATCTGAGGATAAAGTAGAGAAGGCCATCTATTACCTGAGCAAGAAGATGCTGGAATATGAGACCCGTTACACTCCGCTGGAGAAGTCTTGCTTGGCCTTGGTATAGGCTACCAGGAAGTTGAGGCACTACCTGTTAGCTCACTCCGTAATTCTTGTTTCGAGATTAGATCCAATCAAATATCTCTTCAAGAAACCAGCACTTATGGGTAGGCTAGCCTGTTGGTTGCTTCTTCTCTCTGAATTTGATTTGAAGTACATGAATCACAAGTCTGTGAAAGGGAGAACAGTAGTGGAGTTCATAGCCAATCACCCAGTGGAGAGAGATGAAGTAATAGAGTATCTGTTCCAGGATGAGGCCATTCTGCAGGTCGAAGAAGAGATTTGGACTATGTATTTTGACGGAGCATCTAACCAGTATAGGTATGGGATAGGGGTGTTGCTGATAGCGCCCAACAATTCCCACATACCTTTAGCTTTCAAACTCCGGTTCAAAGTATCAAACAACGAAGTAGAGTACGAGGCATGTATCGCTGGCGCCCAACAATTCCCACATACCTTTAGCTTTCAAACTCCAGTTCAAAGTATCAAACAACGAAGTAGAGTACGAGGCATGTATCGCTGGCTTAAAAGCCGCTCTGGAACTAGGGGCAACACGGTTGGACGTCATTGGGGACTCGAACCTGGTTGTATCTCAAGCGAAAGGAGACTGGAAGGTTAAAGAAGAGAGAATGCAATTTATCATTAAACCCTGGACGTTCTGATTCCCAGGTTTGAGAAACTGACCTTCACGCATCTATTAAGAGAGAGCAACAAGTTCATTGCTGCTTTATCAACTATCTTCCATGATAGACATCTCTTTGGGAGTCTGGATGCGTCCAATCATTATTGAACAGAGGTATGTGTCAGCCTACGAGTTGATTTTGCGATAGATGAGGTACAAGATCAGAACCCTTGGTATCATGACATCTAGAACTTCTTGGAAATGGAGGCTTATCCACAAGGAGTAAATGTCAAAGATAAGAGGGCAATACAACAAATGGCTGCTCAGTTTATCATTTACGGGGGTAAATTGTACAAACGGGGCCATTTGGGAATGCATAAACTGTATGTCGATGCTGAAGAGTCAAAGCGCCTAATGGAGGCCATCCACGGAAGAGAGTACGGATCGCACATGAGCAGGGTGATGCTAGCTCGGAAGATTCTCAAACAGGGCTACTACTAGTCAACCATAGAGAAGGATTTTATTGGTTTTGTTCGGCAATGCCACAAATGTCAGATCCATGCAAATCGCATGAATATCCCGCCGTCAAAGCTATACAACATGACTTCACCATGGTTGTTTTTAGTCTGGGAAATTGATGTTATTGGGGCTGTTACTCCGAAGGGGTCAAACGGGCATGAGTACATCTTGGTGGCGATAGGCTACTTTACAAAGTGGGTCAAGGCCCAATCCTACGCAGTGCTAAAAGCGTCACACGTAGCCAAGTTCATCAAGAATAATATCATCTGCCGTTATGGGGTCCCAAATGAGATCATTTCGGACAATGGTTCCCACTTCAAGAAGGAAGTGATCGACTTGTTAGAGAAACACAACGTGGCTTTTCATAAGTCATCCATATATCGGCTGCAAACCAACGGAGCTGTTAAGGCCACCAATAAGAACATCAAGCACATTCTACAGAAGATGGTGGAAACCTACAAGGATTGGCCAGATAAGTTGCCATTTGCTCTTTGGGGCTAGAGAACATCAATTTGGACTTCTACTGGGGTAACTCTGTATTCTCTGGTTTATGGGATAGAGGTTGTTCTGCCGATTGAAGTTGAGGTTCCATCGCTGCGGGTTATGGCTAACTGCCAAATAGCAGAAGTAGATTGGCAGCAGAGTAGGTTCGAGGAACTTATGCTGTTTGACGAAAGGAGGCTGAAAGCACTGTACCACGTCCAAGGTTATCAACGTAGGATCGCCAGGGCTTTCAACAAGAAAGTTAAGTCCAGGAATCTGAAAGAAAGGGATTTGGTGCTCAAAGACAACCGAGCTCCCATCCATGACCCTAGGGGCAAGTTCAGACCTAATTGGACTGGTCCTTACATCATCAAGTCTATTTGGTCGGGTGGAGCTGTCGTTCTTATGGACCTAGATGGCCTTGAATTCTCCCAACTAATCAATATGGACAAGTTGAAGAAATACTACCCCTGAGTGGCTCGCTAGGCCGAAAATCTGAAAGGGCGACCTAGGCAAAAGTTAGAGCACAAAAAATTGGAAATACGAAAAACTAAGCTCGCAAGGTTGAAAACCCAGAAAGGGCAGCCTTGGCAAAACTTAGAGCGCAAAAGGGGAGTGTTAATACCCAAGTGAACCTGAACTGAACTACGTAAGGCTTGATTCCCATCTTCGGAATATGTAGGCAACTTCATTCTGAGGTCCATCCATAAACACTTCCAAATCAACTGTGTCCATGTGATTGTTCTGGCCATCTTTGTCTTTTCTGCATCCAAGAGTTTGGTTGTGATCTTTGTTATTAGAGCTGGTTACAGTGCAGTGTAGTGCTATTTAGACAAGGGGCAACTTTCCAGTTATTGGATTTGGGGTTGTGCATCTTAAGGATAGATTCTGGGTGTGTCCAATTGTGATCCTCATTGAAAATGGTTTTGAAAAGTTTTACTAAAAGTTGATTTTGTTCAAATTAATCTTTTTACAACTTAGACCGTTTTTGGACTAAAAGAAAAAATTTCAGTACCCATAACCATCAATTTCATTGATTTCAATACGGAGTTCTCTGACTCTTGATACAAATTGAAGTTTCTTTTTATTACATTCAAAAGGAAAAACTTGAATGTACAGATTAAAGCAATAAACTTGGGGCATAGTTGAGTCAGGTGTTCCTGCGTCCCCTCCCAGAGCTTGTGAAAGCTTCAGATGCTAAAGTAGGCCCAGTTTGTGCCTCATCTTCAAGCCAAGCTATGCATTCGCTAGAAAGGGCACAACTGAAATTGGGAGCGGGGGCCAGAAGTTCTCTTGTCCTCCATGCAGTAGAATATCGAGCTAGCTGTGTGCCTCAGATTGGAAAAGAAACTGGGTACTCTACCCCTTCTTCCGGGCAAGTCTGGTCTTGTCCAAACTGACACCGGAACCAAAATGGAAAATAGAGGACACAGTGTGTTAATCTAATCAACTGAATGCCAAGTTGGCAAGACATGGTGTAGCTCATCTCAGGCAGATCAAACCAGCGGCAACGCCAAGCGATGTTAACAGCAGACCTATTACACATCCAGTGGCACCACCACCCCTCGTTTGGGAAATCAACTAGCCGTTAGCAAAAGAAATAGCCGCGGGCTGAATATGCAGGGCAAGAGTCCACTACTTTCAACCTATCCATAAGCCATGCCTGGGAAAGGATGAAAAATAAGAGAAATTAAATAATAGAAAGGTGTACGTGGAGAGAAAAGTGAGAAAGGGTTTTGAGAGAAAAATAGAGCCTGAGGGCTGAGTGATGTGAGAAACACATGTGAGAAGGGTGGGAAACACTACCTGCAAGAATAGTGGACTTCCTGCGAACCTGGTTGTCTCTCGGCGATGGAAAACATCCAAACCCCTTAAAGTCTCAGCTAGTGTCAAGCAAATGCAGTTTTTGCCCTCTTTCAAGCCTTGGGCAACTTCAATCAAGCGAATGCTAGACCTTCCGAAGCCAGGGGCAAGCAAAAAATGAGCCAACATGCACAAGTAGAGGGCATGTTGCCGAAAACCTTGCCAAAGACGATCGCCGCGGTCGTCGGCATCAAAGAACCAATGAATCAAGCTGGGAATATCCGACTCCCCGTTGTGAACCAAGGATCGAGAATCGTGTAAAGTAAGCCCACACATCCGTCCTAAAGCTTAGATGTGGCTAAAACGGGACTGGGACAAGATTTTCTCGTCATGCCAGGATTCCATCAAAGCTTGGAACCCTTTGATTGTGGGGCATAGCTCTTGTCTACCAAAGCTGAAAACATGTGTAACCGGATTCCAACATCTAGCCGCAGCATGGAGGAATGGAAAACACAGCATAATACGACTCAACAAAAATAGTGCATTTATCCCGAAACCTCAGAAATTCAACTTTTCTGAGCCATCTAAAGTTGCAATCCAAGTCGAGAGTTTTTCGGCAAGGAATGGCTCCATTTGATGCAAAAACAGAGCTGGAATGAAGAAGCTACCAAGTCCTAACTTTTGTAGAAGATAAGGCACTGAGTGGAAGACAGGTGGCAGCAATCTGGAGGTTTCCTTTATTGGTGGCCGACCGGCCAGTGTTGGTGGCCGACTGGCCATTTTTGTAGCCGACCGGCTAGCACTAGTGGCCGACAACCACTTTTGATGGCCAGTAGCATCTTTTTATGGCCTGTGGCCTCCTATTTTGCCCTTTGGTCCATCCATGTGTTGAAAATGCTAAGAACCTGTGTTTTGTTCCACTCTTGGTGCATTTCTTCCGTCTCTCTTTAAAAATTTTGTCGAATTGCTTATCAAGTTGTTGTTTGCTCATCGAGTTGTTGATTTGGTTATCGAGTTGTATTTGTTTTGATTATCGAGTTACTATTTGTTCATTGATTTGTTTTACTCTGTTTGTTATGTATTGGTTGGTTCACTACCTGATTAAGCAGTTGCCAATACATTATTCAATTTTCATCAAATCTCGTTTTTGTGTAAAATGGTGCGATGCGATGCTCAGAATATAAAATGCAACACCTTTTAATCAAAAAGCTATTTTCATTCCAATCATGGTTTCCTTTTTACAAAGATTATAAGTTTTTAAAGAAAATAAAACTGCCTAAGGCTGTACAATGTGCTAACACTACTAGTAAAAAGAAATAAAGCAAAAAACATCTAAATCAGTGCCACCTATCTCAAGATCGAGAGGCCCTCTTCGTTCTCTTCCTGGGCATGGACTCAGAGCTATCGCCATCGGCGCCACTATCTGAATCTGAGCCAGAGCCTTCTTCAGCATCTCCGCTCCCCTCCTCGGAGCCATCTTCAGCATCGCCACAGTCCTCAGAATCCGAGCCAGTACCATTGCCTCCACCCTCAGATGACTCTGACTGCGGGCTCGCTAGCTCTTCGTCCTCATCTATCTCATCATCATCCGGGATAGGCTCTGGTGGACCGCTCTCATCATGAATACGTCTAACTCCATCTCGGCTGTGCGTTGGAGTCCCTCGTCTCTCTTTCCTTGCTGTCGGGAGAGGCACTGAAGGCCCTGCTACGGCTCCCACTGGGGCATCCGGTGGAACTGGCATCTAAAAAGGGACCTAAAAAGAACAGTTTGCCAAATGCATCAGTTATTGGTATGCAAAGATAAGTATAGTGTTGAATGCAGTGTGTGGGAGCAGTGTATCAATGCAGTGTTGTTAATGTAATGTATTCAGATCACTATGGAGCAAATTGTAGTTGAAATGCTAATGTATCAGCAGAAAATTTCATGGCATGAAGTGCAAACTGAAGGAAACTAAACGGAATCCTGTAGAGACTGAGTAGGTTCAGGCACGTCTGAACCATCCCTATCAGAGAAACCGCCAGCTCGAGAGCCTGTCCGGTGTACTCTATGGAAGCCTGCAAATGTGTTGAGATGATAAGTGGTCTACAAGGCATAACTGAAATGAATTGAATGTGCAAAACGTAAAGTATGGTACATACCAGGGTCCGGCCTCGAACTCCAACAAGCTCGTGACTAGCTGGTGTGAGCTCAATGGGAATCTGATAAGTCTCCCCTCTGGATCCTCAGCAAGTCAGTGTGGTAGGCAGCTCTGGCCACCTCGCTCTCTGCCTTCCCTAAGGACCTATCCTATCATGAACCGGGGATGCCCTGGATCCTCCCGCTCTCTCCCTTGCCGCTGGAGCTCTGGCTCTCTCACCTTCACGGGCCCCAGTTAGAGTGGCATAAGGTATGTTTGGATGAAGGCAGTGTAATCACCCTCAAGCCTGAAGAAGTCGGCATCTAAACCTCTGGTGAAGTCGGTCATCTCCTGCGTGGTGTACCTCTCTGTGACCCTCATGTATGTGAGAGGCGGCATCGGAACTACTGGCTCAGGCAAGCCGAGGCTCTGTCGTAGGAATCACTCCCCTAAGAACCATGCTCGACAAACCCGGCCCTCGAGCAAGATCTGAAATTGGGAAGCCTCCCGAGCGCTGGCAAACTGATCTCTAACCCCGGTAGGCATCACTGCCCACGGCTTCCAGGTGATCTGCAAATAGTGAATATACAGACTGTTAGCTGCCATTGTATATGCAATATGAAGTAGAGCTGAAATGATTGTAAGATTTGAGTTATCTCTGCCGCGGTCACAGTGTCGAAGAATCGACGAAAAAATGAGAATGACTCTCGGGGCCTCTGCTGGCATCTCCCGTCATACCTATGTGAGTACGGCACCATGGGTGGTATCTCTACCTCTGGCTCTGGGGCAAGCCTCGAAAAATAGGCGTACACCCATAGCTACAGAAGTGGAAGGATAACAGTGAGTATATATCAGATGAGTACAGATAATGTAAAGTAGTGCAGCGTACAGTGTGTGTAGTGTACAGATAATATAAGGCAAAAAGCAGATTGTGTGTAGTGCAGTGTACGATGTATGTAGTATATGGGAAATGCAAAGTAGAAATGTAAAGCAGAAGGGTAGGGTGTACCTCCCCGGCCCTCCAGTAGCCCCTAACAGATGCCCGCTCCGACGAGAGGTGGAGCTCATGTATCCGTATAATGTGGCCAAACCTGCGCCGCCCCAGTCGTAGAATTGGACGCGAGACAGGTCCACCAGAGCGCTCATAAGGTAGAGCCCTACGGTGTTCACCCAATCAGCGAACATAGTAGTACCAAACAGAAACATGAGGAAACCCCAGGCATAGTACTTGGTCTCATCGTGGGTTGTCGGCGTCATCCCTCTGAAATGATCAGCAAACCATGTATATTGCACCATCCCTGATCAGGAGATGGGTGGGCGAATCCCCAGTAGGTAGATCTGAGCAGCCTCTCACTCACGCATGTCGGTGTCGTAAGGAATCGGATGACCCCCTACTGCTATGCCGGTGAGCATAGAGAAGTCAAAGGGAGTCATCGTCATCTCCCCTGCTGTAGAGAAGTGGAGCGGAATCAATGGTATCTATAGACACCCTATTTTTTACTGTCCTCAAGACTTGGACGTCATCGTTTGAACACTTGATGATCGTCCATGCTCGTGTTCGTTTTCAGTTCTCGGAGGTCTCGGCTATGCGCCTTGCCTCAAGATCTCTCAACTGGTCTGTTTTGTGCTTGGTTGTGGACCAAACACTTGTGGTTTTGCTTCTGAGGGAAGAGGGTGGCTTATTGGCCATCCCTACACCCCACTGGCCAAGGCCTGAAGCCATCGGCCCCTTTTTCTTGCCATCGGCCAAGAGTGTTGGCCGATCGGCACAATATTTGGTCGATCGGCCATTGTGTTGGTCGATCGGCCATTTTTCCTGGCCGAACCCGATTTATCTGTTTTATGCAAATATTTTGTGCCAGCTGGCACAGCTGGCCAGCTGGCACCCATTATTCACCCCCTCCATACACGTGTATGGAGGGATTGGCCCTTTGTTTAGCTTCTCTTAGAAGCTTTAGAATTGAACCTCTATAAAGAGGGAGTTCCTCCTCTCTTCTCAAGGGTTCAGAAAAATTGTTCTTGAGAGGATAGATATAGTATTGTATCTATTCTTCCTTGTTTAGCCTTGTTTTGTGTCCAAAGGTGTAATATTGTCTTACTATTGTACACCAACACACACTAGAACACCATCTTTGACTGTTGAGGTGCTAGGAGGTTGATTTCAGTGTTCTTGGGTTGGTTTAAACTCAGAAAACCTGCTGGAGCTTTGTTCTTAAAAAGGTTCTACAAGGGTGAGCTTCTTACCGTTAGATACCCCTTTCTTGCTTAAGCTTTTAGCCTATCTTGCATTTGTTTTTAAGCTTAACATATAACTGATAAAAGTTCTGTTTTTAAGTGCTTAAAATAGTTGTTGAAGATCACTTTGGTGTGTGGGGTTGTTTACCCCCTCTTAGGCCTTGTTTGGTCTCATTTTTGTGCCCTTTTTGTGAGCTCCGGGACCACCTTGTATTGGCCTTCTCACCACTAAAATCCAGAGGGATTTCAGTGGTGGGGATGGTGTTTTGAGGTCCTAAGAAGGAGAGGGTCATCCCCTCTCCTTGTTGTCTTCAATACTTGTCATATTTGCCTCATATGTGAGCACCTTTGTTAAGTTCATGTTCGCCATGTCTTAGCTGGTATTTGGTGTTATTTTGCCATGATTTACCTCTGTCCAAAGTTGGTTTAGTGGTCTCTTGCATGCACCATATACTTGTCTTGTAATCCCTTGATCTGCCTTAACATGCATCATGTTGTAACATGTCTTTGTAGCATGATTTTGGCTCGACCTCAAGAAGATTTTATCCATGTTTTGGTATGCTTGAGGTCTGATTTTGATTGTCTTGGTCATCCACGACTTGCTTTGTATAGCTACCATGCAATCTAGCTTGTAGGCTTTAAGTGCTGGATCCTCTAGCATGCTCTACTTTGATCATTTCAGTGGTTTGGCATCACTTGTAATGTTATTTCAGTCCATATAGTATGCTTGAATACTCGCACTTATCGCTCCTTTAATGCTTTAAAGGGTTTGTGTTTTGTGTCTCATGAATGTGTCATTGCGTATGCCACCATGCTTAGGCCTTTGGGGTGCCATCTAAGCGGCTTTTTGGGCTCATTTTGACATGCCATAACTCTGTTCTTGGTTGCTTAAATCATACCATGTTTGGTTGTATTAGGTGTAGTGTAACACCTCTTTGGTGGCCTTGCATGCCTCATGATTTTCCCCCTTTGTCTCAGCTTGTTTTGGCTTTGGTCATTGCATGTTTTAGGCTTACTTTGCCATGCTTTAGGACTGTCTTGGGTCATGCTTGTCGTGACCCCTTTTCTTTGTGTAGCTTTGGTTCAAGTCCCTTCACTAGCCTTAAGCTTTAGGCCTCCTTGCATGCTACACTAGTTTGGTTTAGTTGATTTGGCATCACTCCTAGCCTCATTTCAGAGCATGTAATGTTGCTACATTTGCATGCTTTTCATTCCTTTTAAGTGTTCCCAAAAGTTCCCCTTTGATTCTTGAGTGTTAGGCCAATTGCCATGCATGTTTGTATGTGAGTTTGTCCCTTATCCCTTAGCATATTGGCCACTGATTTGGACCTATTTGAGAGCTGTCCATTTTGGTTTAAGTCCATCCCCGCATGTTGTTGCATGCTTGCCTTGCATGTTGTCGCATGCTTGTTGCATATTTGGTAAATTGCATGTTTTGACATGTTAGTTCAATTATGCCTTGTTGCATACCTAGTCCATAACATGTTGGTGCGCGTTTAAGTGGCATTGCATTTTGCATGCTTTTGTTGAGTAGCTTTGCATGTTTACATATCTTGTCCTTACATGTTGTCACATGTTCGCGTTACATGCTTGAATGCCCGTGTTGTATTTTGCATAGTTGTCCAGGTTGCATTGCATTTGGCATGCTTGTGTTGCACTAGTTTTGATCGCATGCATGCATCCATTGCCTCTTGATCAATCATGATAGAGGTTGGAGTCCATTACGTGCTGTGTGCATTTCATTTGATATTGAATTGCACATTTGGCACCTTTGGCCATCATGCATTGAAATGCGTGATTAATGGCCCGAGGGTCGAGAACCATACTCCTTTGAGTCTTAAACATGATAAGGAGGGTGGTTGTGCAAACATTTCCTTGAAAATGCATTGCCATGCTCTGTTTGTCCTCTGTTGCACCAACACAGAATTCTGCAGGAAGAGATGGTCGATCGACCATATTCAGTGCCGATCGGCTAAGTATATTTGGCCGAGAGCCCTACTTTTGGTCGATTACCAGTTTACTTTGGCCGATGGCCTCATCTTCTGGCCGATGGCCTCACAGAATGCCCAAAAGGTGATTTAGAAGTGTCACAGAAGTTGGCATAGTTTTTAGAGGTACAGAGAAGTGCAAACAGAGGCAACATGAAGCATGGCGATGGATTTCCGAGCGAAGCCGTTCGAGCATGCATTCATCCCTCGTCTCGAGGCCATTTCAGTGTTTTAATAACTTAGGATAGTTATTTGTTTCGATTTGGTTTTGTAATTAATTAATTTGTTTGTTAGTTAGTTAATTTATATTATTCTTTCAGTCCCTCCGTCAAGAGGACAAAATTGTGTAATAAGTGTGCGTGAGTGTGTGAATGTCTTCTAACCTCACGTCTTTCTCCCTTTTACTTACCTGCTTATGATGGTTATTTTTAGGACATATTTCATTTTAGCATCCTTATTCTATGCATGTGTGCATTCATTCATTTGTATTGCATGCACCAGGCTCGGCGCATCATACTAACTGCATCGTGTTTCAATTCCAACTTAAATACGTGTATCAATTGTTGCATTTCACATGCCATTCTTAGAATAGCCGAGCCTATTCTAGTTGAATTTTGTATGCATTGCATTAGCCATCTTAACATGAACTAGGATCATGCATGATTACTAACTAGTTTCCTGTTTTGGCTCGGAGTACACTGTTAGTGTTTATGCTTTAGCATCTTGCATGTATGTGAGTGTTAACATGACAGCATGCTTGCCATGAGACTAATTGCTTATGTGTTTAACTGTCTGAATGCCTGTGGGTGAAGGTTGGATTACTTGAATTGGGACAATTCATTGAAATCTGCATTTTAGCCTACTTGCGAGTAGCAAATCTAAAACCGTTTTCCAAACAAACGGATATGCGATGCTTTATTCCAAATTAGGCAATCTAGTCTATACTTGTTTTGCTGTGCGCATCACGTAGTAAGATTAGCTAATTAATCGGAATAAGAAAGCATATGTTTTCAAAAACAAGATATCGTGTTTAGTACAGGCCGATCTTCGGATCGGGCGAGCGGGGGTGCTCATAGCTGACCTTCCCCAATCGTACCCAAGTTCCCAAGCCGAAGCAACTTTGGTGATGACGGACACGTGGCCTTAGGCAACGAGTCAGGGTTTCCTAAATTCTCCCAAAATAAAATATTTAGGTGGTGACTCTGTATCTGGCAAAGCAGTCCATGTTTGGCACTTCTTTCTCAAAAATCAGTTTTCCAAAATGATTTGCCGGATTTGGACTCTTTGGTGATTTATCAATCTCACATCGCACATTATGAGATCAGATTAAGAACCGTCGCATTTGAGTCCATACTGTAGTAAGCCCAAATGAACAAAACGGGATTTTTCCCAGGACGTTCGGGGACGTCTACAGTTTCTGGCGACTCTGCTGGGGAATTAGAGAACTTGACTCGAACTCATGATATCTTGTTTTGATTACACTTATGTGTTTCTTTGCATTGCATGTGCATTGGTGCGCCTAGGACACCGTGTTTGCCGTATGCTATTCCTGAACAGTTTGTCGGAGGCCCGCTTCGAGAAGCGTGCCATAAGGCTGACAGGTTGCGGGCTCTACCACGACGAGAACACAAACCCCGATTTTTACCAGGGCACCCTTTTTGACCATTCGACCTAGTGCATATTCGGAATCCATAGTAACTATTCCAAACTAGGACAGGTTGCTTACCCGATATAGGTTGTTTGAAATCGCTGCGTGCGTAGTGAAACCCTAGCTCCTGACAAAATAGGACAGAGAAACCCTATCCCAACATAGGGGTGTTTTGGCTCTCATTTGAATGCTATGTGCTTTTAGTGTGTATCTCTACAGGGTATGCACGTATCAGTCTGCAAGTCTGGGTATCAGGCCTGCGGGCATCAGTGTTAGTGGTTTGAGAATCAGTTATATCTATAAGTATCAGATTCAGATTTGGAGCAGTGATTTTGGGGAACAGTGATCAGTAGTAGAGTTATTCAGCTTTGCCTATGTCAGTTCTGATGAAATTGGGCTGAAATGCTGCTTGTTTTCTCTTTTAGTTCAGAGATTTAGTTCAGAATAGCCGGTGTTCTCCTTCGCTGAGGCAAGGCAGACTTCTGATCCGTCAGTCACCAGTCACATCACCTCCGTTTAGTTCATTGGACTTATGACGACACAAAATTTAGAGGAAATTGTGGTTATGACAGCCGCGTTAAACCAAGGAATCGTCTTACAGAGTGAGACCGACGTAGAAGTGCCACACCCACCCAGGTCACCTGCTGCGCATCCGATCTGGGAACCCCAATTCTTCCAAGCTTGCGAACCCACCACATTTGAGCTGATGAGAATGATTGAAGATCTTCAGAGAACTGTGGCAGATCTGGCCTTTGGGATATTGGCTCCGTCATCGACCACATCGCATGCCAGAAATTTCATGCCAAAAGGTTCCCTAATCTTGGGACGGGCTGCATTTGAGGAAGGCCAATCCCTTGGCAAAGTGGAGGCGAGTGGAAAGAACAAGGTAGGGGTAGACATTGATCCTCATGAACACCTTCTATGGGCTGTTGAGGCTTTGAAAACCGAAGGGCTGAACAAACAGCAAGTACTCGCAGTTGTTGCAAAAACTGCGGATGACACTTTCGCCACTCAAGTTTGAGGAAGTCTAAATCAAGAGGCAAGCCGAGATAAGGGATGTCGTACCAGAAATATCCCTTTCAGCTCCAATCCTACACTCAGAAGAGATCAGCAAAAGTCAGCACCTACCGACCCTTTCGCTGGTACATCCGACACAACCAGCTCACAACCTGCCAAAAACCCACCTCAAGGCCAGAGGGTGTTCACCCCACTGTACATGTCTCTGTCTACGGCCCTAAGGGTCCTGATCAAAGAGGGGCATCTAAAGCCCTGGGAGCCGCAGCCATTACCGAATAAACTTCTTCCCTCCCACGATCCGGCCAAGTACTGTGCCTTCCATCAACAAACCGGTCATAGCACTGATAGTTATTACCGTCTTCGCCACGAAATACAAGATCTGATCGACAATGAGGTCATCATCGCACCAGGCTCTGCAAAGTCTATCGACACTAGATCAGTGAACTTGGGGGATAATGTGATCATGTGATCAGAGGATGAACCACCTGTGGGCGGCGCTCAGTTTACTCCAGATGTAGCGTATGGCACGCACTTTTTGAGCATTTGCAAGTGCTAGCTTTTGTACTTTCTGACTTGGGTATTGAGTCAGTTCTATTGTATTGTATAGAGTCACTTTTTTATACTGAGTCAGTCGGGTCTGTCTTGTTGTATCGAGTCAGTCTTGTTGTACAGAAATCGGGTGATTCTGGGGGTGTTACCTCGGACATCACTATTTTGTTTTGTGTTTTTCTTTTCGCTTTCTTTTGAGTCTGTTTCTGCCATGGAGCCAGTTACACCAACAGATTTTGAATGAAACAGCAGTGATTTTCACACTCTTGTGTTTACTTCTGCCTTGTGCTGATTGTGCCAGAAAGTTTGAATGAAATGACGGAGCATCTCACCTGCTTTTCTGTGCTTTGAGATTATTGCATTGACCTAAGTTTTTCACAACCTTTTGAACTTTGTGATGAAAACAAAGAGGAAGGAATTCCTCGAGATTTGCAAAAATTTGATCAATTGAGAGAAAGAGAGGCATACTAAGCCCTTAATGAATGAAATCATGCTTGTTAGTGTGAGTACTGAGAAGGATCCTGGCTTGATCCAAATTGGTTCTACACTGTCTTCAGCGCGAGCGATTTGTCACTTTTCTTAAAAGATTTCAAAAAATATTTTGCGCAGTCCTGCGAAGACCTGTGTAGAATCGCTCTTGAGATTGTGCAATCTGGGATCGCTCTTAGCTTCGAGACTCAACCCCTTTGCTTTCAAACGTTGAACTTGGACTCAGAATGTTCAACGGTCAATCATGATGTGAGGCCTGTGTGGCCAGAATTGAAGCAGCCCTCGAACAAGAGGCAAGAAAGTCAGATCAAGAAGGTCAGATGTCGTCAATAGAAGCTTATGAAGCTACGTCAGAAACACCCCTCAAACTAGGGGCGAAAAAAATGTCAGATGTGCTCGAAGAGTAAAAAATTGGGACGTTTCTCAAGATAACGAAGACTGGCAAGAATGCTAAATCCCAGAAGGGAGGAAAGAAGAAGGTATTGCTGAAGGACGATTGAGTTCCTATCTACAACACTAGGGGCAAATTCAGCCCCCATTGGATGGACTCCTACACCATCATCGAACAACAGCCACTCTTTTGAATTCAGATGACTTCGAGATTTCAAAACCATTTGACATTGACAAAGCTACACTTTTACCCTTGAGAGGCTCGCTGGGCCGAAAATCCGGAAGGGCGACCCAGGCAAAAGTTAGAGTAAGAAAAGAAAGAAAAGAAAAGTAAAAAGAACAAAAAAAATGAAAAGAAAAAAAGAAGAAATGAAAAGAAAAGAAAAAATGCAAAGAGAAAGAAAATAAAAAATTGAAAAGAAATGAAAAGAATTGAAAAGAAAATAAAAACAAAGCTCACAAGGTCGAAAACCCAGAAGGGCGACCTTGGCAAAAGTTAGAGCGTAAAAGGAGAGGTTAATACGTAAGGCTTGATTCCCATGTTTGGGATACGTAGGCAACTTCATTCTGAAGTCCAGCCACAAACACTCCCAAATTGAGTGTGTCCATGTAATGGTTTTGATCATCTTTGCCTCTACTGTATCCGAGAGTTCGGCTGTGATTGTCACTCTGAGGACTGATTGCAATGCGCTGCGGTGCCATTCAAACAAGGAGCAACTTTCCATTGCCATTCAACAAACAATGGGCAACTTTCCGTTGCCGTGCAGCTCTCTTCAAGAAAGGGGCAGTTTTTCATTGTTTTGGATCTGAGGTTGTACATCTCGAGAGTAGGTTCTGTGCTCGTAGAGCAGTGGCCGTTTGCGAAAATAGTTTTTGAAAATTTTTACTGAGGTTGACTACTTCTCTCAAAAATTATTCCATTTTTCCAAAACTAGACCCTTTTCTTGGACCCAAAAAAAGGAAAATTTTCAGTGCTCATAGCCTGGCTTGCATGATTTTCAAATCAAAAGTTGAACAAGTATGTTAATCTAACTCTCATATTGGTCAAAATTGTTTTAGTAGAAAACCAAAACAAAAAATGGTCAAAATAATGAACTAGGGGCACAATTGAGTCAGGTGTTCTGTCTTTTCCCCATCGTCAACATACTTATCAAGAAGAGCACTCTATCTGCCAGAAAAAGGGCACAACTGGAGCAAACAACAAAGGGCTGAAAACTCTCTCATCCTCCAAACAGCGAGGTATCAAGCCAAGTGCAAAGCACGAATTGGAATGGATCAATGCATTCCACTCCCTCATCCAGGGCATCGAGTAGACGTCACCGGAAGAAGTAGCCGCGAGCTGATAATGATTGGACATAAACCCACAACTATCTTGTTTATCCATTAATCACCCAAGGGAAAGGATTAAAAATGAGAGATTGAAGAATAGAAAGATGTGCGTTGAGAGAAAAAGTGAGAAAAAGGCTTTTTCAGAAAAATAGAGCCTAAAGGCCGAGTGATGTGAGAATCACAAATGAGAAAGGGTGGGAAACAATACCCGGAGAAACTGGCTCCTCATGATCTGAGAGGTCTTTCGTCTTTGTAACACGTCTGAGTGTCGTGTCTTTTGTTTTGTTGGTCTCGATTCTTGTTTTGAGTCGTTTCGAGTGTTACTCGATATGTTTAGGTTGTTTACCTTTTGTTTTTCTTTGTTGAGTCGTTTTTCACCATGGTCAGTCGTAGGCTCAATACCCGGTTAAGAATTCATTTCCTAATTTCAAAAATAATTTGTTTTGTGCTTAAAGTGTTGTGCCGTTCTCCACATTTGTGCAAAACAAAATTCGTTCTTTCATAAAATCGCAGGGTTCAACCCGGGTCATGTCAGGGCAGTAGAACCAGGACCTATCTGAAGCTGTATGGGTTCCAGACTGCGAAGCAAAAGGAAAGAGGAAAATTCGGAGCATCTGAGTTTGTTCCGACTCCTACAAACTTCGTCTTTCCATCCAGCGTGTTCAAAATAAACCAAGTATTGTGTTATGAGCCATGGGTTCAGAATGAGCAGTGCGTTGAATGAGCTGTGTGCCGAATAAACCAAGTACTGTGTTATGAGCCATGGGTTCAGAATAAGTAGTGCGTTGAATAAGCTGTGTGCCGAATAAATCGAGTACTGTGTTGTGAGCCATGGGTTCAGAATGAGCAGTGCGTTGAATGAGCTGTGTGCCGAATAAACCGAGTACCGTGTTATGAGCCATGGGTTCAGAATGAGCAGTGCGTTGAATAAGCTGGGCGCAGAATAAATCGGGTACTGTGTTATGGGCTGTGTATTTAGAATGAGCAGTATGCTGTAAGGACTGTGTGTTCAAAACGAACGAAATATTATGTCAGCTGTTTCTGTGCCAGAATGATAATCAGAAGTGCTCTCTCGGAGTACCAATCTCTGCCAGAGGCATCTTGGTTGTGTTTGCGATGAGTTCCTAGGAGATCAATTGCGGCGGTGGAAACTAGAGTTCGAATGGTTGTAGCCTAGAATCTAATGGTTTGGAATTTCCGAGGCTAAAGTCTGGTTTGAATACCCAGGGGTGTATCATCAACTTGAAATCTGTATGGAAGGCCCATAGGTTGAGGTAGCAGGTACGCGCCTCGATTCTAGATACTAAATCAATTTAGGCTGTCACCCCGTTGAAAAATAGGGAATGTTGTGAGTATGATCAGGAAGAAAAGCGGCATCTGTGGTTTCCCGAGCAAACGTTGCTCCTTGTCAGCATTTCAGGACCTTTGTACTACGAGTTAAGGGTAAGTGTTCAAAGAACACAGGGGGGGTCTCCGTCAGAGTAGTGCGGTTCACCGCCACTCACCCCGCGAGGTGCTTTCTAAAGTACCGCTTTGTTTGTTTCTTGCATTCCTTAACACCATGCATTGTTTTGCATTCTACCTGTTAGGTTTCTTTTCTGAACCGTATTGCTTGTACTGTTCATTTAGAGAAGTTCCGGTCCAGTTTGACTGGTACCTTTCCTCTCTAGCGTGTGCTACGCTAAGAGGTTTTCTCTTTCCTCTCTAGCGTGTGCTACGCTGAGAGAGTTTTCTCTTCCCCCTCTAGCATGTGTTACGCTAAGAGATTTTCTCTTTCCCCTCTCGCGTATGCTACGCTGAGAGGTTTTTCTTTCATTTTCGAAACACAGGGATACGTCCCTATGTCTCCTTCTTTTTTAGAGACACGGGGATATGTCCTTATGTCTCTTCTTCTTTTCGGAACACGGGGTTGTCTCCCTTTGTTTTCCCTTCTCTGGTTAAGAGCATTTGGAATACGTTCCAATGCTCGCGCCATTTCTGAAACATAGAGATACGCCCCTATGTTTCCTTCTTTTTTAGAGACACGAGGATACGTCCTTATGTCTCTTCTTATTTTCAGAACATGGGGTTGTCTCCCTTTGTTTTCCCTTCTCTAGTTACGAGCATTTGGAATACGTTCCAATGCTCGCACCATTTCCGAAACACAGGGATACATCCCTATGTTTCCTTCCTTTTTAGAGACACGGGGATACGTCCTTATGTCCCTTCATATTTTTGAAACACGGGGATGTCTCCCTTTGTTTCTCCTTCTCTGGTTACGAGCATTTGGAATACGTTCCAATGCTCGCACCATTTCCGAAACACAGGAATACGTCCCTATGTTTCCTTCTTTTTTAGAGACACGGGGATACGTCCTTATGTCTCTTCTTCTTTTCGAAACACGGGGTTGTCTCCCTATGTTTCCCCTTTTCTAGTTTAAGATCATTTGGAATACGTTCCGATGCTCGCGCCATTCCGAAACAACGGGGATTTGTCCCTATGTTTCTCTTTCCTTCCGAAATAGTGGGGATTTTTTTTCCCTATGTTTCTCCGTTTGTTCCTTCCTTACACGATTTCAGCGTGTTTGGAATTTTTTTTCCTCTTCTCACGATTTCAGCGTGGTTAGAGTTTTGTTTATTCCTCACACGATTTCAACGTGTTTGGAATTTATCTCAGGTTGCGCTATATACGCTCCTGATTGTTTGTTTTGGACCTCCTCTCATGATTTCAGCGTGGTTTGAGTGTCTCGTTCCTTACGCAATTTCAGCGTGTTTGGAATTTATCTCAGGACGCGTGACGCACAGGTCTGGGCGGGTTTTATCTCAGGTTGCGTTGTATACGCAGGCTTGGGTGGGTTGTTTTGGATCTCCTCTCACGATTTTAGCGTGGTTTGAGCGTCCCCATTCCTTACACGTTTGCGGCGTGTTTGGGAATTGTTTTTCCTCCTCTCATGATTTCTGCATGGTTGCAATTTGTCACCCTTTTTGTATCTACTATACTATCACCTCATCGCACTGTTTTGTGCACATTACCTGCATTTTGCATGCATTTTATCGTGCTATTTTGCGCATCGCGCTATTTTGCGCTGTGACCATTTCTTGCATTTTGCATGCATTTTATCGCGTTATCTTACACACCTCATCGCACTGTTTTGTGCACATTACTTGCATTTTGTATGCATTTTATCGCACTATTTTGCGCATCGCGCTATTTTGCGTTGTGACCATTACTTGTATTTTGCATGCATTTTATCGCGCTATCTTGTGCACCTCATCGCACGGTTTTGTGTACATTACTTGCATTTTACATGCATTTTATCGCGCTATTTTACGCATCGCACTGTTTTGTGCATCTCATTGCATTTTGCATCATCGCATTGCATTTCATATTGCGCTATCTCGCGCATCGCGCTATCTTGCGCACCCCATTTGCACTTGTTAGTGCATTGTTCGCGCTATTTTGCGCACCTCCTGCACCTGTTAGTTCATTGCTCGCGCTATTTTGCGCACCTTTTCTGCACTTGTTAGTGCGTTGCATTGTCATGCACTGTTCACTCGCATTGTTATGCTTGTTTTCACCGCATTGTCATGCGTCACCCTTAGGTTGCATTGTCATGCACACTTTACTCGCATTGTCACGCACTTTTCACTTGCGTTGTTACGCATGTTTCTAACGATATTGTACCTGTTAAGTTTCTCTTCTTTTTCAGGCACGATATTGTATGTACAGTTCATTTGAAGCTGGCACGACCAGACGAACCGGACAGGTATTATATTCTCCGCGTGAGACGTAGTGAGAATTGTATAATTCTCTTACATCCTTTCTGCATGTAATGTAGTTAGATTTGTATTCTCCTGCTTAAAACTGTTGCATGTTTTGCTTCGTTATAGTTTTCTTTGCATGATCATAAGTTAGGCTCGGTGCCGTGCATGTTATTTGTATTTCGCCTCTGCCTTCGAGCACATATCTTGCTATCTTGCATGCTTTGTCTGAGTCTTCGGCCTTGTCAAAAATGGATCGTCTTTGGGCTTTGACATTCACTCCCGTCATCCTTATGACTTTTGAGCTCTGTCAAGGAGGGGCAACTGTAGACACCCCATTTTTGAACATCCTCAAGATTTGGACGTCATCGTTTGAACAATCGATGATCATCCATGCTCGTGTTCGTTTTGAGTTCTCGAAGGTCTCGGCTACGTGTCTTGCCTCAAGATCTCTCAACTGGTCTGTTTTCTGCTTGGTTGTGGACCAAGCACTTGTGGTTTTGCTTCTGAGGGAAGAGGGTGGCATGTTGGCCATCCCTAAACCCCACCGGCCAAGGCTTGAAGCCATCGACCCTTTTTTCTTGCCATCGGCCAAGAGTGTTGGCCGATCGGCACTATATTTTCTCGGTTGGCCATTGTGTTGGTCGATCAGTCATTTTTGCTGGCCGAACCCTGTTCATCTGCTTTATGCAGATATTTTGTGCCAGCTGGCACCCATTATTCACCCCCTCCATACACGTGTATGGAGGGATTGACCCCTTTGCTTAGCTTCTCTTAGAAGCTTTAGAATTGAACCTCTATAAAGAGGGAGCTCCTCCTCTCTCCTCAAGGGTTCAGAAAAATTGTTCTTGAGAGGATAGATATAGTATTGTATCTATTCTTCCTTGTTTAGCCTTGTTTTGTGCCCAAAGGTGTAATATTGTCTTACTATTGTACACCAGCACACACTAGAACACCATCCTTGATTGCTGAGGTGCTAGGAAGTTGATTTTAGTGTTCTTGGGTTGGTTTAAACTCAGAAAACCTGCTGGAGCTTTGTTCTTGAAGAGGTTCTACAAGGGTGAGCTTCTTATCTTTAGATATCCCTTTCTTGCTTAAGCTTTTAGCCTATCTTGCATCTATTTTTAAGCTTAACTTATAACTGATAAAAGTTCTGTTTTTAAGTGCTTAAAATAGTTGTTTAAGATCACTTTGGTGTGTGGGGTTGTTTACCCCCTCTTCGGCCTTGTTTGGCCTCATTTTTGTGCCCTTTTTGTGAGCCCCGGGACCACCTTGTATTGGCCTTCTCACCACTAAAATCCAGAGGGATTTCAGTGGTGGGGATGGTGTTTTGAGGTCCTAAGAAGGAGAGGGCCATCCCCTCTCCTTGTTGTCTTCAATACTTGTCATATTTGCCTCATATGTGAGCACCTTTGTTAAGTTCATGTTCGCCATGTCTTAGCTAGTATTTGGTGTTATTTTTCCATGATTTACCTCTGTCCAAAGTTGGTTTAGTGGTCTCTTGCATGCACCATATACTTGTCTTGTAACCCCTTGATCTGCCTTAACATGCATCATGTTGTAACATGTCTTTGTAGCATGATTTTGGCTCGACCTCAAGAAGATTTTATCCATGTTTTGGTATGCTTGAGGTCTGGTTTTGATTGTCTTGGTCATCCATGACTCTCTTTGTATAGCTACCATGCAATCTAGCTTGTAGGCTTTGAGTGCTGGATCCTCTAACATGCTCTACTTTGATCATTTCAGTGGTTTGGCATCACTTGTAATGTTATTTCAATCCATATAGTATGCTTGAATACTCGCACTTATCGCTCCTTTAATGCTTTAAAGGGTTTGTGTTTTGTGCCTCATGAATGTGTCATTGCGTATGCCACCATGCTTAGGCCTTTGGGGTGCAATCTAAGCGGGTTTTTGGGCTCATTTTGACATGCCATAACTCTGTTCTTGGTTGCTTAAATCATACCATGTTTGGTTGTATTAGGTGTAGTGTAACACCTCTTTGGTGGCCTTGCATGCCTCATGATTTTCCCCCTTTGTCTCAGCTTGTTTTGGCTTTGGTCATTGCATGTTTTAGGCTTACTTTGCCATGCTTTAGGACTGTCTTGGGTCATGCTTGTCGTGTCCCCTTTGCTTTGTGTACCTTTGGTTCAAGTCCCTTCATTAGCCATAAGCTTTAGGCCTCCTTGCATGCTGCACTAGTTTGGTTTAGTTGATTTGGCATCACTCCTAGCCTCATTTCAGAGCATGTAATGTTGCTACATTTGCATGCTTTTCATTCCTTTTAAGTGTTCCCAAAAGTTCCCCTTTGATGCTTGAGTGTTAGGCCAATTGCCATGCATGTTTGTATATGAGTTTGTCCCTTATCCCTTAGCATATTGGCCACTAATTTGGACCCATTTGAGAGTTGTCCATTTTGGTTTAAGTCCATCCCCGCATGTTGTTGCATGCTTGCCTTGCATGTTGTCGCATGCTTGTTGCATATTTGGTAAATTGCATGTTCTGACATGTTAGTTCAATTATGCCTTGTTGCATACCTAGTCCATAACATGTTGGTGCACGTTTAAGTGGCATTGCATTTCGCATGCTTTTGTTGAGTAGCTTTGCATGTTTACATATCTTGTCCCTACATGTTGTCACATGTTCGCATTGCATGCTTGAATGCCCGTGTTACATTTTGCATACTTGTCCAGGTTGCATTGCATTTGGCATGCTTGTGTTGCACTAGTTTTGATCGCATGCATGCATCCATTGCCTATTGATCAATCATTATAGAGGTTGGAGTCCATTATGTGTTGTGTGCATTTCATTTGATATTGAATTGCACATTTGACACCTTTGACCATCATGCATTGAAATGCGTGATTAATGGCCCGAGGGTCGAGAACCATACTCTTTTGAGTCTTAAACATGATAAGGAGGGTGGTTGTGCAAACATTTCTTTGAAAATGCATTGCTATGCTCTGTTTGTCCTCTGCTGCAGCAACACAGAATTCTGCAGGAAGAGATGGTCGATCGACCATATTCAGTGCCGATCGGCTAAGTATATTTGGCCGAGAGCCCTACTTTTGGTCGATTACCAGTTTACTTTGGCCGATGGCCTCATCTTCTGGCCGGTGGCCTCATCTTCTGGCCGATGGCCTCACAGCATGCCAAAAAGGTGATTTAGAAGTGTCACAGAAGTTGGCATAGTTTTCAGAGGTACAGAGAAGTGCAAACAGAGGCAACATGAAGCATGGCGATGGATTTCCGAGCGAAGCCGTTCGAGTATGCATTCATCCCTCGTCTCGAGGCCATTTCAGTGTTTTAATAACTTAGGATAGTTATTTGTTTCGATTTGGTTTTGTAATTAATTAATTAGCTTGTTAGCTAGTTAATTTATATTATTCTTTCGATCCCTCCGTCGAGAGGACACAGTTGTGTAATAAGTGTGCGTGAGTGTGTGAATGTCTTCTAACCTCACGTCTTTCTCCCTTTTACTTACCTGCTTATGATGGTTAGTTTTAGGACATATTTCGTTTTAGCATCCTTATGCTATGCATGTGTGCATTCATTCATCTGTATTGCATGCACCAGGCTCGGCGCATCATACTAACTGCATCGTGTTTCAATTCCAAGTTGAATACATGTATCAATTGTTGCATTTCACATGCCATTCTTAGAATAGCCGAGCCTATTCTAGTTGCATTTTGTATGCGTTGCATTAGCCATCTTAATATAAACTAGGATCATGCATGATTACTAACTAGTTTCCTGTTTTGGCTCGGAGTACATGTGAGTGTTTATGCTTTAGCATCTTGCATGTATATGAGTGTTAACATGACAGCATGCTTGCCATAAGGATAATTGCTTATGTGTTTAACTGTTTGAATGCCTGTGGGTGAATGTTGGATTACTTGAATTGGGACAATTCATTGGAATCTGTATTTTAGCCTACTTGTGAGTAGCAAATCTAAAACCGTTTTCCAAACAAACGGATATGCGATGCTTTGTTCCAAATTAGGCGATCTAGTCTATACTTGTTTTGCTGTGCGCATCACGTAGTAAGATTAGCTAATTAATCGGAATAAGAACACATGTGTTTTCAAAAACAAGATATCATGTTTAGTACAGGCTGATCTTCGGATCGGGCGAGCAGGGATGCTCATAGCTGACCTTCCCCAATCGTACCCAAGTTCCCGAGCCGAAGCAACTTTGGTGATGACGGACACTTGGCCTTAGGCAACGAGTCAGGATTTCCTAAATTCTCCCAAAACAAAATATTTAGGTAGCGACTCTATATCTGGCAAAGCAGTCCATGTTTGGCACTTCTTTCTCAAAAATCAGTTTTCCAAAATGATTTGCCGGATTTGGACTCTTTGGTGATTTATCAATCTCACATCGCACATTGTGAGATCAGATTAAGAACCGTGACATTTGAATCCGAACTGTAGTAAGCCCAAATGAACAAAACGGGATTTTTCCTGGGATGTTCGGAGACGTCTACAGTATCCCACCACCTCTCTACTAAAGCGCCCAGTAGAGGCCGACTCGCAGTGAGACATGAGAGCCCCATGCAAAATGCGCCGAAGCCGGCCTCATCGACGATGTGACGAACGGCATCAGGAAGCTTCATATACCACTTCCTCACGGAGGTGGTCATGTATCCTTGAAAGGCATGTGAATCCTCCAGTAAGCAGGACAAGCAGATGCAAAGCAGTGTAAGAAATACAGTGCAAGGGTATGTTTGGGACAAGCAGATGCAAGGCAGTGTAAGAAATATAGTGCACAAGTGTGTTTGGGATGAGCAGATGAAAGGCAGTGTGAGCTACACAAGGAATGCATCCTACATTGCGAAAAACAAAGAGAAAATGTATACCTCGGAGGCGCCGTGGAATAAATGTGACTCTAGCTAGCGTAGCAAGAGGTCCTCCGGTGCACCTCGTGCAAACCCCTTGAACTGGCGGATGCTATCGGGAGGTAGCATGTGTACCTTAGGATAGTACGTCGCTGGGTCAAACGGTCAAATACTGAGTGGCAATGGCTCAAACTTAGGATCCATCTCCATCCCTGGAGGAGCTCCATCGTGTGGGATGTCGTCCGCCATCTTGAGGAAGGATGAGAGAATGGCTGAAAATGTGGAAAATGGGCAGGAAATGCCAAAAGTCAGCAAAAAGTCAACTCTGAGAGAGGAAAAATGGAAGAAAAGGTCAAGACTCGGAAGAGGGCACTAAAATCAAGGGCAACTCAAGGGAAGCAAACCCCGAGTGATGGAAGTCAAGAAGGAAGCACTGAAATCACTTTTTAATTAGTTCAAAACGGAGTGTGCAAAGAGGTTTTAGAGAATCGGACGTTTGTGGGACGTTTGGAAATGCGTATAAAGTGAGGATCGATTTCTGTCAAAGAGGGGCAACTGTAGACACCCCATTTTTGACCGACCTTAAAACTCAGACGTCATCGTTTGTGCACTCAATGATTGTGCATGTTTGTGCTCGTTTTGGGTATAAACGAGGTGTATCCTTTTGAAATGCATTGTAACTCCTCCAAGAGGTAAATCGGAGGTTACAACTGAATCGGTCTTGTTAAGACGCACATTTCTTTATTCGGTGTTTTGCATCGAACATGTTACTGATGTTGCATTGATTATTGTGAACAAAATGTGTATGCTGCATTGCATTGCGCTTCACATGTTCTCATGTTTGCATAGAATATGCATGTCGCGTTTTATTGCATTGTGCATGCCCTTACATTCTCATAGAAATTGTCTGTACCTATTGCATTGAACATGCATTCTGTGTTGCATTGACATGCTCCACGTTTTGTTGCATAGAATATGCTTCTGTTTTGTTCCTCACATGATGCACATAAAGCATGCCTCTCTAAGCATTGTGTCATGGTTATTCGTCTTGCATAGAACATGCATTCTTATTGTATTGTACTTGTCAAAGTTTCTTTCTTGTGCAGGCACGATATTGTATGTACGGTTCATTTAAAGCTGGTGCAACCAAACGATATTGAATGTACAGTTCATTTGAAGCTGGTGTAAGTAGACAATATTGTATGTACGGTTCGTTCAGAGGGATTCCGGGAAAGATCTTTCATGTCCTCTAAACACCTTGTTTTGGTTACAAACACTCGGGTACGCCTGGTGTTTACACCACTCCTTTGTCGAGTGTTTACACCACTCCTTTGTTGGTTAGAAACACTCGGGTACGCCCGGTGTTTACACTACTCCTTTGTTGGTTAAAAACACTCGGGTATGCCCGATGTTTATACCATCCTTCCGGTTAAAAGCGTTTGGGATGTGTGTCGGATGCTTATACCACCACGTTGGTTAGAAGCATTGGGTTATGCGTCTGGTGTTTATGCCACCCCTTTGGTTTGAAGCGTTTAGGACGTGTGTCCGACACTTATACCGCCCCGTTGGTTAGAAACACTCGGGTATGCCTGATGTTTATACCATCCTTCCAGTTAGAAGCGTTTGGACCTTGTCCCGACGCTTATACCACTCTGTTTTGGTTAGAAACATTGGAACGTGCTCTGATGTTTATACTACCCTCCGGTGTTTGCACCGCTCTCTTTTCCCTCTCGTGCTTGACGCGTTAGGACACTTTGGTTAAATGTATCTGGACAGGTTCCGATGCTTATACCGCTCTTTGTTTTGATTGCATAATGGTTGGATGTGTTTCACCTGTTATTATTGTTCTCTGTGGCTCGGAACCTTAGGGTGTGTCCTTAGGTTCGTGCCACTTCTTTCCTCGCATGTAACGCGTGTTGGAATCTTGTTTACCGCATCGGGTACGCCCGATGGTTGCGGTTCTTTACCTTTCCTGCGTGATGCATAGTTAAGCTTGCATAATTTCCTTACATCCTTTCTACATGAAATGTGGTTTGGTTCGTGATAACTTGCTTATGTACAAGTTTGTTATAGTGTTTCTTTGCATAACATTTGCATTTAGATGTTTCGTTACAGTCCCATTGCATGATCATAAGTTATATCTACATCATGCATATCATTTGCATCTTGCCCCTGAACTACTCTGGTTTGATTCCTTGCAAAGGGATACGTAGGCAACCTGTGGGCGCAACTGCTCTTTGTTTTGATTGTTAGTTTGTCTAAGTCTTCGGTCTTGTCAAAAATGGGTCGTCTCTGGGCTTCGACATTCACTCTCGTCATTTCATGACTTCTAAGTTCTGTCAAAGAGGGGCAAGTGTCGACACCCCATTTTTTACTGTCCTCAAGCCTTGAACGTCATCATTTGAACACCCGATGATTGTTCTTGCTCATGTTCGTTTTGAGTTCCTAAAAGTTTCGGCTGAGCGCCTTGCCTCGGAGCCTCTAATCTTGTCTGTCTTGTGCTTGGTTGTGGGCCAAGAGCTTGTTGCTTCACTTCTGAAGGAGAGGGTGACCTGTCGGCCATCCTCTTAGCCTGTCGGTCACGACTTGTGCCTGCCAGCCACCAATGGTGGCCGGTCGACTATGTTAATGGCCGATCGGCCACTAATGATGGCCGATGGCCATTTTTTTCCTTTTTCAGATATTTCTTTGCCAGATATGCCAGTTGTTGTTCACTGATGCTCATCTCCATACAGGTGTATAGAGGGATGAAGGCAAGCCTTTGGCTTGTTTTTCTATATAACGGGGGGTCTCTCCCCCATTTGAGGGGTTACAAAAATTTGTGAGCAAATTTCATCTCTCTCTCTCTCTCTCTCTCTCTCTCTCTCTCTCTAGAATCCTCTCTCTCTTCCTATTTTGTACTTGAAAGTGAGAATTCTCTACATATTTGCACTAAGACCCTTAACCAAACATTTTCCTCTTGGAGCTAAGGTTCTTTGAGGCTTATTTGGAGTTCCAAAAGTTGGTTTGAGCTCAGAATTGCACCTATTTAGTGTTGTGCTTCAAAGGTATAAGACTTTACCTTGTAAGCTTTGTTTTAGTTGCTTGCTTTGCCATCTTTTTACACTATTTTTGGCCTGGTTTTCAACTACAAAAAACTCTGATTTTTGGGCCTTAACATTTGGTTTGAGCCTATTTTATGTTTGGGGGTTATCTCTCCCTTTTATTCCTTAGCTTGTGAGCTTCTTGCATCATCTTTTAACATACTAAAGTCAAAAATTTTGGCCCTTTAAACCACTGAATTCCAGGGGAATTTCAGTGCTAAAAACTTGGTTTTGAGGTCCAAAATAGGAGGGGGTGGCCTCCCCTCCTTGTGTCATGTTTGTAAGTGTAGACAACCTAACATGTGAGCATGTTTTTCTACCCTTTTGTGGCTTGATCTCAGCATGTTTTAGCTACTTATTTGGCCTACTTTAGTCTGTTTTAAGCTATCTCAGTCATATGAGCCTTGTCTTGCATAGTTGTAATGCATATGCCTTCACTAGCTTATTGTTCTAAGGCCTCTAACATGTTTTGCATGCGATGATTGTATGTCGTGGCATCATTTAACATACGATTTCAGTGCATATAACTCTGTCACACTCTCACTTATCTCACTCTTTCATTGCTTTTGAGAGTTATGTTTTGTGCCTTGTTTGCGAGCTAACAAATGAGCATGTTTTTCTAGCCTTTGGTGCTTCTATCTCAGTATGTTTTAGCCACTATTTTGGCATGTTTTAGCTCTCTCCAGAGTTGGTTTGGTCATTTGAGTTTGGTATTGTATGCCTCTAGTGTAATTCTCTTCACTAGTTTAATGCTTTTGGTTTTTGAACATGTTGTGCATGTGTTGCTTGCATGTTGTAGCACCATTTTTCCATACCATTTCAGCGCTGAAAAGTCTGCAACCTCCCTCTATTCTTTACTTTTCAATTTGTTTTGAAAATGATCTTGAGCCCCTTGTTAGCTTGAGTGTGAACTTGAGGCTCTCATGCCTAATGGTTTTAACCCTCTCTTGAGGGTTCCTCCTAACCAACAGCATGAGACCTCTTTCATGCTCAAGACACTTGTGGTTTAGGCCATCTTTCCACTTAGAGGATACTCATCTTGGACTTAACCGGTTAAAGAATGACTTGGTGATGTTAAAATATGTAAACAAAATGAACAAAGTAAAACATGAACAAGATAAGCATTTGTGTTACATTGCATGTGTTTGGATCGGACGTTAATCCAAACACAAGAAATATGGGATGTTTCATACTCAAAGTGATCAAACGTGTCGCGTTTCTTGGTCACCGTCACCCTTGATCATGCATGATAGGACGGTGGTCTTTCGAGTCTTATTTGTGCATTCATTGACTTTGTACAAGCTTGACTCTTTGGCCATCATGCATTGAAAATGCTTGATTGGTGGCTTGAGAGCTGAGAATTACACTCTTTTAAGCTTGAGAAATGATAAGGAGGGTAATAGTACATATATTGTTTGAGAATACACTGCTTTGCATCTGTTTGCTCTCTATTGCAACAAAAGGGAGAATTCCAGGTAAAGGGTGGCCGATAGCCATAAACAGTGGCCGACCGGCCAGTAGCAATGGCCGACAGCCACCTATCATAGCTGACCGGCCATCAATGGAAAAGTTGTTCAGAATGTTCTTGTGTTGGGGCAGAAGCAGTCTAGAAATTGGTACAATGTTTAGAGATCGAAGCAAAGTGCAAACAGAGGCATCCAAAGGCAATGCAGTGGATTTTGGAAAGGAAGCCAACTAAGCATGCATACGTCCTTCGCCCTCGAGGCCATTTAATGGTTTCAATTAGTTAGCGTAGCTAATTATTCGATTCAAGTGTTGTAATATTTTAATTAGCTTAGCATAACTAGTTTCAATTGGTTTGTAATAATTAATTAGGTAGAATAGTTAATTAGTTTCGTTTTGTAATACTTAGCTTGGCTTAGTGTAGCTTAGCTTATTCATTTAGACCCTCCTTCATGAGGGCGCAATGTTGTAGTAAACGTGTGTGTGTGTGCATGTCTTCTAACCCCACGTTTTTCTCCCTTTTATTTACCTGCTTTCGATGGTTAGATTAGGGATCATGTTTCAATTAACATACCTTATGCTTGCATGTTTGCATCTATTTATTTGTCTTGCATGCACCGAGGCTCGGTGCATCATTCAAACTGCTTTGTATTTCAATACACTTCTTTGAATATGTGCTTAAATCACATGTTATTCAAATCGATCATATGTCATATTAGTAGCCGAGCCTATTAATTGCATCATTGTATGTGTTGTATTAGGCATCTAACAGTTAGGATCATGCATTGTTTCTTACTAGCTTTTGTTTTGGCTTGAAGTACTCTGTAAGTTTTACGCTTTAGCATACTTGCATAAGTGTGAGTGTTGCCATGATAACATACTTGCCATGAGGCTATGTGCTTACTTGATAAATTGCATGAATGCCTATGGATGAAGGCTTGGTTGCTTGAATTGGAACAATTCGATAAACTTGTGTTTTAAGCCCACTTTGCGAAGTGGCAAAATCATGTTTTAAGCCCACTTGAGGGTGGCACTTTCAAACCATTTTCGAAAACATACATGAGTTTATTTGTTCCAAGTCTTGTGACTTAGTCTATACTTGCTTGTGTGCGTTACTTAGTAATTAGCTAATAAATCGGACAAGAACACGTGAGGTTTATAAAACAACA
Organism: Camellia sinensis; assembly: GCF_004153795.1. Classification (NCBI taxonomy): domain Eukaryota; kingdom Viridiplantae; phylum Streptophyta; class Magnoliopsida; order Ericales; family Theaceae; genus Camellia; species Camellia sinensis. Next base: position 670,743 of record NW_021026307.1, read on the forward strand.
TATCATGATTAGTAGAGGCCGATCTTTGATCGGGCGAGCGGGGGTGCTCATTTCAGGACCTTCCCCTCTCGTACCCAAGTTCCTAAGCTGAGACAACTTTGGTGATGACGGACACGTGGCCTTTGGCACGAGTTAGGGTTTCCTAAATTTTTCAAAATAAAATATTTAGGTGGCAACTCTGTAATCTGGCAAAGCAGTCCAGTTTTGGCAATATTTGATTTAAAATCTGATTTTCCAAAATGACTTGCCAGATTGGACTCTTTGGTGTTTATCAGTTTCACATTGCATTTTGTGAAATTAGATTCAGAACCGTGACAGGAGTCCGAACTGTAGGACCAATTTGTGCTCTCCGAAAGGGGGCGCGAAGAAAGTCGAGTCCACACCTAGCCCAGCTCCTTCTCTCTCTAAAATACTTTCTCTCTCTATAAATACACCTTGCTTTGGGGATCTCTCAACCCTAGTCCCTTTATTAAAAAGATAGAGCTTCTTATGGGCTTCCATTTCATCCTAGCAAAATCAAGTTTGGACATCTTTGGGGTTTCTTCCATCCTACATTTGAGCTTCTACACTTAAGGTAGGGATATTCTACTCTTTGATATGGGTTTTAACCTAGGTATTTGTCATTTTGTATAAATGGTAGGATTTGGGAAGATTTGGGTGAAGTTAGGGTTTGGGTTTGAATTTTGAATGAGGGATTTTAATTTTGGGTTCCATGAATACATACTTAGAGTATTAAATAGGAGGTTACATGGGTTAAAATGATGAAATTTGGCCTTGGGTTTGGTATTTGGAAAAAGTGGAAGATTGCCCTAAATTGTGTTAAATAATTATTTTGTATAAATAATGAAATTGACATGGGAAATATGAAATTGGAAGGGTGTATAATTAAATAGTGTAGTTGGATTTGTTAAATCACTCACTTATGGAAATTTGATAAATTATCTGTTTGATGGATTGTATATCTGTTTTGGGCTATCGGTGGAGGATAGCTATGATTGTTGTAGAAACTGCATGAGGATTAGGTGGATTGGAACTAATAATTTGAACTATGTCATTGAATATAACAGTTTGAGTAAACCCTTGAATATGTGATCTGGTTAGTCATTGTATATGACAACACTTTTAAATACATTGTATATGTATCATTGTTTGGGAGAAGATAGGGGATGTACTCCATTGTTTGGGAGGAGATAGGGGATGAACTCCATTGAAAATTAAGTTAGCCGGAGTGTCCAGGGTGAAAGTCCCGAAATCTTATATATATGAGTGTCGATTCTCTCGGATGTGACTTCCGTAAAATGGAAAGAAAATAGAAGTGTTGGATTGATGAATGTATTGAATTGTAAACCATTGAATTGTAGTGTCATTTTGGTTGATTATGTGATAATGAATTTGGTAAATAGATTAATCTGAAATGGATGAATGAAAATGGATTAAAGTGTGGTTATCTATACCGAATGGTCTTGGAAAGAATATGTGTTGGTAATAAATATTGCACATTTGTCTGATGCTTATATCTTAATTAAATCTCATATATTGTTTTAGCATATCTCTACTGGGCTTTGGCTCATCCTACTTGGGAAACCATTTTCAGGTATAGGTGACATGCCGCCTCCAAGGACATAGCTTGGGAGGTTTAGGGGTTGAAGTCTCTATTTTTTTTTTTTTGTTTTTGTGTTAAATGTTTATTCAAGTCGAGGGCTTATTATGTATAGAGCTAGGACTCTTTCTTTTGTTATTACCAAGTGATATCTTGGAAAGGTATAAGCCCGTAGGGCGTTTATTTTGTTGTAATCAAATAGTGTTACATGTTGTAGTTTTTGAATGAACATTTATGAAAGTATAATGCATGTAATGTCTTTTGTAATATAAACTCTGATGAAGGAATGTATAACATTTTCTAGCATATTTATGAATCTCTTGGGTTGGTTTATCCTCTTTATTTTGAGGGCGTAACAATGACAATGCTTTTAAATACATTGTATATGTATCATTGTTTGGGAGGAGATAAGGGATGCACTCCATATGTGAATATGTGCTTTTAAATACATCGAATATGTATCATTGTTTAGGAGGAGATAGGGGATGTACTCTATTGTTTGGGAGGAGATAGGGGATGGACTCCATTTAAAATTAAGATGGCCAGAGTGTCGAGGGTGAAAGTCCTGAAACCTTATATCTACATGGGTGCCGATTCCCTCGGATGAAAATTTCGTAAAACGGCAAAATTGAAGTGTTTGAATAATAATTGTGTTGAATTATGAATCACTAAGTTGTAGTCTCATTTGGATTGTTTAGATAACAATGAACTTGTCTTATGAAGTGACTTGGAATTAATTGAATTAATATGAAATGAATAGATGGAAATGGATTGAGATGTGGGTATCAGTATTGAATGATCATGGAAAGAATGTAAGTTGGTTATGAATGTGGAAAATTTATCTAGCACTTGTATCTTTGTTAAACCTCATATATTGTGTTAGTCTATCTCTACTGGGCTTTGCCTCACCCTACTTGGAAAACCATTTTTAGGTACTAGTGATATGTTTCCTCCAAGGACGTAGCTTGGGAGGATTTAGGAGCTGGAAGCTCTACTTTGTTAGTTTGTTTTAAATATTTATTCAAGCAAATGAGTTTTATATGTATAGCTTATGACTCTCATTTGTTGTAACCAAGTTATGTCTTAGAAAGATGTAAGTTCGTAGGGCATTTATTTTGCTGTTATTAACAAAAGTTATATGTTGTAGACTCATAATGAATATTTATGAATTAATAAAGCATGTAACACCTAATATATACTTTGATGAATGAAGTATATCATTTCTATTATGTTCATAGATCTTATGGAATGGATTATTTGTATTATATTTTGGGGGCGTGACATATAACTTCTTATCTCCTATTAAATTCTTAATCATCTCTTGATAATTTTTATTATTCGTTATTATCTACCAAGTGATAAAGATTTAAAAAAAAAATTATTGGTTCTGAATGAGAAGAGTATTTATAATGAAATTTGCAAGCTCTGAATGAGAAGAGTACTAATAATGAAATAATGAAGGCTTCATGGGAGAAGGCAGCACAAAAATCTCACAAAATTAATTTTCGTCACTATATTTATATAAGGTAATAATTTGATATTCTTTCTATTAGTTATTAAAAATAGTTTGCATAAGATCATTGTTATGTTTTTTTTGTTTTTTGTTTTTTTTTATAAGGCTGTCATTCGTTATAGTATTTCTTCATTTTCATCTCTAAATTTTCTCTTTGAAATTTTTGTTTTTTCAATAATAAAGTTTTGAATCAATTTTTATCAAATTTGTTTTCTTGGTCTATAGCGATCCCGGTTTCCCTTCTCTTTACTTGTTATATTCGAACTTAGGTTCCGTGGAGCTGGTTGTTGAGAGTATGTTGTTTGCACCTTTTAATCCTTATATTGAGTCTTGGGTTGTGTTGGGAAGATTTGGAGCAGGTTGGTTGAGCTTAGGAACCAAGTCTAATTGCCCAGATTTTGGTTTTTCCGCTCGAGCGGGGAATACACCCATCCAGTATGTCCTGTGTAGTGTTGGACGCTCGAGCAGGGGATTGGCCGCTCGAGCGGGAGGTTGTGAGTGACGCTCGAGCGGGGACCTGTCTGCAAAAACTTCTGGGAGTGTGCATCCGCCGCTCGAGCGGGAGTCTACTGGGCGAATCTGTTGAGGCTGCGGCCTTGTTTTCCGATTCTTTCTATTAGTTATTAAAAATAGTTTGCTTTAGATCATTGTTATGTTATTTTATTTTATTTTTTATAAGGCTGTCATTCATTATAGTATTGCTTCAATTCCATCTCTAAATTCTCTCTTTGAAATTTTTGTTTTTTCAATAATAAAGTTTTGAATCAATTTTTATCAAATTTGTTTTCTTGGTCATTATTTTATTAAAGGATCGAGATGAGTAAAACTTTCATATGATATATGAAATTAATGAATATAATACAAAGATGATAGGGAAGTACTACATATTTGTCAATATCTCTATGTTATTATTAGGTGATTCGCTAGATTATGCTATCAATTTAGAGCCCATATGATTTAATTTAATGTCTATGACTTTATTTATATTGGACCATTTTTTTGTTGAGTAACTTACATAAATTTTTTTTTTTTTTTTTGTTGGTATATAATGATTAAAACTATCATTTGTTATATTTCTTTGAGGACAGTTCAAATAATTTTTCATCATTTTTTTATAAATAAAATGGATCAAAACTATTTTCTTCTATAATTTCTATAATCCTACAAAATTCTTATTTGATTAATTTTTTTAAAATGATGTAGGTACTATGCAAGTATTATTCAAACTATGGAGAATGATTTATACTTTGATATGATATGCGTGTGTCATTGATAGAGGAAATCAAAGATAGAGAGTTGCTAACATAATCAATTAATGATTTGTTTGAGAAGTTCTTTTTATGAGCAAGGCAACAAACTTAAATTAAAATTTTTTAAAAACAACTTATAAATTATAATTAAAATTTGATATTTATTCATAATTTGATCCCACAATAATAATATACACCACTGATTTAAAAGTTCAAGTAAATTTATGATAACTTTTTTGAATTTATAAAATTTCTCTCTTTTAATGTTTTGTTTAGTTTGATACAAATTATTTATATTATCAAGTGATTGTGATACTAATATTCTTAACAATTTTTATAATTAATAAGTTTTTATTTATTGTGAAATTTTGTGTGTAAATTTTTGTTAACATCTACCCAGATGGCTTAACATCATGGCTTGTTGCTATTAAAACATAATTTAAGATTAAGATGATTTATTTATCACACAAAATATATATAATCTATTTTTTTGTGCATCACACGGGTTACCGCTAGTCTATACTATATATTAAGCAAAAGGGGGTTTTAACCCCCAAGGCTTGTGGGAGCTCCAATATCCCAATCTTAATTTTCTAATTTTTTGATTTTAAAAAAAAAAAACTCAGCATTTATTAATTTCTCCCAATCCCCATGTCTTTTGGGAGATTTGGTCAAAACCCCCTCATAATTAAACTTTAATGCATTAAAAACTAGCATAAACAAAATTCCTTAAAAATTTCAACACATCTATCTATCTATATTATATTATCTATATCGATATCTATATCTATCTATCTATCTATATCTATACTATACTATATACTAAGCAAAAAGGGATTTTTAACCACCAAGGCCCGTGGGAGTTTCAATATCCGAATTTGAATTTTTTATATTTTTTATTAAAAAAAGAAAATCTCAACATTTATTGATTTGGTCAAAATCCCCTAATCAACATTTATTAACTTTTTTCAATCCACATGTTTTTCCACATGTCTGCATTTATTGATACAATCCCTTGATCAACATTTGAAATCCCCTCGTACAAATAATTATAGATACAATCCGTGTATAGTTACTACAGTACCCTTTTTAACTTCTCTCATACACTATGCTTAGTGATAAGATTGTTAAATTATTTTTATAAAAAATCTTTAAAAACATAATTTATATATTAAAAAAAATCTAAAACAAATATAAATATTTATAATTATCTATACTATATATTAAGTAAAAGGAGATTTTTAACCCCAAGCCTTGTGGGAGCTCCAATCTTCCAATCTAAATTTTCTGATTTTTTGATTTTAAAAAAAAAATCATAGCATTTATTAACTTCTCCAAACTTCCAAGTCTTACCCTCATAATAACACTTTAATACATTAAGAACAAGCATAAAAACAATTCTTTGAAATCCAACACATATGAATTTCTTGAAAAGTCCCAACACATATGATTATTATCTCTCATAATAGCACATTAATGTAATAGGGAAGTACTACATATTTGTCAATATCTCTATCTTATTATTAGTTGATTTGCTAGATTATACTATCAATTTAGAGCCCATATGATTTAATTCAATGTTAATGACTCTATTTGTATTTGACCATTTTTTCGTTGAGTAACTGATATAATTTTTATTTTTTTTTTGGTATATAATGATTAAAGCTATCATTTGTTATATTTTTTCAAGTACAATTCAAATAATTTTTTATCATTTTTTTATAAATAAAATGGATTAAAACTATTCTCTTATATAATTTTTATAATACTATGACATTCTTATCTTGATTAATTTTTTTAAAATGACGTAGGAACTATGAAAGTATTATTCAATCTATGGAGAATGATTTATACTTTGATATGATATGCGTGTGTCATTGATAGAGGAAATCAAAGATAGAGAGTTGCTAACATAATCAATTAATGATTTGTTTGAGAAGTTCTTTTTATAAGCAAGGCAACAAACTTAAATTAAAATTTTTTAAAAACAACTTATAAATTATAATTAAAAGTTAATATTTATTCATAATTTGATCCCACAATAATAATATACACCACTGATTTAAAAGTTCAAGTAAATTTATGATAACTTTTTTGAATTTATAGAATTTCTCTCTTTTAATATTTTGTTTAGTTTGATACAAGTTATTTATATTATCAAGTGATTGTGATACTAATATTCTCAACAATTTTTATAATTAATAAGTTTTTATTTATTGTGAAATTTTGTGAGTTAATTTTTGTTAACATCTACCTAGATGGCTTAACATCATGGCTTGTCGCTATTAAAACATAATTTAAGATTAAGATGATTTATTTATCACACAAAATATATATAATCTATTTTTTCGTGCATCACACGGGTTACCGCTAGTATTATATAAGTAAAAGGGGGTTTCTAACCTACAAACCTGGTGGGAGTTTCAATATCCTAATCTTAAATTTCTAATTTTTTGATTTTAAAAAAAAAACTCGGTATTTATTGACTTCTCAGAACCCACAAGCCTTTTTGACCTCTCTCATACCTATTGCTACACCCTTTTCAACTTCTTTCATACACTATAGTTAGTGATAGAATCACTAAATTACTTTTTATAAAAATCTAAAATAAAAAATAATTTGTATATTAAAAAAAATCTAAAACAAATATAAATTCTTATTAAATCTATATATCTATATATCTATGTATTATATAAATAAAAGGGAGTTTCTAACCATAAGTCTTGTAGGAGTTCCAATATCTCAAACTAAATTTTGTATTTTTTGATTTTAAATAATTAAAAAAATCCTCTACAGCTCTCATTCGAGCAAAAAAATAACAATAATAAAATAATAATATATCTTGATTTTTGACTTTCAAATGGAAAGTATATCAAATATATAAAATAAAAATAGAAAGTATACTAATCTATTTTAAAATTCAAATTTGAGAGGCACTAAATATGAAAAACATTTAATTAATTTAAATTTAAAATTATAATGATTTATCCCATAATATATCTTGATTTATGACTTTCAAATGGAAAGTATATCAAATATATAAAATAAAAAAATAGAAAGTATGCTAATCCATTTCAAAATTCAAATTTGAGATGCACTAAATATGGAAAGCATTCCATTAATTTAAATTTAAAACTACAATGATTTATTCCATAATATATAAGTTTTAAATAATGATCTATTCCATGATTTATGTATATATTCTATTATAATTGTAAAATATTGTCATTTCATTAAGGTTGAAAGTTGTAATTCTTTTTTCTCATTTTTTTTTATTTTGTTTAATTTTTTGTTAATTTGTGTTACAATATGATTAGTCTATAAATTAATTTTATATTCTTAAAATAAAATTTAAAATTTGGATTCGTACTTAAATTATGTTACTATAATTGGGATGAGATCAATATTCATTCCTTAAATTTTGAATCCTTTATTAAATTATAAAATAAAATTTCAAATTTAAATTATTCTTCAAATTATATTAGTACAATTAGAATGAGATCAATATTCACATATGTCATAATATTATTAGTCTAAATATAATTTGTTTTAAATACATGTGTTTAAATTATTAATCGCTATTATTGTTTTTTATTTTTTGTTTTAAATTTTATTTAAAAAAATATATATCCTTCTAAACTATAAGGACTTGAACAATAATATATTTTAAAATAATTTCTTTTTTTTTTTAACAAAAGAACAAAACATAACTTTTTTAGTACTTACCAAACATGGTGGATTTTGTTAGAATTATTATTTTTTTTATCTCAATTGTCAATTAAAAAAATTAAAATAAACAATAAAGATATCTTTGTCTCAAATTGTTAAAAAGTTACTTTTGCTAAAATAAATTAGAAAGAAATGTTAATTTTTTTTTATTAAAAGTAATAGTTCGTTAAACTTTTTTTATTTTAAAAAAAAGAGGATTATAGATGATAATTTATTATTCATTTAAAATTATTTTCAGATTAAATGAAAATACAATATTAAATTTTCTTCTTACATTTTTTATTCAAATTCTTTTATTTTGTAAAAAAAATTGTTTTTATCCCATTTAATATTTTATTGTAATTTTTATATTAAAAAGAATTTCTAAAAAATCATATTTAAATTATTTATGCCATTATAAAAAGTAAATTTTTTGAATATCAAGTTTTCTAAAAGGTGCATTTTAAAAATATTTTCAAGAAAAATTCTATTGGAAATCTTAAGTATATTTTAATTAATTTTATTTATTATTTAAAAAAATAAATTAGCAAATAATTTATATATTTATATATATATAATTTTGTTTTAGTTGCTCAAGTTATTTGGTGTTTCTATCCAAATCTACTCAAATTTAATTTGAATTTTTTAATTTTTGCATATGTCCTCACTTAATTAAAAACTATGTGTAGATACCCCATTTTTTACGGCCCTTACGACTTGGACGTCCTTGCATGCACACCGGATGATGAGTCTGTTTGCTCACCAAGTGTTCGAAGTCCTCGGCGGAATACCACAACTTTGAGCCTTTCAAACCCTATATCCTTTCTGTCTCATTTTTGGACCAGGCCGTGGTCTTTCCAGCCTGCAACCTTTGGTGGCCTGCCGGCCATCCCTACAGCCTGTCGACCATCACTTTTGGGCTGCCGGCCGCCAGTGTTTTCTGCAGATATTTTGTGCCAACTGTTTGTACAGATGCATGCATCTGTCCACACGTGTAGGCTGGATCTCCATGAGGGAATTTCATGTTTTCTATATATGGAGACCCCCTCTCTCTTGTAGCATGGTTAGAAAAATTTTAACTCAAATTTTTTTTTCTCTCTCTAGCATTTCTCTACACTTTAGCCTCCAATTCCTTAACCTTTGCCTATACACCCTTAACCAAATCTCACCATCTTTGAGCTGAGGTGTTCTTGACCTTGGTTTGAGCTCTAGAAGGTGTTGTTTTCTTGTGTTGTTGCTTGAAATTGTTTCTTCTCTTTAAGAGGTATAAGGCTCTACCTATTTACCTGTTTGCTTTGCTTTTATTCCTACTGTTTTTCCATTGTTTTGGGCTATCAAGACTCTGTGTTTTTTGGGCTGAAGCCTGGGTTTAAGGCCATTAAAGGTTGAGGGGTTGATAGCCCTTCTCTATACCTTGTTTTGGAGGCTTTTGCCCTTGTGTTTCCCACCCCTTAACTATCTTTTTCCAAGCTTTTAAACATTAATTTTCAGAGTTTTTTCAGTAGCCAAAATCATGTTTTGAAGTCCAAATTTGGAGGGGCTAGCCTCTCCTCCTTGTGTCTTGTTTGCTAGCCTAGTTAGCTCTATGTGTTAGCTTATTTTTCTAGCTTATTTTTGCTTAATTCCGGCATGTTTTAACCTCTGATTTGGACTGTTTTAACTCTATTTTGGATTTTTCAAGTCATTTGAGTCTTGTTTTGCATGCTTTCAGTGTAATAGTCTTCATAAGCTTGATGTTTTAGGTCTTAGACATCACCTATTTGAGTTGATAGCACTTATTTTGGGTTTTTTATACTTCATTTCAACGAGCATAATCTCTGCAACCTTCCTCCATTCTTGGCTTTTTTATTTTACTTTGAAAGTCGTTTCAAGTCATTTGTTTGCCTAAGCATGAAATTGAGGTTTCATACGTAATGGTTTAACCCCTAAGGGGTTCATTACCAATGGTATGAGGGTTCTTTCATACCCAAAGCAACTTGTGTTTTGAGCCCACTTTCCATTAGAGGACTTTAATTTATCATTGGACTTAATTGAATTAAAGAATGGTTGGTAAGTTAAAATGAGTAACTAAAACTAGAGATTAAAAATGAGCAAGATAATAACTTTTGTGTTCAATCAGACGTCAGTTGAACATCTGGAACTTGGACCATTCATACTTGCTAGTGATGAAATGATCCAAGTCTCCAAGGTGAACTTCTTCCCTTGATCTTTCATGAACGGGAGGAGGTTTGTGTCTTGTTTTGCATTTATTGAGCTTGCTCATCTTGAGTCACAAACCATCATGCAATGAAATTGTTTGAATTGGTGGTTTGTTGCTTAAGTTCACAACTCCTTGGATTTGCTCATAAAAAGGAGAAATGAGTTGTGCAAACAAACCCTTGAAATACCCTGTATATGCTCTGTTTGTCCTCTGTTGCAACAAGACGAACCAGTGCATCAATGGCCAATAGGTGGCCGGCAGACCACCATCCGTGGCCGACAGGCCACTTTCATGGTCGGCAATCTTTACCAGTGGCCACTAATGCAAGTCTCAGCAGAGTGTTGGTAAGGTGAAGCAAAATTTTTCTGGAAATGTTCAACTGTGCAAACAGAGGTATTCGGGAGCAAAACGGTAGTCTTTTCAGGTGGAATATGAGCACACGCCTGCACATCCCTCGTTTCCCGAGGCAAAGTAGTTAAATTGCTTAGTTTAATTGCAATTGTATTGTAATTCCTAGCTAGTTTATTCAAGTGTTGTAATAATTAGTTAATTAGTTTAGCTATTTATTCGATTTGTAATAATTAGCTTAATTAGCTTAGCTTAGTTAGCTAGTTAGCTTTATTCATTCGGGCTTTCCTTCGTGAGAGCGCAATGTAATAACGTGTATGTCTTCCAACCTCACGCATTTCTCCCTTTTACTTACTAGCTTACGATGATTAGTTTAGGGACATATTTCAATTAGCATACCTTATGCTTGCATCTATTCATCTTGTATTGCATGCACCGAGGTTCGGTTCATCATTCTAACTACATTGTTGTTTAAATACTTAGTAGAATACGTGCTTAGACAGCATGTTATCAAATTGATTCATATGTCATATTAGTAGCCGAGCCTATTAATTGCATTTTTGCATGTGTTGCATTAGACAGGCATAGTTAGGAACATGCATTCTTCCTAACTAGTTTCTTTTTTTGCTTGGAGTACTTGGTGAGTTTTTAGTGCTTTAGCATACTTGTATGAGTGTGAGTGATTGCCATGACTAGCATGCTTGCCATGAAGCTAAATGCTTACTTGCTATAAATGTTTGAATGCTTGTGAATGAAGGCTTGTTGCTTGAATTGGAATAATTCAAATAAATGTACGTTTAAGTCTATAGCGACCCCGGTCTTTAGGAACATGCATTCTTCCTAACTAGTTTCTTTTTTTGCTTGGAGTACTTGGTGAGTTTTTAGTGCTTTAGCATACTTGTATGAGTGTGAGTGATTGCCATGACTAGCATGCTTGCCATGAAGCTAAATGCTTACTTGCTATAAATGTTTGAATGCTTGTGGATGAAGGCTTGTTGCTTGAATTGGAATAATTCAAATAAATGTACGTTTAAGTTCGCTTTGTTGAGTGGCAAATTCACAGACTTTTAAGCCCACTTTGTTAAGTGGTAAAATCAAATCCTTTTCGAAAAATAAACATGAAATTGAATTGTTTCAATTCGAGCAAATTAGTCTATACTTTGTGTGTACATCACATAGTAATGCTAGCCTAATAAACCAAAACAAGAGCATATAATGCTGATAAAAATCATATCATGATTAGTAGAGGCCGATCTTTGATCGGGCGAGCAAGGGTGCTCAATTCATGACCTTCCCCTCTCGTACCTGAGTTCCTGATCCGAGACAACTTTGGTGATGACGGATGCATGGCCTTTGGCACGAGTCATGGGTTTATTAAATTTCTCCAAAATAAAATATTTAAGTGGCGACTCTGTATCTGGCAAAACAGTCTAATTTTGGTATTTTTTATTTGAAATCAATATTTCAAAACGATTTGTCGAATTTGGACTCTTTTGTGTTTATCAATTTCACATTGCACTTGTGATATTAGATTTAGAACCGTGAGAGTCTAAACTGTAGGGCTTATTTCAAGTTTCCGAAAGGGGGGGCGAAAAAGTCGAGTTACACTATGTTATTCAATCTTTAAAAAATTGTAAGCTTGACTCAAGTTGTTTGGGTTGAGCTCACCACAGTTTGCAATTCTAGTAAGGGGATTGAAAATTACACGATTAAATTTGTGACAAATTAAAAAATAATAAATAAATTGTGATAAAATTATGGGACTTAAATTGTAAATTTTAATCTTTTTTGTTTTCATAATTTGCATACAAAAATTTAACTATTTATATTATTTTGTATAAAAATATATTATTAATTTTTTTACATGCCGTGCATAGCACGAGTTACCACTAGTATCTATACTATATATTAAGCATAAGGGGGTTTTTAACCCCAAGTCTTGTGGGAGCTCCAATCTCCCAATCTAAATTTCTTGATTTTTTGATTTAAAAAAAAAACCTTAGTATTTATTAATTTTTCACAATCCCCAAGTCTTGCCCTCATAATAACACTTTAATGCATTAAGAACAAGCATAAAAAAAATTCTTTGAAATCCAACGCATGAATTCCTCGAAAAGTCCCACACATATGATTATTATCCTTCATAATAACACTTTAATGCATTAAGAACAAGCATTAAAAAAAAATTTTGAAAAGTCCAGCACATGATTATTATCAAAATATTAAACTTTAATATACTATAATAAAAAAAAGACATTTAATTCCTTAAAAAGTCTAACACATATGATTATTATCAAAATATTAAACTTTAATATAATATAAAAAAGAAAAAAAAAAGAAGATTTAAAATTTAAAAAAAAAGGAAGACATTTAAAAATCACAATTCACATATATAAATAATTGTAAACACAATCCGTGTATAGCACGGGTGATATGTTTACTTAGATAAGATATCGATATATATTTTAATTTGTTAAATATAATAAGAGAAAATACCAAATGTAACATTTCAATCAATATAACACATTTGCCTGTGTTTGGCAAGGGCTTTTTCAGGCTTTTTTGGCTATTTTAGCCACAAAAAACAAAATAGGCTATTTTAGCCATAACAAACAAAACATCACATCCAACCTATAATCATTACATTCTTCTCTCACAAAAAAAGTCAAAAAAGCCAAAAAGCCAAAAAGCCCTTCCCAAACCAAGCTTTTTAGCCCAGGCTAAAATAGCCAAAAAAGCCAAAAAGCCAAAAAGCCAACCCACTTCCCAAACGGAGGCAAAAACTTCTAAATATATTTTTTTCAAACGTAATATTTCAATGTAACATACTAAAATCTCCTTAGTCTTTTCTCAAATGTAACACTCCACTCAACGCAACACACTAAAACCATTACTTTTTTCAAACGTAACAATGTAATATTCCGAAAAAACTCATTAGTGTATTTTTCTCAAACGTAACACTCTAATCAATATAACACACAAAAATTCATTAATATACTTTTTTCAAACGTAACACTCTAATGTAATACCATAAATTCACACTAATAGAAATGTAGATTTCAACGCTCGACAACCAATACTTCAGCTACCAATTTCCCCAAAAAGAATTTTTTACACCTCACATTTCCATTTTCATCCCAAAAATGAATCAGAAAATTAAAAAATGAATCATAAAGGGCATTCACTTAAACTCAAATGACACCAAATCAAATAAATACAAATTTTCAAAATAAAAAGAACTAATTAGTTCATAAGAAAACTCTTAGAACTAAATTGATCAATATTCCCCCATATAAAATTTGGAAAATGTTTGAGGGCCACAATTTTTGTGGCTACAATGGCTCAAAACTGCCAAAACGACGTCGTTTTAGCATGTTTTGCACCCAAAACGACGTCGTTTTGGCAGTTTTGAGCCATTGTGGCCATAAAAATTGAGCATTTAAAATCCCCTCATACAAATAATTATAGATACAATCCGTGCATAGTTACTGTAGTAGCCTTTTTAATTTATCCTGTACACTATGGTTAATGATAAGATTGTTAAATTATTTTTATAAAAAATGTTTAAAAATATAATTTATATATTAAAAAAAATTAAAACAAATATAAATATCTATAATTATCACGTGCATAGCACGGGTGATAGGCTAGTGTATAGTTACTGCAGTACCCTTTTCAACTTCTTCCATACACTATGGTTAATGATAAGATTGTTAAATTATTTTTATAAAAAAATCTTAAAAAACATAATTTATATATTAAAAGAAATTTAAAACAAATATAAATATCTATAATTATCCCGTGCATAGCACGGGTGATAGGTTAGTTATCTATATATGTGAATTGCGATTTTTAAATGTCTTTTTTTTTTAAATGTCTTCTTTTTTTCCTTTTTTATATGATATTAAAGTTTAATATTTTGATAATAATCATATATATTAGACTTTTCAAGAAATTAAATGTCTTTTTTTTATTATATTATATTAAAGTTTACTATTTTGATAATAATCATATGTGTTGGACTTTTCAAGAATTTTTTTTTTAATGTTTGTTCTTAATGCATTAAAGTGTTATTATGAGGGATAATAATCATATGAGTTGGGACTTTTTAAGGAATTTATATGGGTTGGATTTCAAAGAATTTTTTTCATGCTTGTATTTAATGCATTAAAGTATTATTATGAGGGTAAGACTAAATAATAATTAAAACGTTAGGTATGCTTTTACATTATTATTGAACATTTCTTTCATTTTTTTTGATACTTTATCTCATTATTGTTTGTATTTTGTGTTATGAAATTTATTACACATATGTTTGCTAAAACTATTAGATGGACTTATAATGTAAGAAGTGCAAACTATTTTAATGCCATTCTTGGGATTAAAAGTGCAAAAAACATATACAAAAAGTATATATGAATAGACAAGATTTTACAAAATTTATTTGTGAGTCTCACTTCGTAAAAATCCTATAATTCATTTATTTTTTGTATTATATTTTATGTTTGTTTTGTGTACTCTTATATATATATATATAGTTTTCTTTGTTTTCTTTAAAAGTTTATTTTTAAAAATTAATTAATAAATAAATAAATAAATAAATAATTTTCTATTTCAAACAATTTCATTTTTGTTTTTATTTATTATTTTTTCTTAAAGTAGTTTTAGTTTTGGACAATTACTTACTCTTTTTTTTTTCTATATATTGTAATTTTGTACATTTTCAGTGTATGATATTTTCACTAATGCACTTGGAAATGCACTATAAAAGAAGTATCATGCAAAAATCAAGTAAGAAGAAAAAAATAATAAAGCAATACGATGAATATGAAGCAAAGATCAAAAATCAAAACTCCTAAAGCAAGCAAGCAAACAAGTAAGTAGAATAGAATGTTTAATAATAGACATTTGAAAATTTGCAACGAAATTTTCTAACTTTCTTTTTTGCTAAGAAAATTCTATTTGGTACTAGCTAATAAAATGATTTTAAAATAGTTGTTTTTTTTTAATTTGAAATTAAAACTATAGTAAATTTATGTAAGTATAATTGCTAATCACTTTTTTTTAATGTATAATATTTATATTAACTACCTTTTTAGGTTTTTTTTTTTAAGTATTTATAAAGAAGTAAAAAAATATCGTTAGGAATAAATTTTCCCTTAATCTAGTTATAAATTTTTCTTGTATATTATTTTTAAATTTTGAATAAAAGTAAACATAAAATAATTGATTAAAGATATGCTGCATTTATTATATTCCTTTTTCTGTGTGCAAAAAAAAATATTTAAAAATCACAATTTATATATATACAAATAATTATAAATATAACTAATACATAACACAGGTCAAATATTAATAAATTCATAAATTAAAATTTGTATTTAAATGCCCTTTTATAGTATTACTTTCACTAACGCAGACAACTCTATAAACCCATGTAAGGAAACATAAAAGAGACGCAATCATCTTGATTCTAATGTGAAAATATAAAGAGGTCCCCCCAATTCCCAAGTCTCATACATTATCCATTACTTAATACACATAAGAAGTGGCCCCACAAATTATGTGTATTTTTTCAAATCTAAATTGTTTCCATTGTTTGTTTAACAAACTCCACTCTGTTTTGAATGGGTTTTTAAAATTAAAAATTTGTTATTTATAGTGAATTTTTTTTTATTTATGTTTCAGTTTTCTTTTTTTAGATGAACATCAAAAGTAAAATATCTGTGAATAAATTTTGTAATTTTTAAGTGTATTTAAATTAAGTGGATCTAAATAAAAAAAAACTAAAATATTAAAAATATTCACTAAAAATAAAAAATCAAAAAATATTTTAAAAGGTTCCAACTATTTTGTACTCTGACAGTGGGTAAATCTCTCTTTCTCCAACTCTATCCATATACGTATAGACTATGGTTTACAAAAATATTAAAGATTCTAAAAATTTTATCAAAACTTTTATCAAATATCTCACAGTGAATTATTAGAGTATGTAACATTACTCTATGAATTATATCTATAAATGATATGTAATAATAACCCAAATCTTCAAATTGTGAGTATTTAAAACTCGTTGTCAATTGAAAATCCGGATTCTTACATTGGATACATATCATAATTGTACGAGTACGAAATAATCTTCTCGTATAATCCTGTTGATCAAGTCTGTGCCTCTCCAAACGTCGTCGCTTTACTCCCTGAAAACACAAGCGTGAGCTAGCCGGCGAGTGTGTGCCGGATACCTCTCCAATGCCTAAGTCAGCAAAATAAACAAGTAGACAAAAGCTCTGTGTATTCGAGAATCAGAGTGGTGTTACCTGTACATAGGTTATGTTGTGAGCTTTTATAGTTTCCGCGTGGCACAATCCTATTAGGACTCTTATTCCTCCATGTAGAGTCCTCCTCGGAATCACACTCCTGAAAGATAATACTTATCCTCCAACACCTCCCTTACTGCTTAAACCATGTGAGATGGTTTTACCTCGGTGGGATGACAGCATGACCGAGCTAACACTTGCCCTTTGACACACTCAATTCGGTGATTCTATACGCAGTGCCTAGCTCGGACCCTGTCCACGTACACCTTGGTTCTAGTTGTTCAAACTGAGCTAATCTGCAGCAGTCCCTTACCAAGCTAACCAAGATGAAGTCGATCACGCAAGGCCTAAGCTCCTCACTCCATAGCTCGGTCCGAACTTCGCCTGGGTCAAGTTTGTTAGCTCTAGGACCGGGCTATATCAACTCTTAGCCCGGTCCATTAAGCAGCCCAACTCAAAGAAGCCTTTGGCTCGGCCCAATTATAAATTACCCTCTCAATTGCCCCTTAATTTCATCTGCGTGGCATGGTTCGGATTACTTGTTACCAGCCGAGCTAAAACTTTAGACTTCCAACCGAGCTAAAGTATCACCGGGCTACCAATTGGTTTGGTCAAAAAACGTCTTTTCAATCGCTGCAAAACTGAATCGCTTACAATTCTCTTGGACACGTGGCAAGTCTTTATTGGTTAATTACAGCTGCCATAGCTGCCCTCGTACCTCACAAAATTTGAACAGTCCCGCCCAAACTCACGCTCTTCTCAAAAACCCTACTCTTTGAACCAAACGTGCCACTATTCATCATCTTCTCTCTCTACTCTCTGAGCCTCCATTTTTTCTTCAATACTGCATTTGCAAAGCTCGTATTCTCTGTTGGTACTGTTTTCTTCTTCGATTCCATCATTTTGAACTAGTACGTAGCTCAAATCTTTTCCTTTTTTGTTCATTTCTCATTGTATTGTAATATATAGGATAGTATATATGTTTTTCGAAAACATTTTCTTGTAGTTTCCATGGGAAATAACCACTTTGTTCCAAAAACCATGTAATAGACCCACTAGATTCACAACCAATTTGAGAAGTGACGTTTTTTATCCAAAATGTTATGTCAACCGAACTAGCAACCTGTTTGCATTTAAGGTGTGAACCCAGCCGAACTAGATTAAGTTTCAATCAGTCTAAGAACCTTCTATTTCACTTTGCCGAGCTAGGGAACCGTATTAGGTGCGCGTACTACCGAACTAGAAAGCCTTAACCAATGACCGGGCTGCCACTTTGTCACAACCCAAACCCACCCCTATGGGTTTAGCACCGTAACCGGCCAGTAATCCGTGATTACCGAAGGTCTGCTTAACAGTAAAGACAGTAATACAAAGTACAGGGGCTGGCAGAAGTTAAAACAGTAAATGAAAGATGTCCAATGAGCTGTGACAGTCTGTATGCAAAAAGACTTTTCAACATATTCACATTCAGAACCAAAATAGTATGTACATACATCATATACAGGCATTCAGGTTAGGGACCAAATCCCTACCATGATAGTACAGTACAAGTCTCAAACAGTCTATACAAAACAGAAACAGAAGGGGGAATTTAAAACACCCCAAAGCAGCCTTAGCTTGGAACCTCGTAGTGAGGCACGTTGGTTGGCTTGACAAAAAGGGAGTTTAACCCAACGCTCCTAGCTCCGGTCCGGTGTTTGTACACCTACATATATATATAAACGGTGAGCTAAAACCCAGTGAATAACATATGCATAAAGAGGTTAAGAATGAATGCCCCTTCAGTATTTAAAACAGTCATTTATATCAGTAAAACAGTCATTTAATCAGTGGCTCATATTTCATGCCATATCAGTCATTTAGAACCCATAATGGTCATATATGGTACATCCAATAGCAAAACAGTACAATAAGTCTTAACAGACTGAACAGTCAGTTGATGGCCATCATATCAGTAAACAGTAGCGGTTCCAAACATGGGAACCGATAAAGATCTCTGTAACAGTAGCAGTAACAGTACAGTAACAGTAAATTGCTATGGATGTCACAAATACAGTTCACAAATAGGACAAACATTCATTCAGTAAGAAATATCATTTCAGAAAGCAGTACATTTGATTGTTCAGAAAGCATTCATGATTGAGCATATCTTTACAACATTGTTACTCACAGAGTACTGGCTACAAATAGGCTAGAGAGCGTCCTCGGATGCCAACCCTACACAGTTACAGAATGAACACACACTAAGTTACACACTTGGGAATCAATGACTTAGTCCCTATTTTGACTCGGTGTGGTTCTACATCAATATCCTCATTAAGATGCCTTAAACTAGGCCTAGGGATGCCAAGGATGAAATGAGGATGCAAAAATGTACTTAAAAAAACACTTTTCACAATTTTCAGAAAACAGGGGTCTCACTCGAGCATGGCTTTCTACGCTCGAGTGGACATGCAGATAAAGGTCTCCGCTCGAGCGTGACTTTCACCGCTCGAGCGGACTGTAAACTCAAGCAGAAGTACTGGATGCATGAAATTCACGCTCAATGGGCGCTCGACCTCCGCTCGAGTGTGAGACACAAGTCCTCGCTCGAGCGTGCATTAACTCGCTCGAGCGGACTGTCAACATGGGAAAAGTACTGGATACACGCATTTCACGCTCGAGCGTTACTTTCCCCGCTCGAGCGGACTGCATGAACTCAGAGTGTACGCTCGAGCGTGGATCCAAAATCTGGAATTTCCAGATTTGTCTCCAAGCACAAAACTCAATCTTTAAAGCTTCAAATTCGATCCCTTTAGGCCAATTTTCTGGAAAACACATTAAGACTCATAATATGACATGTGTCAAAGATCAATTTGCAAAATCAAAGCCCAAAGGTAGTTCAATTAAATGCAAATCAGGAAGCCCAAATACCAGGAGACCGTATTAATTGGAATAAAGGAGTAGCTGGTATAATTACCTCAGCTTAGTTTTGTGCTTTCTTTACTCTGTTCATAAGTTTGGCACCGTGCTAATCGTTGCTTTCTTTTTATGCAGATTTGAACCATCTGAAGTCGCAGTATAGTTATCCCAACCTAGACGCACTCCGCGCCACGCTTCGATATCGCGAACGAGGTTGGGCCCAGCTACTCAATTTCAAACCGACATACAAATACAGCAGCAAGAGGAAGACCAAGGTGACAAATTTCCTCCTGGAACCCTCACCAGAACCAGACCCAACATTACCTCAAATCAATTTGATCCCACTAACAGAAGAGCAAGAGATGGCCAAGAAGAGAGCTGTTCGTGCCCTCATTACCGAGACGAATCAAGTCGAGGTACCCCAAGCCGGCCAAACACAAGAGGTCGTGGTAGCCCTTCCAACTGCTCAGCCTTCATCGGCCCTGTTTGGTAGAGCTGTGGGAAAGTACTTATAGCTTATGCCTTAACAGCTTATAGCTTATAACTATGAACATAAGCTTTCTGACTTATAAATTAAGCATCTCCTACCCCACTCAAAGAATAAGCTGATTTCTGACTTACAAAAAGCTATAAGCTGCATTGTTAAGCTAAACCAAACACATCAAAATAGCTTAAATTAAGCTGAAAGCTGAAATAAGCAGCTTTTAAGCTGCACCAAATAGGCACATCATCTCGGCCAAGCGAACATGCTCAGACATCCATAACTGAGCCACGCCTTGTTGACGAGGATGAAACCGTGCTTCCCCAAACCACGCCACCAAGCCCACAACCTGAGCGTTCTGACCGGGCTAGCTCCTCTGAGTGGGCCCCAAAATTATCATACCGGAACCGAGCCATTAGAGACACAGATTTAGTGGTGGCAGACAAACACCACACGCTCGCCTTCAACTTGGCTAAGAGGGTGTGCTTGCCCCCTGACATGGAACACCATGACCATCTCACCGAGTTTAAAGCCATCTGCTCAGCCACCAAATCGATGGTGCTGGTGAGTACTCTTTCCTTTGTTTTTCCATTTTGTGCAGCTATTTGCTCGATTTTCACTCGAAATTGTTTATCGCCCTCTGGCAAGCTATGCAAAAAAACCACATTGCACATAAGCGTGTGTTGGATCTGCACAAGACGACAAAGCTGGTCGTGGCTGAGACCGATAGCAAGACGGCCGAGCTAAACGAAGCCAAACAAAAAATAGCTGAGCTTCAATCAGAAGTTGCCCGACTCACCGGGCTAGTAGATTCGGCGAAGGCGGACAAACAAAAGGCCTTGACCGAGCTGAAGGACCATTATCTGCGTGAGCTTGTTAAAGTCGAGAAGAAGAAGAACGCCGAGATAACGGAGCTTGAGAAGAAGATGGAGGACACGAAAGACCGCGGTTACAAGGAAGGTGAAACCACATACATCTTGTAGTGTAAAGCTGCAAAAGACATTTTCTTTAAGTGTGGGTAGAAGGAAGTCGTCCTTAAGCTCGGTCAAGGGGAAGAAACCGAGGTATTACAGCATCCCCCTCCTCACTTCATCCCGAGCTACATGGCGGAGTATGCCAACGCTATTCAGCAAAAATTTCTTCAAGCTGAGGAAGAAGAGGAGTCCCCAGAACCTATTAATGCCCCCAGTTGTCGCCAATGATCCCGTTGTTCAATCAGCTCGAGTGGAGCCACCGGTGGAAGACTTGGTTGAAAATGTGACCGAGCTACCTGCTGAAACCGGGCTTCGAGTTAATTTGGATGCGGATCTCGACGACCTTTTTGCTTGATTCTGTTTTTTTTTCTTTTTATTCTTTGGAAAGAATGTGTAACCAGGCTAAAGTCCCACTTCTTGTAACTCGACTTGTATTTTGAATGAAATCATCTTTTTGTTCGGTTTACTCCATGCTTGCATTTATTTTCTACTATGATTTGCGTGAAGTATAATATTTTCTGACCGAGATACCTATCTCGGTCTTAAACTTGTAATCTGTTTGGTCATACCTGCCAACCTCTTTAGCCTAGGTTTTTATCTCGGCTGAAGAGTACTGAAAGTTGGTTATTCCAGCCAACCACTCTTCAGCTTAGATCCTTATCTCGGCTGAAGAGTACTAAGTGTTGGTTTTTCCAGCCAACCACTCTTCAGCCTAGATCGTTATCTCGGCTGAAGAGTACTAAGTGTTGGTTTTTCTAGCCAACCACTCTTCAGCCTAGATCCTTATCTCGGTTGAAGAGTACTAAGTGTTGATTTTTCCAGCCAACCACTCTTCAGCCTAGATCCTTATCTCAGCTGAAGAGTACCAAGTGTTGGTTTTTCCAGCCAACCACTTCAGCATTGATCCTTATCTCGGTTGAAGAGTACTAAAAGTTGGTTACTCCAGCCAACCACTCTTCAGCCAAGATCCTTATCTCGGCTGAAGAGTACTAAAAGTTGGTTATTCCAGTCAACCACTCTTCAGCCTAGATCTTGACCTCGGCTAAAGAGAGATAAGTGTTGGTTTTTCCAGCCAACCTTCTTCAGCCTAGATCCTGATCTCGGCTGAAGAGAGCTCAAAGTTGGTTATTCCTGCCAAACTTTTTCAGCCTGGATCCTGATCTTGGCTGAAGAGAGCTCAAAGTTGGTTATTCCTGCCAACTTAGAGCTAAGTGTTTGGTTATTCCTGCCAAACTTCTTCAGCCTAGATTCTGATCTTGGCTGAAAAGAGCTCAAAGTTGGTTATTTCTGCCAACTTAGAGCCAAGTGTTTGGTTATTCCTGCCAAACTTCTTCAGCCTAGATCCCGATCTTGGCTGAAGAGAGCTCAAAGTTGGTTATTCCTTCCAACTTAGAGCCGAAGTGTTGGTTATTCCTGCCAACCTTCTTCAGCCTAGATCCTGATCTTGGCTGAAGAGAGCTCAAAGTTGGTTATTCCTGCCAACTTAGAGCTAAGTGTTTGGTTATTTCTGCCAAACTTCTTCAGCCTAGATCCTGATATTGGCTGAAGAGAGCTCAAAGTTGGTTATTCCTGCCAACTTAGAGCTAAGTGTTTGGTTATTCCTGCCAAACTTCTTCAGCCTAGATCCTGATCTTGGCTGAAGAGAGCTCAAAGTTGGTTATTCTTGCCAACTTAGAACTAAGTGTTGGTTATTCCTGTCAACTCTGCTTTCATTGCCCCTAGCTCACTAAGACTATTTTTACAGAAGAAAACAATTTATGCTGAAAAGAAAACTACTTGTTTTATTGAAAAAATAAAAACTACAAGTATGTTTAAAGCAAAGCTAAAAATAAAATAGTTTGAGATTTGCAGTATTCCATGGCCTAGGAATGGCCTTGATGTCTCTATCTTCCAAGTAGTATGCCCTTTTTCCTACTAAGCCAACCAGTTTGTATGGACCTTCCCAATTAGGCCCTAACTTGCCATCTCCGGGTACCAAAGTATTTCCCATTACTTTGCGCAGTACCCAATCTCCAATCTTGAATTGCCTCGGATGTACTGCCTTGTTATATTTTCTAGATAACTCTTGCTGGTATGAGGCGATGTGAACCAGTGCTCTTTCTCTTCTCTCTTCTGCAAGGTCGAGCTCCAATGCTATGGCTTCTCTATTTAAGTCTGGGTCAAAATTTTCACTTCTAATAGTGGGGAGGCCAACTTCCAGTGGGATTATTGCTTTCATGCCATAGGCCAAGGGAAAAGGTGTTTCTCCAGTAGACCGCCGAAGTGTGGTACGATAAGCCCATATAACATGAGGGAGCTCCTCAGCCCACTTGCGTTTTTCTTTCTCCAGCCTTTTCTTCAATCCATCTAAGATGACTTTGTTTGATGCTTCCGCCTGGCCATTTGCTTGGGGGTATGCTGGTATAGAATTGTAGAATTCTATCTTGTATTCCTCACAAAAGCCTCTAAAAATTTTGCCATCGAACTGAGTGTCGTTGTCTGATATTAGAGCCGTGGGTATGCCGAACCGAGTGATAATATTCTGCCAGACGAACTTCTTCATATCTTTCTCTTTTATTGAGGCAAGTGCTTCTGCTTCCACCCATTTTGTAAAGTAGTCTGTTGCTGCAAGAAAGAACTTTCTGTTGCCGGGTGCCGTTGGAAGAGGTCCTACTATGTCCAAGCCCCACATTGCGAAGGGCCATGGGCTAGTTAATGGTAGAAGTTCTCTGGCTGGTTGATGTATTTGGTGTGTGAACTTCTGACATTTCTCGCACTTCTTGACATACTTCTTTGAATCTACTTGCATGTAAGGCCACCAATATCCTTGTGAAATTGCTCTATAGGCCAATGATCTTTCCACTTGCCATATAACATGAGGGAGCTCTTCAGCCCACTTGCGTTTTTCTTTCTCCAGCCTTTTCTTCAATCCATCTAAGATGACTTTGTTTGATGCTTCCGCCTGGCCATTTGCTTGGGGGTATGCTGGTATAGAATTGTAGAATTCTATCTTGTATTCCTCACAAAAGCCTCTAAAAATTTTGCCATCGAACTGAGTGTCGTTGTCTGATATTAGAGCCTTGGGTATGCCGAACCGAGTGATGATATTCTGCCAGACGAACTTCTTCACATCTTTCTCTTTTATTGAGGCAAGTGCTTTTGCTTCCACCTATTTTGTAAAGTAGTCTGTTGCTGCAAGAAAGAACTTTCTGTTGCCGGGTGCCGTTGGAAGTGGTCCTACTATGTCCAAGCCCCACATTGCGTAGGGCCATGGGCTAGTTAATGGTAGAAGCTCTCTGGCTGGTTGATGTATTTGGTATGTGAACTTCTGACATTTCTCGCACTTCTTGACATACTTCTTTGAATCTACTTGCATGTAAGGCTACCAATATCCTTGTGAAATTGCTCTATAGGCCAATGATCTTTCCACTTGGTGGCTTTTGCATACGCCTTCGTATATCTCGAATAAGAATGCCTCGACCTTGCTGGAATGGGCACATTTCAAGTAAGGTCCCGTGAAGGATTTTTTGTACAAGGATATTGATGGAGAGAGCCAAAATCGCTGTGACTTTGCTCTGATCTTCTTGGCTTCTTTCTTCTCTTTAGGTAAGACGCCGTCTTTTAGGAATACTATAATGGGATCCATCCATGAAGAGCCTAGTTCGGCGCAACATGCCTCAGTTACTTCGGGTTCTTCAACGCTTGGTCTTGGTAGGAAGTCGATCAGTAATGAATGTGGGATAGATGTATTTACCATCGAAGCAAAGCCTGCTAGTTCGTTTGCTCTGCTGTTTTCTTCCCGGTCGATCTGCTCTATTCGCACCACTTCGAATTTCATGATTTCCCTTCTGACTAACTCTTGATACTTTGCCATCATCTCATCTTTTGTTTCGTAGTCGCCTGAAATCTGGTTCACTACCAGCTGGGAGTCACTGTAAACCATTAGCTCGGTGGCCTGCATGAAGATTGCTGATTTTAGGCCTATTAAGAGTCCTTCATACTCCATCTCATTGTTTGATGCTGGGAAGCCAAGATTGACTGCTTGTTCCACTATCAGGCCATCTGGTGAGATGAGGACTATGCCAAGTCCTGCACCGTGCCTATTGGATGCTCCATTAACGAAGAGCTTCCACATCTCTCCAACGAATAGCTTCTAGCAGGTGGAGGGGTCGAATGATGTCTTGGGGTCATGTGTGTTGCTTATGTTTCCTTTCAAGTCCCTAGCTGCTGTTGGGGTTTGCTTTTTATTATCTGACTGCCCAAGTCTTCACTTGTTGATGAGTCCTTGCTAGGAATGGCATGGTTTATTCCTCCTTCTTGATCTTCAAGCCTGTGTGGTTTGCAATGTGGCTGGGTATCCTAAATTAGGGGTTCCGCATTTCCTGCGGCACTTTCTGTCCCCATTCCTATCGTACCAATCAAGTCAACTGGGCAGATGTGATGACTTCTTGGTGTGAACTTTGCCACAAAGTCTGCCAAAGCTTGGGCTTTTATTGCGGTTCTGGGTTGAAACTTGATATCAAACTGTCCCAATTCCACCGCCCATTTCAAGATTCGCCCAGAAAAGTTCGCCCTCTCAAACAAGACTTTTAAGGGAAAAGCAGTTAGGACGATTATGGTGTGGGCGTAGAAGTAATGCGACAGCTTCCTTGAGGCCATCATCAAGGCTAAGGCCAGTTTTTCCAATGGAAGGTACCTGGTTTCTGCACCTAGCAAGGTTTTGCTAACATAAAAGATGGGCAGGTGTTGGATTCCTTCTGCTCTGACCAACACTGCGCTGACTACGTGTTGTGATACTGCTAGGTACAAGAAGAGTTCTTCTCCACGTATTGGGGTTACCAGCAATAGTGGAGAAGACATGTACTCTTTCAGGCTTTCTACGGTGCGGTCGCATTCTTCATCCCACTCAAACTTGGCCTTTAATGCTTAGAAGAATGGTCGACATCCGTCTGACGACCGACTTATGAACCGGTTGAGCGCGGCTACTAGGCCAGTGAGATGCTGCACCTTTTTGACTGTGTTGGGCCTCTCAAGATCCTGGATTGCTTTGATCTGAGAAGGGTCTGCTTCTATACTTCGGTTGGTCACCAGAAAGCCTAGGAATTTGCCTGATCCTACACCGAATGCACACTTGGATGCATTTAGGCGTAACTTGTTCTTCTTCAGAATCTGGAACATTTCATCTAGGTCCCCGAGATAGTCGTTCTCATTTTTGCTTTTGAGCACCATGTCATCCATGTAAGCCTCCATTGTTCTGCCTAACAATGGTTCAAACATCTTGGTGACCATCCGTTGGAATGTTGCCCCTGCGTTTTTTAGGCCAAAGGGCATGACCTTGTAGCAGTACAATCCTCTAGGCGTTGTAAAGGATGTGACCTCCTGATCTGGTTCATACATAGTGATCTGATGGTAACCTCTGTACGCATCAAGGAAGCTAAGTCGATTGTGCCCTGCCGTCAGGTTTACCAGTTGGTCTATCTGTGGTAGGGAAAAGCTGTCCTTTGGGCATGCTTTGTTGACTGTTTTGTAGTCCACGCAGACACGCCATTTTCCGTTCTTCTTCGGTACTACCACGGTATTGGAGATCCACTTGGGATAGTGCACTTCTCTGATAGCTCTTGCCTCTAACAAGTTTTCCACTTCTTCCGCCACTATCTCGGCATGGTGGAGTGCTGATCTGCGAGTGTGCTGTATAATTGGCCTGGCGGTTGGGTGGACGTTCAGTTGGTGACAGATGAAGTTTGGGTCAATGCCAGACATGTCATGCGATGTCCAGCAAACACTTCGATATTAGAGGTTAGGAATTCCACGACCTTTATTCTCTCAGTGCTGGACAAAGACGAGCCTAGCAAAAAGAACTTCTCTGGGTCTTTTTCATCTATCCTTACATGTACTAAGTCTTCCACTGCCTTCTGTTCGGCTGTCTTGCCAACATCCGCAAATAATTCATTACTCTCAGGCTCCTCCATCATCTGTACGTACCCTTTTGCAGCGCAGCTGCCATTTACTGTGACGAAGCATTGTTTGGACATAATTTGGTCTCCAAAGACCTCTTCAATTACTCTGGCTTCGTTGGGGAGCTGCAATACTTGATGGTAGGTTGACGCTACTGATCGCATAGCATGCAACCATGTCCTCCCCAAGATGATGTTGTAAGTGGAAGGGACTTTCAATACCCAGAATTCTACTTGTTTCGTCATGGTTCCTGCCTTACCTAGGAGGATTATCTTGCCCACTGGCCACTCTAGCATTGAGTTGAATCCAATTAGGGGAGATGTTGCAGGTGCCAAGTCTTTGTCCTCCAGTTTCAGTTGTTTGAAGGTTTCGTAGTACATTATTTTACATGAGCTTCCTTGGTTGATCAAAATCCATTTGATGTCGAAATTCTTGACGCGTAGAGTGACAACCAGTGCATCATTGTGAGGGCAGTATATCCTTGCTAAGTCTTTGTCTGAAAAAGATATGACATTTGTGGCCTCTATTCTCCTATTTTTTATTGTAAGTTGTGCACTTAATACCTCCCTCAAGTGCTCAGCCTTTTTGATCATTCCCCTGAGCTCACATACCCGCTCAGGTTCACATATCCCATGTATTACGTTAATCACGCCTTGAGGTGGAGCGTCAAACGGCATCCCATTTGGGTTGTTGTGGTTCTAGGGAGCTGACTGTGTTCCCTCTTCTATGTACTGGTCCAAGTGCCCAGCTGCCACTAACTCCTCCAAATGCTGCCTCAACGGCGTGCAATTTTCAGTGTAGTGCCCCCTTTCATCATGGAAGGTGCACCAGGACCTCTCGTCATAGTCTTTTTGTGCTTCTCCCAACTTAGCTGGCCATCGGACGAAAGATTCATTGCGTATCTCGCTGAGAATTCGATAGATTGGTTTTTTGAACACCGTGGTAATGGCAGTGCGCACCCTTAACCTCCTTTTGTCTGGGTCCTCTCTGTTAGCCCGCCTGCTTCGCCAATTCCTGCTTGGTTCTACCATGTTGACTTTTGCTGTAATCTTTTTATCTGGCATTGCTGTTGTGCCAAATCTCGTTTTAGCACGGGCGCTATCTTCCTCCACACGAATATGTTGGTGCACTCTCTCCATTAAGGTCTCCATCGTGAGGGGCGGTGTCATAGTAATTGAGTCCCTCAATTTGTTACCGACTGGCAAGCCCCGTTTGTATTGTGCAATAACGAGGTTTGTAGGGCTATTCCCAATCTGGTTGAAGGTTTCCCAGTAGCGACTGTTGTAGGATCTCAACGCCTCCTTGTCGCCCATGTCTATGGAGAGCAACTGATCGATCTCCACTGGTGTCTTGGTGTTCGTTCTGAACCTAGTCACGAACGCCTTTGCCAATTGTGCCCCGGAGGCGATGTTGCCTTCTGGTAGCCTTTCGAACCAGGTGAGACCTAGGTCGCCAAGGCTCGATGGGAACAGGATACACATCAAAGCCTCATTCCGCCGGTATACTGCCATAACCTGGCGAAAGTGGTGAAAGTGCCTATAGGGGTACGTCTTCCCCTCATAAGTAGTAAATTTGGGCTGGTGGAAGCCTGAAGGTAATGGTGCGTTCTCCATTGCCGGAACGAACGGCAAGCTTTGTAACCTTGCCAATATTTTGTCTGCTGGTTCGTAAGTAAGGCGCGACATTGGCATTCCTACCTCGACGCTCCCATGTGTACGAGGGGCCAACCGCTGAATGGCCGAAACTCTGCGCGGGTCGCGTGCCCTGGTATCTTCCTTCCATCAGGCCCTTTCTTCAAGCACAATTCGCAAGTCGGATGATCTAGGCAACTCTGTGTGCCTAGATGACGTCTGGTGTGTGTGCATGACCTCTCAGTTCTCGTTCTCTCAGATCTGGAGTGACGAGTCCTGGAAGTCTTTGATTGAGTGTCACCTGTTCTAAGGCTCCTACTTTCTGCCTGTGATGGTGTGGTACGCCTATCACGATCCTCTGAGTGGCGAGGGAGCGTGTTGCCTTTGCGCCCCTCTTCTGTCGCCACCCCTTTTCCATTTATCTGGCGCTTCATTGACTCCATGTCTGCCGTCATCCTCCTTATTAGATCGTTCTGCTCCTTTACACGATCTTCCAGAACTTGAGGGTCTATCCTCTGCCTCTGTCTTTCAGGACTTTGAGAGCGATAAGGGCCGCCGCCCCGTCTCCCCCTTGCATCCCTCCGGGTATTCTGTCGTTAGGGTTCTAAATCCGCCATGGAAGGGATAGAAGGCAAACCTTTACGCCTTCCACCCTCCTCCGGGGTTTGCCCATCAATGGCTGACTGCGGCAAGTCTTCATTGTGCACCATTGCTTCCAACTAGAGAGGAAAACTTGATCAAGAGGTTTTGTTCTTTATGGAATTTCCCACAGACGGCGCCAATTGTACGAGCACGAAATAATCTTCTCGTATAATCCTGTTGATCAAGTCTGCGCCCCTCCAAACGTCGTTACTTTACTCCCTGAAAACACAAACGTGAGCTAGCCGGTGGGTGTGTGCCGATACCTTTCCGATGCCTAAGTCAGCAAAATAGACAAATAGATAAAAACTCTGTATATTTGCGAATCAGAGTGGTGTTACCTGTACATAGGTTATGTTGTGAGCTTTTATAGTTTCGCGTGGCACAATCCTAGTAGGACTCTTATTCCTCCATGTAGAGTCCTCCTAGGAATCATACTCCTGAAAGATAATACTTATCCTCCAACACCCCCCTCACTGCTTAAATCATGTGAGATGGTTTTACCTCGGTGGGATGACAGTATGACCGAGCTAACACTTGCCCTTTGACAATTCGGTGATTCTATACGCAGTGCCTAGCTCGGACCCTGTCTACGTCACTACTACAAAAATGGTTAAAGATCACACTTTGACAAAAAAAAAGATCTCACTTTTATTGGAAGTGTGATAAAAAAACATTAGATTGATATTTTAATCACACTTAATTTAATTGAGTGTGATAATATTTATTTTTTATGTCACTTTTCAATTAAGTGTGATTATATATATATTTTTTTAATCACACTTTCTAATTAAAGTGTGATTATATATACACTTCTACTTTTTAATCACACTTTTTAAACAAGTGTGATTATATTTATATTTTTTAATCACACATTCTAATTAAAGTGTGATTATTTATATATTTTTTAATCACACTCACACTTTTTAAACAAGTGTGATTATATTTATATTTTTTAATCACACATTCTAATTAAAGTGTGATTATATATACACTACTACTTTTTAATCACACTTTTTAAACAAGTGTGATTATATATATATATATATATCACACATTCTAATTAAAGTGTGATTATATATACACTACTACTTTTTAATCACACTTTTTAAATAAGTGTGATTATATATATATATATATATCTTCTCAGGAAAAGATGTGATGTAAATATTTTTAATCACACTTAAAAGATGTGATGTAAATATTTTTAATCACACTTAAAAGATGTGATGTAAATATTTTTAATCACACTTAAAAGATGTGATGTAAATATTTTTAATCACACTTAAAAGATGTGATGTAAATATTTTTAATCACACTTAAAATGTGTGATCTAAATGTTTTTAATCACACTTAAAAGATGTGATCTAAATGTTTTTAATCACACTTAAAAAGTGTGATTAAAAATGACCCCTTTTAATCACACTCCCAAAGATCACACTTTAATAAAACTTAAAAGGTGTGATTAAATAACATACATCACACAAAAAAAGTGTGATGTTTATCTATTTTTGTAGTAGTGCGTACACCTCGGTTCTAGCTGTTCAAACCGAGCTAATCTGCAACAGTCTTTCACCGAGCTAACCAGGATGAAGTCGATCACGCAAGGCCTAAGCTCCTCACTCCATAGCTCGGTCCGAACTTCGCCTAGGTCAAGTTTGTTAGCCAGAACCGGGCTATATCAACTCTTACCCCGGTCCATTAAGCGGCCCAACTCAAAGAAGCCTTTAGCTCGGCCCAATTATAAATTACCCTCTCAATAATATTACGTGATATGTGTATATATGATCCTTTTTTTTTCAAGAAATAAGATTATACAGTGTATGATAGAATTTAAAATCTAAAAATTAAAACATTTTAAATGACCAACAATGAACAGATTTCAAAAACAGTAAAAAAAAAAACATAAAAATCATGAATTTAGGGCATAACTTTCTATGTAACTGCTATTGAGGTATTTTGAAAAAAATCCAAAAATTGGAAAATCAACACCAACTCAACAGTTTGACTTTATAATAAATAACTAAAAGTAATGGCGCATGCAATACGTGTGCTAAGGATCATTTTGTTTCAGAAAAGTAACATTATAAATTGTATGATTGAATTTAAAATTTGAATAT
Organism: Camellia sinensis; assembly: GCF_004153795.1. Lineage (NCBI taxonomy): Eukaryota > Viridiplantae > Streptophyta > Magnoliopsida > Ericales > Theaceae > Camellia > Camellia sinensis. The sequence goes on from NW_021026307.1 coordinate 702,359, forward strand.
TAAAATAAATTTGAAAAAATTAGAAATTGAAAGATTCGACAAAAAAAAAAATCAAAATTTATCATATAATTGTCCATGTAACTTCTATAGGGATATTAAAAATTAAAAAATAATAATAAATTAAATTAAACATTTATACAATGTCTTCCCTTTCTAATAATATAGAAGATGAGTGATTATTTTGCAATTCGAGTGATATGCATGACACAAAGCCAATGAAATTCAATTGCAAACTTGAATAATCCATTTGGTCTTTAGTTAAAAACCTTTCGATTGCATCCCCAGCCACTGTACTGACGGGACAATTCTGGTCTAAAATTGTCATGGATTGCCCTAGCATCAGGTTTCCCCAATAAAACTCATGGAGTATTCAACGGTGGACCTTACTGAAACGACAACGTTTTCTATTGTTATTTCTGTATATCATGAGTAGGGTTAGGTATAAGGTTATTCGAATAGCACAATTCGCCTAACCCGAATCAATTTGTATACAAATGGGTGGTTTCGCAGGCACAATACGGGTGGATGCAGTTTAAAATATGGTATGATTGCTGGTTGCAGACGGATTACGGGTTTAACCCACACCCGCAAGAACCCGCCCGCACTTAGACTTTTTTTTTTTTTTTTTTTTTTTAAACCTAGACAGTTGTTATTTTATTAGTGCATTTTGGATAAATGTAAAAATTAATGAAAAATTACTTTTAGTTAAGCTTAGAATTTTGAATGATTTTATTTTAATTGTATTGTTGGGCAGTAGATAATAAATGAGATTGATGATCTAGTTTAAAATTTTGAAAAATGTACTTGTATTAGTTTATGATTTGATTTACAAGTTTAGGATTTTAAATGATTGATTTGTGTTACGGATTGATTTTGTTGTGTTTTTAATTTTATAAATTTTAATTTATTAATTATTAATGTTGGAACATTTTAGAAAATGGAGAGAAAATGGCCCCAAATAAATATTTACAAAATAGGGGGAAAAAAAAGGTTCCAAAATAAATTTTTAAAGGAAAAAGTTGAATCCGCAAACGGCTTGCAACTGCCCGCACATCCACAAACCGCAACTCATACTGCGAGCGATTACAAGTTTAATTTTTTTCAAACAACATATATACGGAGGGATCCAAATCGATCCGCAAACCGTCCAAAATCAAACCGCAACCACTAATAATCATGAGTTGAAAATACGAGACAGTTCGTAAACCGTCCAAAATCAAACCGCAACCACTAATAATCATGAGTTGAAAATACGAGACAGTTCGTGTACAACTTTTGTAGCTCCAAAGGCTTATTTTGATATTTAGATTAAAAGTTAAAAATTAATTTTTTAAATTTTTTTAATTCATATTTACTCTGTCTAATTTTAATTTTCTAAATTTAATTTTTTAGAAATTAATTTTTTATTTTTTATTTTTAGTGAATATTTTTAAATTTTAAGCACTTTTTTACAATTTTTAAATATACCTTATTTAAATGTATTTAAAAAGTAAAATATTTATAAAAAAATAATAAATACATAAACATATGAAAAATATACTTAATTTTCGTATTTTATATATATATATATATATATTTTTGGTATTTAATAAATTTTTTAAAAAATTTTTTTACAAATATTATATTTTTTAAGAAAATTTATAATGTATCTAAAAATTAAAAAAATATATATTTAAAATATTAAAAAATTTTAGTAAAAATAAAAAAATATGAAAAATAAAAATTTTTAATTTTTTAAAAATTAAATTCAGAAAATCAAATCAAACAAACAGATTATCTCTATATTTTTTTTTACAAATTTTTAAAAAGAATAATACTATATGCACCAATTAATGTACTAACTAATATACCAATTAATGATGTAACATAACTTAAGAAGTTTTTTATTTTTATAATTTGTATAATGAGTAGAGTCAATAATAATATTATAACTAATATTAGTACACTATGTAGTATACTAATTGGTTCATGAAACACCACCGCTTAAAAGAATATCAAAAACATTAACTTTTAACCTATGCTCCAAAATAAGTCAACATTTTCTTGTATCATAGTGTTTGGATGATTCAAATGGATGAATAAAGAAGCTCTTTTTATCATAAAATCTTCTCCAAGTCCCGTGAATCAACACCAAATTAACTCAACTAATTCTCTAATTCAAACAAAATTAAATTAAAAACAACTGATAATAAAAAATTAAAATAAAAAAAAGATTTACAGCACTCTTGCAAACTTGTTCAAGAAAATAATATTAAAAAAAAAAAGGAAAAAAAAAAAGACCGTGTTTGTGATCACTGAGTCACTCCACAAGCATCTTCAGACGCAGCCTACGAGTCCGACACGGAGTCGAAAGCCTCGTGCGACGGCGACACCTCAACTCCCCGAATCTCATCTATCATCTTGACAACGGAAGCTCTTTTTATCATAAAATCTTCTCCAAGTCCCGTTAATCAACACCAAATTAACTCAACTAATTCTCTAATTCAAACAGAATTAAATTAAAAACAACTGATAATAAAAAATTAAAATAAAAAAAAGATTTACAGCACTCTTGCAAACTTGTTCAAGAAAATAATATTAAAAAAAAAAAAGGAAAAAAAAAAAAGACCGTGTTTGTGATCACTGAGTCACTCCACAAGCATCTTCAGACGCAGCCTACGAGTCCGACACGTAGTCGAAAGCCTCGTGCGATGGCGACACCTCGACTCCCCGAATCTCATCTATCATCTTGACAACGTGGCTCATTTTAGGTCGTTGACCTGGGGCTGCCGATGTACAAACCATGGCAACTTGCAACAGCCCCACCATCTCCACCTCGATGTCCTTATAACTCATCATCTCCAAATCAAAAACCTCCGCCGTCCATTCCTCGCTCACCATAGACTGGACCTACCTCGGAAGACCCACCACCCCACCATACTCTGTCCCGGACCCCACATTATCCCCCAAAGAGGGGCACTTCCCTGTGAGCAGCTCCAGCAATAGGACCCCAAAAGAGTAAACATCGAATTTCTGGGTGATCTTTCGTGGGGCCAATGCTTCCGGGGCATGATAGCTGTTGGATCTCGAGAGGGAGGCTGTCGGAGGCGCGAACACAGAGAGTCCAAAGTCGGAGACACGCACGTTTCCGACCTTGTCGAGTAGGATGTTTGTGGACTTTATATTGCCATGGGTGAGTACAAGGGACCGGCACGAGCTGTGAATGAAGGCGAGTCCTTAAGCTGCTCCCGCAGCAATCTGCAGCCTTGTTGTCCAGTCTAGAGGGGTTCCCCCCAGTCCCCGATTTCCTGTTAAAAACATATTTTGATCATCTCTTTTCATTTGCTTAAGTTTACAATATATCTTGAAAATTCAAAATCAATCAGTTGGATCATGAAATAAAAAATTTCATTCCATCCATGAAAAGAATTACGAAATTGTTATCATCTAAACAAACCGCAAAAAAACTATTCGGCCTAAAGAAATGCTTAGTATCTTTTGCATTGACATTCACATGATTTGATTTTTCTTTTAAAAAAACAAAAATCAAAATCATGTGGTTTAGTGTCACATTGCAATAATACTAACCTTATCACATTTTCTTATTACATTTTATTTATTAAGTAATATGTCACTACTGAATTGGAAATAGATGAGTACTCAAACCCATTAAATCAAAACGGTAGTAACAGATCATCATAACATTATTAAACACAATAAAAAGAAAATGATTTATTGTCGTGCGCGACAATGCGATAAATAAATCTAACACCATCCATTTATACAAGTGCAAATAGATAACGTTAAATGCATTTGCAGAATTATCGCATATATAGTAATGAATACTTAATCTACAGGGGGAGAAATCTGTTTGTTATGGAGGATGATCCCAACTGGGTACTGGGTCCCATTTACAATTGTATGGTAGCTGCTTGTCAAGGCCTTGGTTGTTTTCAAGCTATCCGTGCAGCACTTAGACAATCTCAAGTCTTCCTTGATGATGCTCAGTCAGCCTAACTCACAAACTTATGAGAAAGAGAAGTTAGAAGAACACAAGAGAGTTTGAGAGAATGCCTTGTATTCACTTGGGAGAAAGCTTTACAATTCTTGGATGCACTTGGGTGGTTTGGGCAAATGAGACCCTCCCCCTTTTATAGGTTACAAGAAATGTTCTAGATCTACAATGATGGAGAGGATTCTAGATCCTTCCTCCTACTACATCTTATAGACTATTCTAGAATCACTCTATTCTAGAATCACTCTAGAATGTACATGTCTAGAAGGGTCTACAAATATCTACAAGTATGTACAATTCTCTATAAAACTCTAAGGAGTTCTAGAAGCTTCCAACATCTTGCATAGTCTTCATATTTTCTAAAGTCTTCTAGGAGCTTCCAAAATATTCCATTAACCTCCCTCCCTTGAGACTTTCTTTTGGTAGGTAATTCTGTCTTGGTAATTCGGAAGGACGTGACATTCTCCCCCACCTATGCTCGCGACGCCCTAGTAGCGCCTTCTTCCTCAAAGTCGTAGGTTTTCTCCTTGTTTTGCGCCTTCTTAGATTTGCCTTGTCCATTGGCCCTATTGATGACTTAATAACTGTGCATATTGGTGGACTATCTTCTGTAGAGCCAGTTATCTTCTTAGCAATGCCTACTACCTCTTTCTTGTCTGTCCCCAACTTAATATACATAGCTGACAGAAGTTGGAGTATAGTATTTAGTTTACTCACTATTGGCACCATGTAAGGCCCACTCTCCATAATGCACAGTGTTGTTGCGAGGTAATAGTGCCATGTTAAACTCCCGCAAGAATTCCATACCTAGCAACACGTCATAGTCATTGAGTGATGCTATCGAAAAATTGACTTTTCCGCGCCACCCACCAAGGTGTAGCTCAACCCCTCGAGCCATGCCATCTACGGGCTTTGCCTTGGTGTTCACCGTCTTCATCAATCCTTGACCCTTGTCAAGTTTCAGCCAAGTCTCTTGGCCTTCTCCGCCTTGATGAAGTTATTCGACGCGTCTGTGTCTACCATGACTTGGTTCGCCTTCCCATTGATCTTGGCATCGACGTACATTAAACACTTATCCCCTTGGCTCAATGTACTAGGCTTCAATTCGATGGCACCAAGTAACTGTAGAGATCTTATCTACGGAGTCTCCACCTTTTCCCGTTCTTCAATCATTGCATTAAGGGCTTGCCTCTTGGGATACTCTCTTGCCCAATGTGTCCCGTCACATAGGAAACACTTGGTCTTGGGTTTAAATCCCTCCTTGTTCTCTCTGACCTTGTCTTTGCCCTCTTTACCAGTGGAAGGCTTGCCTTGCCTTCCCTTGCGTCGGATGCCTTCATCCTCATCCCCCTCACTTTCACTAAAATTTCTGCTAGGGTAACCCTTGGATGTTTTGGCCTTGTTGTCTATCCTTTTATACTTAATGAAAGACTCCACTACAGCCGTAGCCGAGGCAAGATCCTGCACTCCGCGACGACGCAGTTCTTGCTCCGCCCATGGTTGTAAGTTGTCCAAGAAGTTAAAGAGTAATTCTTCATCAGTCATACTTGGGACCTCAAGCATGAGAGTAGAGAATTCTTTTACATAGTCCCGAATAGACGATGCGTGCTTAAGTTTCTTCAAACTCTTTCTAGCTTGATAGGCCACGTCCTCAGGATAGAATTATTGCTCAAGTTCTTTCTTAAAATCATCCCAAGTAGCTATGGTGCACGTCTCATACGCCACCATAGTGTATGTGTCGATAAGGTAAAGGATTGTGGTCCGTACCTTGGCATCTTCTTCAATTACCTTCGAAATGCCTCTTCATGTGCCACAAGTAGTTGTTTACCTCCTTGGCTAAAGGTCAGCATGTCTCATACGCCACCATAGTGTTACTGTGTCGATAAGGTAAAGGATTGTGGTCCGTACCTTGGCATCTTCTTCAATTACCTTCGAAATACCTCTTCATGTGCCACAAGTAGTTGTCTACCTCCTTGTCATCCCTCTTTCCATCAAAAGGTTTTGGTTTTGGCACCTCCACCTTGGACGACCCCGGCAAGGTCACAGCTCCCCCGGCTATGGCCTTCTTGCACATTGCCACGTCTTGGTGCACCTCCTCCAAGCGAGCTTCAAACTGTGCAAGCATCTCTAACACCTTGGCTTGGAAGGAATCATTGGCCACTTGAGCATCGTGTGCCATAGAATTGACGGTGGAAAGCATGCTATCGTGGAGTTCCTTGATCTTCCCCTTGAGAACTTCCACCTCTTGTTCAAGGCTTTGTTCCAACACATCAAGACGCTCCCCCGAGTTGCCCACAGCAAGCTCCACCTTGGCAAGCCGTGTTTCCATGGCGGTCATAGCATCTCGTGACTTATCCTTCCTTTCCTTCATGGGTTCCCTTCCACGGGCTTGCTCAGTCACAGTCTCCTCTATGCCAGATGACATTGTTGCCTACTCTTCCTTTGTCGCAAACCTGGCTCTGATACCACACGTCAAGGCCTTGGTCGTTTCCAAGCTATCCGTGCGTCACTTAGACAATCTCAAGTCTTACTTGATGATTGCTAAGTCAGCCTAACTCACAAACTTATAGGAAAGAGAAGTTAAAAGAACACCAGAGAGTTTGAGAGAATGCCTTGTATTCATTTGGGAGAAAGCTTTACAATTCTTAAATGCACTTGGGTGGTTTGCGCAAGTGAGACCCTCCCCCTTTTATAGGCTATAAGGAATGTTCTAGATCTACAATGATGGAGAGGATTCTAGATCGTTCCTCCTACTACATCTTATAGACTATTCTAGAATCACTCTAGAATGTACATGTCTAGAAGGGTCTACAAATATCTACAAGTATATACAATTCTCTATAAAACTCTAAGGAGTTCTAGAAGCTTCCAGCATCCTGCATGGTCTTCATATTTTCTCAAGTCTTCTAGGAGCTTCGAGAATATTTCATTAACCTCCCTTCCTTGAGACTTTCTTTTGGCAGGTAATTTTGTCTTGGTAATTCGGCGGGACGTGACATGCTGCTGGTGATTATTCTATATATATATATATATAGTAAAGGAGGCAAAGGCCAAGGCAAAACCTTTTTATCCAAGAGAAGAACAAAAAGTAGGAGAGGGAAAATAAAGATACTGATTATATATATTTCAGAGTGCCATGGGTCCTCTATGGTTCTGTACAAATACAGACACACCACACCATTGAGTATTTCACCATTCCCATGGGAAATTGGTTTTGCAGCTTTGTGTGTCCCCCCTCCATTGTTATGCAACTGTTTTAATTGGGAAAGGTACAAAGCAACAGAGCGTATGAGTGGAGTGGACCCAATATAAAAAATCAAATGAAATAAGAGGCAATCCCCCATTGGGACAACTTTATTTTGTTTATTTTTTATTTTTGGGTGGCTCATAGGAGTGTTGAGGATTGTTCAAGTTGTAAGGATTTGGGGTGTTAAATCTCAAGTCTCAAGTTCGACTCTCCCTTGGACTAGTCACTCAAGTGATAGCATATAAGGTAAGTATGGAGTCTTTCAGGCTTCGATGAACCGTACCTAAAGTGCTAGTAGTGTGGGTTCAAATCCCTGCTTGTGTGTAACTCTACAACTTACCACTATATGATTGATTGATCCTATTATGTAACACCACCTAAGGTGTCTTCTAGGACTTTGGCTCCCTTAGGCTCTTAACCCCAAAGGTCACCGACCTCATGTTGTTAAGGCATTTTTTTTTTTCACTCAGCCAAATTATTGTAATATCATGCATATCACTAAAATAAATCTACCGTTCAAATTTATATTACTATGAAGTAAAAAGAAATTAAAATAAAAATAAAAAAAATGTGAATGAAATGCTTTCTTAGATTTATTTGTGAAATAAGTGAGTCAACCTATGTTCATATTCTAGTTAATGGTGTGTCATGTTTATGGAAAGAAAAATAAAATAAAAAATTATGGTGCATAAACAATAATTTTTTAGGGAAATAAAAAACAATAAAAAAATTTTAAACCACTAAAAATGTATTTTTTTAAAAATTGAAGAGAGGCATGGGGCCCTCCAGGGCCTATAATGACTCCGCCAATGCATATAGTTTTCTTTTCATAAATATCAAATAATTATCGCATCTAAACCTTGCACCGGATCAAAATGACTAAATGAACATTTTTAAACATAAGAATTGCAGAGCACCCACATGAGCATACAAATGTGAAATGGTTCAATGTTGGCTTTTGTTAAAGTAAGATGGTCCAATTTCGTCAAATGGGTTATCTAGGAAAATTTTTTGGGACCTACTAAATCTACTTTTTGAAGTATGTCATTACCCAATTCCCACCCGAGACAAATACTTTACAAAAGAAAATATTCAACCCAAGGCTATGAGTGCTACTTAACCAAAGCTTTTCTTTTTCTTTTCTTTTTTTTTTTTTTTTTTTTTTTTTTTTTTTTTTTTTTTTTGACTACACATGTAATTATACTAATCAATTGCATTACAATCTCATTTAGTTAGAAACCTTGCATCCTATTAAGAACTAATACAATTTCACAAAGGAGGAGAATTCGCTCACTTTCACTAATTGGACTTAGTTTAGTGTTTTACAGCCTCATTTGGAGTCCACTTCGGTGATTTAAAACGGTCAAATTTCAGTATCTCTTATGTAGATCATTCTTGTAAAAAATTAAATTAATTAAATATCAGTAATCATATGTTTGAATCATATTTATTTTGAAAAAAATAAACAAGAATGATATCAAGAATAAATTGATATCTGATTTTATATAAATGATCTAATTGGGAGGTCCTAAAATTTGAAGTGTTAATAGACTCGAAATAGGCCCAGTGAGCACTAAACTAGGCCCTCCAATCTAATTAGTGATAATTAATAAACTAGAGGGAAGCCACCTCCTTTCGCAAACACTACGAAGACCTTATGGTGGTGAGGTTTCTGGATGGGAAACGATTCGCTCAAATCCACTATTTGGTCTAGTAGTTGTTTGGGTTTGTCAAGCTTATCATCGGTTTCACTATCTTCTAGGTTTGTGTGTAAATCATATTGATATGATAATTAAAATAGCATAATTCTATTATAGAATCGATCCCACAAGCCTAAACGCCGCCATCGGATCCTCTGTATAGACTAGACTGGAAAATCCTCACCCTTTATGAATCTCTGTACTCAAACCTAAAATTAGACGATGGATTGCAACTCAATTTCTAAATCGGGATGTTCTATGTCTAAATTTGTCTCCCTATCTAAGCCTGTGTTTGGCAAGTGGGTTTGCAGGTTTTTTTGACTATTTTAGTCACAAAAAACAAAATAGGCTATTTTAGCCATAACAAACAAAATATCACATCCAACCCATAATCATTACATTCTTCTCTCACAAAAAAATTAAAAAAAGTCAAAAAGCCAAAAAGTCCTTCCCAACCCAAGCTTTTAAGCCCAGGCTAAAATAGCCAAAAAAGCCAAAAAGCCAAAAAGCCAACCTACTTCCCAAACGGAGGCTAAATAAACTTTTTAACACTAATATAATGGGAAAACTCAAGACACACCAATTCCCTTAAAATGCAAATCAAAACAATTTAAATATGAATTTAGAAGAAAAACCAACGTGCATGAAATATAAATGTAATTTTCTTCTTTATTTATTTATTTATTTATTTTTTACATCACTATTCAAATTCATAATCTAAACGCATACTTTTCTTTTCTGTTTCTAAATTTCTTTCCTAAATTCACCATCTAAACACAAGAAATTAACGACTTCATGAGTCTCTTAATCCCATATTATTTTATGAGTAATACTACAAACCAAAAAAATTAATCAAAAAATTAACTAAAAAAAACGAAGATTAAAATTTAATTTTAATCCAACCCATTAACAAATTTGCAATTCAAATAACTCTTCCTAAACCTCTAAACAAACTAAACAATAGCAAAACGATTTTAAGACCTCGTTTGGAAACAGGCTAATTTAGTAATTTTTTGGCTATTTGGCTCAAAAGGTAGGTAAAAAAAACTTGTATGTTTGGGATGACTTTTTGACTAATTACGAAAAGATGTGCAAAAAGTAGAGAGAAAAGAGAATCTTTGACTTTTTGGTATGAATTGTTGACTTTTTAACTAATTTAATAACTTTTTGACTAATTGACTAAAAAAATAATTCCCAAACGGGCCTGTGAGAACACACCATGAAGAAGCCAAAACAAGCTTCCGTTAGGCATGTAATCATAAACCAACAACTTCTCATCCCTAGCAAAGTAATAAGACTTCAACCCCACAACATTCTGGTGTCTCAACCTCCCCAAAACCTCCATCTGCTGCTCAAACTCTATCCTCCCACCAATACTCGCCTCCTTCAGCCTCTTCACCGCCACCACATTGCCATCGTCAAGCACCGCCTTGTACGCCGTCCCAAACCCACCTTTCCCCAGCATCTCCGCCGATGCTCGAAGCAAGTCTTCGAGCTCGAACCTCTTCGCACCCTCGAAGAACACCATTCGACCCCTCTCGAACCCGGGTTGGGTTGTGGTGTGAGGGTACGGGCTTGATGAGTACACGGCCTTCTCTCCTTCTAGGATTTGGGACCCTTTTGCGTTTCGGAATTTGCCGCAGTCGCAGTGGAGGAGGACGGACACTACGGCGAGGACTAACACGTCGCCGATTATGATCGCGATTACCATCACTGGGGTTACTTTTCCTACCCCCGAGTGACGTGGGTTTCCCGATTTATTCGGCGCTGTGATCACCGGGATTGAGCTCGGCGAAGACGAAACTACGGGGCTCAATGGAGATGCGATGGCTCCAGATGGTCCGGGTCGGGTCGGGTCACTGGAGAAGCTTTGTTGTTGGTTTTGCAGGATGGCAGGGGAGAACCGCAGAGGACCGGGTTGATGGAGAAAGCGGATTCGGGGAAACCCGAAAGGGATTTGGGTATTTCGCCGGAGAGTGTGTCGCCGGAGACATTGAAGTCTTGGAGATTCGGGAGATCAATCTGGGAAATTGGTCCTGAATACTGGTTCTCTTCGAGTCGGAGCGTGAGGAGGTGAATCAGACGGTTCACAGTCGCCGGAATATGGCCGGAAAAGTTGTTGTGAGACAGATCGAGCCTGTACAGATGAAACAGAGACGTGCCGGAGTCCGGAAACTCGCCGGAAAACTGGTTGTAGGAGAGGAAGAGGAGTTTCAGTGCGGTGGGGTTGGAGAGATTTGAAATGGGACCGGAGAGGTTGTTTCGCTTGAGACTGAGAACTCGGAGCTGGGTTAGGGAGGTTAAGGGTTGGAATGTACCGTGGAGGTCTAGGCCTTCGAGAACGAGTCGCGAGACTCGGTTTTGTTGACACGAGACGCCATACCAAGAGCAAGGATCTGTGGATTGGTTCCATGTGTTGAGCCTGTTGGATGGGTCTGAAGCTGCTTTGAACTCCATTAATGGTTCTATGTCTGGGTTTGAAGCTTTGAGGAGAGAGAAATTGAGGAGTATGAGAGAGAGAGAAGAAAATATGGCTTCGCCATTGCTGCTATGAAACCAGAGAGAGAGAGAGAGAGAGAGTAAGTAGGGAGAGTGAAGAGTGCTTTGTGTTGAGGGTGATGTATGTAGGGGACAACGTTGGGAAGGGTTGAAGTGTAATTAATGAGATTAATTTGGGGTAATAAATGGAATTTATAGTATTTCACTTTTGGAGGACACTGGTAATTTCTTCTTTTACTTGGGATTGATTGAGAGGCGGTTGAACTGAAAAGCATGAAGCATATGGGTAATGCTATTTTCGCACATTAAATTCTACACAGTTCGTATATTTAATGAAAATTTTTATCAATAGGGGGTGTTTGGGAAGAAAAAAAATAATCAAATTTAGGCTAAAAATTACAAAAAGATAAAATAGGCTAAAATAGTTAATAATACAAAATATCATATCAAACTCATAATCATTTCACTTTTTCTCTCACAAACATCACATCCAACCACAAAAAAATCCAATCATCTTCCCAAACACAAAAATTTTAGCCTACTTAAAATAGCCAAAAACTAAAATAGTCTACTAAAATAGCCAATTCCCAAACGAGGCCACAGTTCTACCTTAGAATAAAAATATCAAAATATCATCATATTTTGTTATTCAAATCCTAACGCCACAACCATTCTCTATTGCTACCGTCTGTAGACACCCCATTTTTGACCGTCCTCAAGACTTGGACGTCACTGTTTGAACACACGGTGATCTTCCATGATTGTGTTCGTTTGGAGGTTGCCGGAAAAAATTTCACTCATTTGTTATTGCCGAAAAAGTGTATATAATCAAATGGTTGTCATCGTTACCGTCAGAATATTATCGTCAAAGGATATTCAAAATTTTGAGAGTGGGTACGTTTTGAATATGGGATTTTGGGAAGATGGATGGGTGGTGAGGTAGGTGCTCTCATAAACCCTAACTTATGATGTAATAGGTATGTGGGTTTAATTGTGAAGTGGGTTATCCCAAAATTATTGATATCATTTTTAATAATTTTACTTGAGATTATTATTGCAATAAAAAAAGTTAAAAAGTAAAGAGTCTAAATAATTGATAAGGTGCTAATAGTAACAGTTTAAAAAATTAAGATAATTGTGAATATTGAGAAAAATTAGTAGTTTGTAAATAGTAAGGGTGAGCGCAGATCGGTTGCAGCCACGAAACCTCCAATCCGCCATCCGTCCACCAAATTGGTGGATTGGTGAAAATCAATCCACATCCGTCCGCCAATCCGGCAGATGCGGATTTGGCGGATTGGCAGATTGGCGGATGGATGCGAATCGGTTTGGTGGTTTGAAAATTTACAAATTTTCAACATACAAAAAAAAAAACCCAGGAAAAAATTCAATTAACATCGGTGTCACTGTCTGAATGTGATGTGCCTGCCTGGGATTAAATCGAATTGCATATATTTTACAGATGATTTGTGTTGTTGTACAAACAGGTACATTAAAAGTTCAGGATATGACACGGGTGTGTTCAACTTGGAGGACTCAACCGATGAGCCACTTTACCCAACAAACATTGCATCAACAAAGCTTCCCCTTCCTGCTGTTTGGGTTACTTACTCCAATTCCTTGGTGAGACCATGAGATTAGCCGCATGACATGGCACGGTGCCAAAGTTTGTGCCAAGGTGGGCTGATGTATGTATATAAAGCACTGCGTTAAAAAAAAATAAAAATAAATAAATAAATAAATAGTCAAAGGGGCACGTGACCCCCTTAGCCTCCATGTCCCTCCGCCCCTGCCTTGTACAATAATATCGATGATATGGTATCACTATTGCATTGAATTTTTTTCCATATAAAATGACTTTTATGGTAAATTTAGAAGACAAATGAAGAAGTCTCACAATGTGAATAAAATTGAAAACCACCCAATAATCACTTCATCTAGAGAGATTTTGTCAAAAGTTTAATTTGCCCTTCGGAAGTGAATTCCTGCCATCCACACAAGAACTTCATGGCTTGGCTGGCTAACCTTTTTTTTTTTAAAAAATAAAAATAAAAAATTATACTTTGTGGTGATATGAGAAGTTGATTAAAAGTTGACTTTTTAACCTTTTATCTTTTTGTGTGTAAAAAATTTGAAAGATGATGTGATCCAAAATGAGTTAGAAGCTAAATGTTAGTTTTTAGCTAGCTTCCCAAATTGCCCCTTTATCTCTTTTATATTTAGTATTTTTTTTTATAGTTTAATTCTTAAAATTTATTTTTTTTCCACTTTAATATTTTATGTTTCAAGTTTTTTTCAATTTATTTTAAAAATTAACTTGTGTCCAAAATTAGATAAAAAATAATATATTGACAATTACGTTGCGTAAACATATTTTATTATATATGATTGACACTTTTGATAAACCTAAACTCTAATATAATAATATATTCTTATATTATGTGATAATTAACGTGAGATTTTATGCCTAATTTTGAATAAAAATTAATTTTAGAAAGAAATTCAAAAAATATTTAAACACATGAAAATTCAAAGTAAAAAAAAATTTAAAAATCAAAAATGAAAAAATAACCAAACATAAAGGAGCAAAATGTAATTTTATTTTATTTTTAAGCAAACCGGTCAAGGCAATTAAAGTCAATCATCTATCTATCTATACTATATATAAGCAAATGTAGTGATCTTTTAAAAAATTCAAAACTCTCAATCCTAACATCTCATGAACCTCTTTCCTACGTGGCACATCCGCTGGGGGTCACGGGGGGGTCTTTAAAACTGGGGTACAAATCATTTTACTTCTCATTATATTAAGTGCAGTTGGCACACATAATATGTATGTAATTTAAATAAATAAAAATAAAATAAAATATTTATTATATATTGTGTGTAACTAAGGTGGTAAAGTGAGCTCTAAGGCCCCGTTTGTTTTGGGTGAAAGAGAGGGTATTGGGATTGCTAATACCAAAGTATTAGTAATAGTTTTGTTTGTTTTGGGAGAAGGCCTTGGGACTATTAGTCCCTTGGTATTACTAATACCCTTGGAGAGGGGATTGGTAAGGAGGAGGTAGAGATGGTATTAGAAAAATAGTGAGGGGATTAGAAATTTTTTTATTTTTTTTATTTTTTATATATGGAAAAAAAATTTTGAAATATAATTTTTAATTTTTTATATTTGTTTTATTATTTTATATAAAAATAATTTAACAATTCCTCACTACTAATCCCCTCACTATCACTATCAATCCCCTCTATTCTATCTCACAAAAACAAACGGGCCTATAGCGTTGCTCAATTTCATTCATAGGTTGACACCTAATCAGTTGTCTCTTAAAAGTGGATACTATAGTTTAGGCCAATAAGTACCACTTTGGAGCGCCACTAGGATTTGCTCTTAGAACATTGAATAATTTCTTGTCATAAGGTACTTAATATAGTAGATTAATGCCATGTTTGATTCACAAGACTAATTGTAAAGTAATAATAATTCTGTCAAATTAGTGTGATATTTACTATCTAATTAGATTAATTATCATTGGATTAATAATCTAACCCCTACCCCATTACTAATAATCCTATAAATTTGTTGGATTAATTATCTATTGGATTAATAATCCTAAACCAAAATGTTAAAACAAACATAAGATAATTGGGCTCATGGATTAATAATCCCAATCTTATGCTTTAATCCATCCAATCCAACGTACCCTAAGGCCATGTTTGTTTGGGTGGACATGAGCTTGGGATTGGACTAATAGTCCAATAAAATTATTAATCCGATATTTGGTTAAACAATTGAAGTACGGACTAATTATTTTAAACTTGACTATTAGTTAAGATAGGATACATAATCCAACGGATTCGTAGTCCTAGGACTATTAGTCATGGAAATGCTAATCCAGTCCGCTCAAATAAACATGGCCTAAGGTCCAAGCAAACAAATACTTGGATCCCAAGTATAGCTTGCACTTAATGTAATTAGTGTTACCACACATAATGCGTGTGCAATTTAAATAAGAATAAAAATAAAAAATATACATATTTATTATATATGATATATTACTAAAGTTTTATCTATATCTTATATTTACATAATTCACTCTTAATCTTAATTTTCAGTTCAATTTTTTTTTCTTCTAAAATTTATTTAATTAAATATAGTAAGATCACTAAATATATTATTTTAATACCCATTTAAATAAATATTATAGTATTTATTTATTAATTTTTAACATGTTCAACATTATTTACTATTTTTTGTTACTTACCCGTGCATAACATGGGTTACCGCTAGTGCAGCTATTAAACAAATGTCAGTTCATGACCCAAACAACCCTAATTTAGCTAATGAATTCCTCTAATTTCCATGGTTATTCAAAGACTGATAGGTGACGTGGGTTCTAATCTCGAAGCTGTTGAGATAGTTAGAGGCAGGGATACTTTCGTAATTTTAAGACAAGGGCTTTTTCAGAGCCTTGCCTTGCTCGAAGCACCAAAAAAAGCAAAAACGATCTTTCTTCTTTTTCTTTTAACTTTTTTTTTTTTTGGCGGTCTCTCGAAATTCTTTGGCTTGGTTTGGGAAGTAGGTTGGCTTTTTGGCTTTTTGACTTTTTTAGCTATTTTAGCCTGGGCTAAAAAGCTTGGTTTGGGAAGGACTTTTTGACTTTTTGATTTTTTTGACTTTTTTTGTGAGAGAAGAATGTAATGATTATAGGTTGGATGTGATATTTTGTTTGTTATGGCTAAAATAGCCTATTTTGTTTTTTGTGACTAAAATAGCCAAAAAAGCCTGAAAACCAACTTGCCAAACAGAGGCTTTGTAACTTTTGCTTTTTCCATTCAATCATCTTTTTGGGATTAGGTTTGGCTTCTCAAATGGATTTGGCTTTGGTCTAGTCCAAGATCGGACTGGATCGTATTGTTGGGCTTGTATGGATTCATTACGAGTTTCGTTTTGAGAATTTAAATCGTTCAATGTGTAGAACTTATAGAGTACTATTGTTGTAAAAAATCACGTTGATCGGGTATCGATAGCTATGTGATCAAAACAGTTTTTTGTCAACCGTTTATTAATTCGCCGTCAATTTTTTTTTATATAAAACTGATTTGATCACATAACTATCGATATCTGATCAACGTGATTTTTTACAAGTATATAGTACTCGACGAGTTCTACACATTGACGGTTCGAATTTTTAAAACGGGACCCGTAATGGGCCCCCATAGGCCGAACAGCATAGTCCAATCCGATCTTGGACTGGACCAAAGCCAAACCCTACTCAAATAATCATACCTCAACATGGAAGAATTTTAGGAGCTTGTGGAATTAATTATAGATTTTATTTTGATAATTTAAATTGTGTATTTTTTTAAATTTAAGAAATAAAATATTTATATAAAAAATCAAGCTAATCGGACTTTCGTAGTTATATGTTTTAATCAAATTTGTATTACAAAAAAATAAAAATTATATTTGTCGTCTATTTTTTGTAATACAAAATTGATTAAAATATATAGTTACCGATGTAAAATCATCTTATTTTTTGTATAAATATTCTATTCAATGAATCCGTAAAAGTAAACAATTTGAATTACTGAAATCGATTTTAAAATAGACTTATCAAGTCCAAACGCTTCCATTTTGAATTAACTAATGTGGATTTAAATGTATTGTGTGGTTATGAACAAGTTATTTGGTGTTTTGTAGAAATAATAATTTTTTGGGAGAATTATTGAGGAAAAAAATATACACAATCATGGAAGGAGTGCAACTTCACGTGGTACTTCAAAAATACCTAATGATTTTTTGTGTTTGACAAAACAACTTGCATCCTCCATATTTCGACATTTTTTTTCCCTTATCCAACTTACAAGTAATTCCCTCTAATTTTTTCCCACTCCGTCTCATTTTGCATCTCTCATCCCGATAAAAAAGTAGAGTGGGGACGAGTTGTACTTTCCCGCCTCATCTTATTCTAATTATATTTATTAAATATATTTATATACATAACATATGTAATTTAAATTTTTTTTATTATAATAAAATTAAAATATTAAAATATTATATTTAATATTAATTTTTACTTATTTTTATTTTTATTTTTTTTTATCTTATATCGTATAATTCTCATTAAGTATAAACCATTATATGTAATATACTGTATCATTCAAAATTTTATTAATATTTTAGATTTTCGACTTATAAAATTAACATTTCTTCAATCCTATCCTCGTCACTCTTTGATTTGTGTCGCCCCCAATATGGTATGGGGTGGGGGTGGTTTACCACAAACCCCACTCCAAACTCGATCCATGACCATTCCTAGAGTTTTGAGACAATGCTCAACAACAAAAATTATAGGGTAAATTACAATTTATCCCTTTTATGCATCACTATGAATTGTATGTCTCATTTAGGCTTCATTTGGGATATGAGTTGACTGTTTGATTATTTTAATTTGGGACTAAAAAGTTTTATTTGGGATAGACTTTTTGACTTTTGTAAGAGAAAAAATAAAATGATTATGATTTGAATGTGACATTTGGTCTTATTAAATTTTTAACCTCTTTTGTGACTATTTTAACTAAAAAGCCTCAAGCTTGTTCATGCCAAACGAGCACTTAGAGATAATAGATGATGTTTCATGTGCATAGCATGGGTTATGTCTGGCTATTTTTTCACTTTGGCCTTTCAAGTTTTTTTTTTTTTTTTTTTCCCTTCTACTCTAACCCTTCATATTTTAAATTTTTTCTAATTTACTTTAATAGCTATGTTTGTTTCTAGTTTTTTAAAAACACTTTTTAAAAAATTATACTTTCTTATTTTTCGTATTTTTTTATTTTTACTAATTTTTTTTTTAATATTTTAAGCAATTTTCTTAATTGTTAGACACACCTAATATAAATACACTTAAAAAGTATAATTTTCGTGAAAAAATCTTTAAAAAATTTGCTAAATACAAAAAATACAAAAATTAATTATATTTTTCATATTTTTTAAAATATTTTTCACAAATATTTTATTTTTTTAGATACATCTAAGTAATGTGCATCTAAAAAAGTAAAAAAATGCTTAAAATTTTAAAAATATTCACTAAAAATAAAAAAAAAATACGAAAAACAAAAAAATTCAGTTTTCAAAAAATTGAATTTAGAAAACTGAAACCGAACACACTGAATTATGTCTAAAATTAGACAAAAAATGACACATTGATAGTCACATAATATAAAAATATTTTATTATATATAACTTATATATTTGACATAAATTTAAATTTAAATCTTAATATTATAATATATTTTTTATAACGTGACATTTTTTATCTAATTTTCACTAAAAATTAGCTTTAAGAGTAAATTTGAGAAAAATTTGAAATATAAAGGTCCAAAGTGAAAAAAAAAAAAAATTACTTCAAAGGCTAAAGTGATAAAACGACTAAACATAAAGAGGGTAAAGTATAATTAATCTATATGTCCAGCTTATATCTTATATATAATATATTTGAAATGAGTTTTTTTGTTATATATTTTAGATAAGTTGATTTTGTAACCATTTGGTAAGTCGAATTTATGAGATAACTTCTTGTCCAATAGAGTTCAAGTCTTGTGATCGCACGTGACTCGTCCTTAGATCTAGATAATTCGTTTCAACTTATGAAAATGTTGAGACGTGAACATACTCCATAATTTTTTGAAATAATATTTTAGTGCCATTTTTCTTTTAAATTTTTGCCTTGAATGAATTTTTTTTTTTTTTTTTTGTTAAAGTTACTAGAAGATTCTAAGAAATATGTAAATAGTTTGTGGAGAAGTGGTTTAGAAATACTCTTCTAATTCTGGGGGATGCTCGTGATCTTCAGTTAGTCACCTCAAAAGGGATAAACACTCCGGTCGGGGGTGCCGGAATTAGCACTCCGATGGACAAGTCAGTCTCTACTCTCTGAATTACTTGTATTTTAAGTTAAGTGCAATGGTTCTCACATACCTTTCTCTAACTGAAGATCCTGTATTTATAGTATTCTCTTTGGGCCTTAGAGCCTGGCTCATCCCTGATCCTTTACATGCACTTCTACTCGGCCTTTGTTCTACTGGTTGAGATGCCGGCTATTTTATTCGGCTCTTCAATTGACTGTGATCAATGCCGAATAGAAGTTATGTTATGGACTAGACTGGTCCATTCTTCTCTATTGATTCGAGGAAATTTGGCTCCCACAATTGCCCTCCAAACTCCCCACTAGCATCAATTAGTCGGCGTGTTTGGCTTCTAACCTGGGAAGTCAAATATTCGGCGGTTAATCCTCTTCCCGATGCGTGTCAGAACGCGTACACGCTTTTTGGTCATTGTAACGATTTCCCGCCCCTTCGTACACTGCCTCCATTTAATGCGATTTGAAATTGTCTCTTCGAATGTATGTTTTGAATACTCAAAGATATCTGGCTCGCCTTCTAGTGCAACTCCTTCACTTCGCGGCTTCTGCAACTCCTTATTTCTCGTTTTTCCCTTCGTCTCCTGTAAGTTTTATTCTCCTTCATTTTTGATCTCGCTTCCTTGTTTGCTTTTAGTTTTCCATAATCCTTGGGTTGGCCAAAATGGCAAAATATCTGAAGGAGCTTCTTTCAGCGGATCGCATCTCCGGCTTTCGACGCCATTTTTCCATCCCCGATGACGTCCACCTGTCACTTTTGGCAAACAACATCACTGATATGGAGAGGGATGATGAGAGCACAATCGTCTTTCCTCTCCTATCAATTGCTGAGGGCGGAGTCTGCTTTTCTCGATACTGGGGTCTAATCCCTTCCCAGCCCAACGTGAATTTCTTTTGCATCATAATGGGAATTGTAGAGATAAATCAGCGTCTTAGGATTAATTTAGGTATTCCCACTATTCGGCACTGTTATGTCCTAGCCAAATCTACCAGCCGGCTAGGACGCTACTTTCTTAGAGCCAAGGATACTGATCATCACTTAGTGACTATGCTTGCCAGCTCTAGCAAGTGCGTCGATGACGTGATAGTTGTTGTCCGCGGCAATTGGGAATTCGGCGAATGTGAAGATCGCCTAGACCCTGTGCCAAGGCAAAAAGGCGAACCAGGTGGCCGATTAGATTACTTGTTTCTGTTATTTCCATATATGTGTTCGGCACTATACACATCTAATCATTTTGTTTATGCAGGCAGCGACTTGAAGAGAGTGTTAGTTTCAGACGACGATGTTGTGCTTGCAGAAATTAAACCACGCTACAGTTCGTGGGCCGTCCAAACCTTCAAAAACAAGGGAGGGCGGCCCATATTCTCCTGCAGTACGAGACGACTTATACGACGTTCTCGGCGGCAGACAACATTCCGATCGCGCGAGGCGACAACCATCTTACAGCCCTCATCTTCCCCAGCTTCAAAAACTTGAGACAGATCGGTTTAGAAACATCCGATTTTGAACACTTAGAAGAACAAGCGGCCGAACCAATCGCCGAGGACCCGAATCAGTTGGCAGCGGAGGTTGACGAAGCTATTAACTCGGCCTTTGAGGAAACCAGACTGAACTTGTCTGACCCTCCTTCCACATCAGGCCGAAGGGACGCCTTCGAAGATATTTTTACAAATTTAGAAGACCTTCCCGGCGATTATTTTGAGGGTATGGCTGGAGAAAGTCTCACGCAGTTGGCGTGAAAGAGAAATGCCGAACGCATGGCTGCCCGACGGAAAGTCGAGGCCACCTGTTCTGGACCTGCCTTGACTAAATCTTCTGAACCCATTATTGTAGAAGAAACGGCTCAAGTTCATGCGGCCGAGACGGAGAAGGATGTCGAGCGTCCGATTACAGAAGCACGGCCAATTTTAGAAGATCGGGGAGAAAAATGTACCGCTGAGGGTGAGGTCGGCTCCGAGGAGGGCCTCATTGATAAACGGCCATGCTTAGAGAAGTCGGATGTGGTTGCTCATTTTATTGTTGAGCCAAAGATAAAAAAACATGCCGATCTCCTCTGAAGCGTCGGCTTTGAAAGATCTAGCTGTGGCATTGAGCTTGGCTACCTCGGTCTCCTTGTCGGCAGACAAGGCAACCTTTCGTGCCAAGTCGGATTTGGTAGCAATAGCATTAGCTGCCCAGTTGGCTCTTCTGGTATGTGACTATCTTAACTCCTTATTTGGTTTGGTTTGCATACAGTATTTCTTGGTATGTGATGATCCCAAATTATTTTGCAAACGGCTGGAAGGATAGCCGCACTAGGCCGCCGCCAGCATGATGCCATTAAGAGAATTGGCCGCTTGAAGTCAGAAGTCGAAGGTGAGAGGAGCAAGGCTGATTCGAGGCGGCGAGAGCCACAATGGAAAATGCACGAGCCGAAGCTGAGAAGGAGAGGGTGGGGATTGCTGACCAGCTTAGATCCAACGCTGAGGAGAGGGCAAACGCGAGTGAGGAATCGCTCAAGTTAGCCAAGGAGGCGCTTGCCAAGCTAGAGGCCGAGTTGGAAGAGTTGAAGAAGGCTAAGAAAAAAGCCGACTCTGAGGCTTCCGCGGCGTTCGAGGTTGGAAAGAGCGCCGCCCTTGAAAACTACGTAGAAGAAGTCCCTAAATTCGAAAATCGGGGATTCAAACACGGCTGGCTCAAAGCCCTTGCTGCCGCTGGAGTTACATTGGCCATGTCAATTCCATACGAGCAAGTGGACGTTAAGCAGCTTGAGTCTAATCCTGAGGCTTGATTTGGGAGAAATTTTAGTTTTGTTAGGTATTTTTAATTTCAATGTATGTTCTTTGTTAGTTGATTTTCATCTTTTTTGGATTTTCATGTGTAAAATGTCCACTGTTAGCGCCCAATTTATGAATGAAAATTTTCTATGCTCTCAAGTTATTGCTTGTATTGTTTGTTATATGAGTACATAATTAAAAGAATCAGCAGTTAGAACAAAATGTCACGACTACGTGAGACGGAAAACTTATTAGCCGATTAAATTAATGAATTTGATTTATGACTGAATAAAATGAATTCATGAGGTGCTGATAGGTCAGCTCATAAGGCAGCTAGGGTACATAAGCTGATTAGCTTGACGAATCTGCCCTTAGCTGGTTCATGAACAAGAACGCTGAATAACGGAGGTTCATAAACTAGAATACCGAATTAAATGAACTTATGAATATTCTACTGATAAATCGATTCATGGAGCGGCTGGGGCACTCAAGCTGACTAGATTGATGAATCTGCCCTTGCCCCAGCTGGTTCATGAACATAGAACGCCGAATAAAATGAACTTATGAATATTGTACTGATAAATCAATTCACGGAACTGCTGGGGCACTTAAGCCGACTAGATTGATGAATCTGCCCTTGCCCCAGCTGGTTCATGAACAAAGAACGCCGAATTAAATGAACTTATGAATATTGTACTGATAAATCGATTCATGGAGCGGCTTGGGCACTCAAGCCGACTAGATTGATGAATCTGTCCTTGCCCCAGCTAGTTCATGAACATAGAACGCCGAATTAAATGAACTTATGAATATTGTACTGATAAATAGATTCAGGGAGCGGCTGGGGCACTCAAGCTGACTAGATTGATGAATCTGCCCTTGCCCTAGCTGGTTCATGAACACAGAACGCCGAATTAAATGAACTTATGAATATTATACTGATTAATCGATTCATGGAGCGGCTGGGGCACTCAAGCTGACTAGATTGATGAATCTGCCCTTGCCCCAACTGGTTCATGAACATAGAACGCCGAATAACAGAGGTTCATGGAGTGGCTGGGGCACTCAAGCCGACTAGATTGATGAATCTGCCCTTGCCCCAGCTGGTTCATGAACATGGAACGCCGAATAATAGAGGTTCATGGGGTGATTGGGGCACATGACTCAATCGGCGCTGGGCTGTTGAGGTTTTAATATTAATGAGATTGCCTCAGAGGTGCTGCCCTCGTATGGAATAAATGGGCGTGTACTTCGTGAACGAAGGTCCTATTTATATGCTCAGTCAGCAACGCAGTCCAGCTCTTTGGGGAAGGTTAAACAAGTGCGAATGTCAAATAGACTTTTCTTCAACAGTAGAGGGGAAACGAGGACGCTAGTTGAGCTGGGAGGAGATATTAGTTGAAATGGTGAACCTTCGCGCACGGGAAGTAGGACTTCGAAGGATTGGGAGAGACACCAATCTCCTCGTCGTCGAAGTACGTCGCCCAGGAGGGACAAGCAGCCACAGGAAAAATCTCCTCAACCCTGTTCTGGAAGGGAATTCGATGCGACTCCGCGCCCATTGAGTTTTGCGGTCTTCGTGGGGAATAGACCAATGACAGAGGCGGATTCGATCATTCGAGATCCAAATGTGGCAGTCGAGTTCGCTTGACAGATTTTTCCACCCGAAGTCCAGTAGTCGATGGTAAGTCGACAGGATTTCGAAGTGTTTCGTGAAGGCGTTCACGGGGCGGTGAAGGGGCTGTACACTGCTTATGAAATCGACATGCGTCTCCGCGCCGCTCGGCGCGATATAGATTAGAGAGATGAACGCATTCGAAAGTTAGAAGCTCGCGTGGAGAAGGCTGAACGTGAGCTAAGGAAAATCAAGTCTGTCGAGTCTCAATTAGCCAGCCATCCCAACGTGATTGTGGAAGAGAGGGTGACTCAAAAGCTGATAAGTGATGTTATTGCCGATCGAAACACGGCTAGCATGTTCGCGATTGAGACTACGAGGACCGCGGCCTATGAAAAAGGCTTCCATGACGACTGAAAGGTCGGAATTCAGAAGACCAAGGAGAAACTCGCCGAAGAAGTTTGTCGATGTGAAAATCGTGGGTTTAAGCACGGCTGGATCAAGGCACTTCAGCAAGCTGAGGCTCTCCAGGCAGCAGGTGTGAATTCTGCGTTGCCGTTGTACCAACTGAATGATTTCCCCTTTTTCGCTTTCGAAGTTGAAAAGAGTGATGATGAGGGAGCCGCCGAATAGAAGCAGACCTTGTAATGCTTATGTAGATTGAGAACGAAATTATGTATTTATTGGCTGACTTTAATAAAACACTTAGTTTTCAATTTGTAGCGTACTTTTTATTTATATTAGTACACTTGATGCCAATCGATTTATCTAAGAACACATTTTAGTTTGAATGATCGCACGTTTCAGACTACATTTATGCAGCTTGAACTATTTCATTTTGAATATTTGCATATTTCAGCCTTTGTTTATACGGCTTGTACGCAGGCCATCTGAATCCGGAGGCTTTAATTGGCCCAACGGCATCATGCACCGATGGGGCTCCAAATCCGAAGTCTATTTGGCCAATCGCGATATCCACAAAGGGCGCTCCGAATCCGGAGGCTCTATCGGCCCAAAGGCGTCATGCGCCGATGGGGCTCCAAATCCAGAGGCTTTATCAGCCTAAAGGTGTTATTCACCGATGGGGCTCCGAATCTGGAGACTTTATTTGGCCAATCGTGATATCCACGAAGCGCGCTCCGAATCTGGAGGCTTTTTCGGCCCAAGAGCGTCATGTGCCAATGGGGCTCCGAATCCGGAGACTTTATTTGGCCAATCGTGATATCCACGAAGGGCACTCCGAATCCGGAGGCTTTATCGGCCCAAAGACGTCATTCGCCGATGGGGCTCCGAATCCGGAGGCTTTATCAGCCCAAAGGCGTCATTCGCTGATGGGGCTTCGAATCTGGAGACTTTATTTGGCCAATCGTGATATCCACGAAGGGCGCTCCGAATCTGGATGCGTTTTCGGTCCAAAGACGTCATTTGTCGATGGCGCTCCGAATCCGGAGACTTTATTTGGCCAATCGTGATATCTACGAAGGGCGCTCCGAATCCGGAGGCTTTATTGGCCCAAGGGCGTCATTCGCCGATGGGGCTCCGAATCCAGAGACATTATTTGGCCAATCGTGATATTCACGAAGGGCGCTCCGAATCAGGAGGCTTTTTCGACCCAAAAGCATCATACGCCGATGGGGCTCCGAATACGGAGACTTGTGAACTGAATTGCGGGATGAAGAAATGAGAAACTTTGCATTGCAAAAGTGAAATATGTACAAGTATCAAGTCCCACAAGTTGGGTCAATGATAGAATTTACGTAAATGTGTCGAATTCCAAGGCCGTGGCAGACTCCTTCTAGATATGTCTTTGAGCCAATATGCCCCCACTCCCGCGATCGAATCAACTTGGTAGGGGCCGTCCTAGTGAGGACCCAATTTTCCATCAGCCGGTCTTCTGGCAGCAGGGAGTACTTTCTTCAGGACCAACTCTCCTAGTGTATAGCGGCGCAGCTGAACACGTTGATTTTACGACTTAGCAAGCTGTTGTTGATACCGCGCCATGGATGTAAAGGCACGGTCTCTTCGTTCTTCGATCAGAATCAAATCCAAGGCCAGCATCATGTCGTTTTGGCCCATGTCAAAAACTTTCGATTTCAAGGTTGGGAGGCCGATTTCCAGGGGTATGATTGCCTGGTTTCCAAAGCATAGAGCAAACGGCGTTTCCCTAGTAGATCGCCTCGGCGTAGTTCGATGAGCCCACAACACACTTGGCAACTCTTCGACCCATTTGGCTTTAGCTCTCTCCAGCCTCTTCTTCATGCCGTCCAAGATGGATTTGTTAGAGGCTTCAACTTGACCGTTGCTTTGTGGATAAGTCGGCATGGAAAAGTAAGATCGGATACCATACTTGCTGCATAACTCTCGGTAGACACCACAATCAAACTGGGTGCCGTTGTCTAAGATAAGTGAATGCCGAATCGTGTTATGATATTTTTCCAAACAAAACGCTTCACGTCGGAATCTTGGA
This sequence comes from Camellia sinensis, assembly GCF_004153795.1. Classification (NCBI taxonomy): domain Eukaryota; kingdom Viridiplantae; phylum Streptophyta; class Magnoliopsida; order Ericales; family Theaceae; genus Camellia; species Camellia sinensis. The sequence continues at coordinate 728,560 of NW_021026307.1, forward strand.
TGTGCGTTAGTGCCTCCGCTTCTACCCATTTTGTAAAATAATCTGTCGCAACAATCAAAAATCGCTTGTTACTCGGGGCACGAGGCAATGGTCTGACGATGTCAAGTCCCCATTGGGCGAACGACCAAGGACTGGTTATGGAGCTTAGCTCTTCAGCAGGTAGGTGGGTCAAAGGAGAGAACTTCTGGCACTGTTCACACTTTTTCACGTAACTTTCGGCATCGGCTCTCATTGTCGGCCAATAATACCCCTGTGTCACGACTCGATGAGCCAAAGAGCGCCCACCAGAATGGGCACCACAACTGCCTTCATGTATTTCAGTCAGAAGCTCTTCCACATTGTCCGGATGCATGCATTCCAAATATGGACCAGAAAGGGATTTTTTATAAAGCTTTCCTTGCGGATCCAAGTAGTATCGCAGGACTTTGTTTCGCAGCTTGTGCGCTTCTTTCTTGTCCTCTGGGAGCTGTTCAGAAGATAGGAATGCAGCAATGGAATGCAGCCAACTTGGTCCAGATTCTATGACATTGACCTGAACTTCCTCTGAGGGGTCAATGCTCGGCTCCGGGATGAAACCTACTTCGATGGTCCGTTAAATCTCTGAGTTAATGGCGGAGGCTAGGCAAGCCAGGGCATCTGCATGTGTGTTCTAATCACATGTTATCTGATTCAATTCATGGTGGTCAAATTTTTCCAACAAGGAGTTAGCCGTTTTCATGTAAGTCGCCATACGATCATTTCTTGCCGCGTACTCTCCCTTGAGCTGATTGATCACCAGTTTTGTATCGCAAAATACAAGCAAACGCCGAGCACCCAGAAGATGTGCATTCCGCAAACCCATTAGAAAGGCTTCATACTCGGCTTCATTATTTGATGCTTCAAAGCCGAGCTTGACGGCCTGCTCAATTATTGCACCGTCGGGAGCCATGATTACTACTCTGGCTCCATTGCCCCGCTGATTAGATGATCCATCACAGTACAATTACCAAATGTCCCCAACATAAATTCTCCAGTTCGGCTTTGGTCGAATTTCATCAGACTTGAAGTCGGCAAGGCCCCTAGTGAATTCGGCAACAAAGTAGGCAAGCACTTGTCCCTTGATTGAGGTTCTAGGTAGAAACTGAATATCATACTGGCCGAGTTCAAGAGCCCACTTTGAAACACGACCTGATGCTTCTGCACTACGTAGTATTGATTGAAGAGGATAATCTGTTAGCACTTCGATGCTATGTCCTTGGAAGTAATGCATCAATTTTCTTGCCGCCATGACCAGGGCTATGATAAGTTTTTCAAGCGGAAGATAGCGTATTTCGGCGTCAACCATTGCCTTGCTCACATAATACACTGGCCGCTGCTCCCTCAGCTTTTCCTTTATCAGTACGGCGTTGACGGCCCGGTCAGAAACTGCCAGATATAAAATGAGTGGGTCACCTGCCGAAGGTGTTGTCAATAGTGGTGCTGATCGGAGATAGGTCTTAAGGCCGTTGAAAGCGGCTTCGTACTCGGCGGACCATTCGAAAGCCTTGCCTTGTTGTAGTGTATGAAAGAATTGTCGGTAGCGATTTGTAGACCGACTGATGAACCTGTTGAGTGCGACGGCCATCCCCATCAACTTTTGAACCTCTTTCATTAAGCGAGGGGAGCCGAGCTCAAAGGTTGCTGTGATTTTCCTCGGGTTGGCTTTGATTCCTCGGTGGTTGACAATGTAACTTAAGAATTTTCCAGAGCCGATCCCAAACGCACATTTGGAAGCGTTCAGCTTCATTTTGTACTTGCGTAAAATGCCGAACGTCTCTTCCAGATCGGCTAGATGAGTTTGCTTGTCTTTAGACTTGACCACCATGTCATCAATGTACACTTCCATAGTCTGGCCGAGTTGCTCCTTGAACATGGAAGTGACCAGTCTTTAGTAAGGTGCCCCTGCATTCTTCAGCCCAAAAGGCATAACCTTATAGCAGTAGGTCCCTCTTGAGGTGAGGAATGTAGTTTTGTCTTGGTCCTCCGGATGCATGGTGATTTGATGGTAGCCTCTGTAAGCATCGAGGAAGCTCATACGTTGATGGCGTGCCGTCGCATCTACGAGTTGGTCAATTCTGGGTAGGGAAAAACAATCCTTGGGGTAGGCTTTGTTTAGGTCCGTGAAATCAACGCACACTCGCCAAGTCCCATTTTTCTTCTTCACAACCACAGTATTAGAGAGCCATATAGGGTAGGTCACTTCCTTGATCGCCCCGGCGTCAAGCAACCTGTCAACCTCCTCAACAACAGCGACAGTGTGCTCTTCAGCTGACCGCCGGCTTTTCTGAATGATTGGCTTGCATTTAGGATCAACATTCAAACAGTGCTGCGAGACTGACTGATCTACACCCGACATCTCATATGGTGTCCACGCAAATACATCAAGGTTGCCGAGCAGGAAGGAAATTAGCTGCTGCCTGTCGACTTGATTTAAGGAGGCGCTGATCATGAAGAACCTGTCTGGGTTGCCGTCAATCTCAACTCGATCTAGGGCTTCTGTGGCCTTGTCACTTGGGAGTCGCCCCACATCGTCGAGGCTCTCTCGATCCGGCACCTCGATTGAATTCACTTGTAATTCTTTTGGCGTCTTTTCAGCAAGGAGATAACATGTGTAGACGTCCCCGAACGTCTTGGGAGGATGAGTCTCGTTCTGTTCATTTGGGCTTACTACAAGTTCAGACTCTCAAATTGTCACGGTTCTAAATTTGAACTGAAGAGTCAAATCCGGCAAATCGTTTTGAGAAAACAGATTTTGAAAGAAGTGCCAAACATGGACTGCTTTGCCAGATACAGAGTCGCCACCTAAATGTTTTATTTTGGAAAAATTTAGGAAACCCTGACTCGTTTGCCTAAGGCCACGTGTCCGTCATCATCAAAGTTGCCTCGGCTCGGGAACTTGGGTAAGATTGGGGAATGTCACTTCGTGAGCACCCCCGCTCGCCCGATCAAAGATCGGCCTCTACTAACCATGATATCTATTTTTGGAAACATTATGCGTTCTTATTCCGGTTATTAGCCTAGATTTTCTATGTGATACGCACAGCATACAAGTATAGACTGGGTCGCCTGAATTGGAACAAAACATTTCATGTTTGTTTATTTGAAAATGGTTTGATGGTGCTACCCGCAAGTAAGCTAAGACGTAGAATTGCCACCCTCGGATGGGCTTAGAAAACATGATTTTGCCACTATCTAGTGGGCTTAAAACTCACAGTCAACGAATTGTTCCAATTCAAATAACCCAGCCTTCACCCACAGGCATTCAGGTAGTTATATCATATAAGCATATAGCCTCATGGTAAGCATGCTATCATGGCAGTCACTCACACGCATGCAAGGATGCTAAAGCATAAAACTTACCGAGTACTCCAAGCCAAAACAGAAGCTAATTAGAAATCCATGCATGATCCAAACTATACAGAAATACCTAATGCAACACATGCAAAAATGCAACTATAGAAAGCTCGGCTATTCTAAAGATGGCATGCGAAATGCTACAACTAACAAGTATTCAACTTGGAATTGAAATATAATGCAATTAGTATGATGCGCCGAGCCCGGTGCATGCAAAACAGATGAATGAATGCAAACATGCTATCATACTGTATGCTAATTGAAACATGCCCTAATCTAACCATCATAAGCGGGTAAATAAAAGAGAGAAAGACGTGGGGTTGGAAGACATACGTCACACACACGCACACTTATTATAGTTGTGCCCTCACTCGGAGGGTCCGAATAAATAATATATAGTCCCGAATAAATAGTACAGTCCGAATAAGTATAAAATCCTAATTAATGAACAAATTAATCTAGGAAAGCAGTAAATTGCACGCAAATCCATGGACCGCCTCAGCTCTGTTCTGAATGATGAATGATGTATGCTCGGGTTGCCTTGTGCAGAGAATCCCTTGCGATGCCCCAGTTTGTCTCTGTTTGCAATTATTCTTGGGATGCGTGCCAGGCTCCGGAAGGTTGCTGATTTCTGATTTGCTGCAACAGAGAGCAACAAAGGGGCATGGCAAAGTATTTTCACATATGTATGCATGACTACTCTTCAGGGAGTGTAGTCCTCGATCTTCGTGCCACCAATCACGTATCTCGATGCATGATGGCCGAGAAGTCGAATTGCATGACTCAATATGAAATGAATGCACATATGGACACAACAAGGCCTAGACTCCATCATGGATAATCCGGAGTGTCAGCGACTGGGAATTGAGACACGTTCCGTCACTCGGAGTACGAAACGTCCTTCGTTTCCCGTGCTTGGGCTAACTCCTATTCCAAGCACAATGCAATATGCATGACATGCATGAATGCAATCCTAACATGCAACCTAGCATACGCAATGCCATGAAATGGCATACACAATGCACGATGTAACGAGGCATACACAATGCTCTAACATACAACCTTGCATACGCAATGCTATGAAATGAAATGGCACACACAATGCACAATGGGCTTAGACTAACATGAGTGGACCTTAGCCACACTCACATCAGTAGCCATTAGCTAAAAATAAGACTATCGAAATGCGTGCACACATGCACGCAAACCGAGGACCGAACCTAAGGCATAGTATGTAACTCTAACAAGGCATGGCAAAGGATGCAAGATGGCATACAAACTCATAAATTTCAGCACTGAAATATAATGCTAAACAGCCCTGAAACATGGAAAAAAGGCACCCGGTGCATGAGATGAACCCCGAAACTCGAAACTGGGCACATGGAATGACTTATAGCTATACAAAGCATGCATTATTCGATCATGAAGTCTAAAGACAGAGCCAAGGCAGTCCCAAAACATAAACATTTCCAGGTCAAAGCATGGACAAAAGATGCTAGCATGGTGGACTAAAATAGCATGCAAGATTGGCTGGCAAACATGAGTTATATGGCAGGTATAGGATGCACATGGAATCTTACCAAACCAGCAAAAATCAGTGAATAAAACATGTGGAAATTTGCCCAAATAACCATGGAGATGCAACCAATACATGCAAAAATGATGAACTCCTTTAGAGGGGCATACAAGGGGTTATTAAGCACATGCAAGATGGACAATTAGCATGGAATAAGCAACTATGAAAATCAAATATGGTAGTCTTAGAACTCACCAAATTAACCCTGGAAAGTGACTTCAAAGCATGCAAGATAGGGTGTCTTTGGAAGGCCAAAAATGACCACCAAACAAGTCAAGGTGAGAGGGGGTCACCCCCCTCTGATTTGGAGGCTCAAAATAGTGTGTTAGCCACTGAAAATCCACTGGATTTCAGAGGCTAGAAGGCCAAACCAAGCATGCAACAAGAGCTTAGGTGTAAGGCTCAAAATAAGGGACAATCAAGCATACAAGGAAGCATATGACCTCAAACAAGAAAAGGCCCTTAATAAAACATGAATATGGTGTCAAAAGGAGACTCTTTTGAGTTTATAAAAAATCTCAAAAGTGAACACAAATAGGGCTAATCTATTATGCAAAAATGGCCCTAAAAGAGAGATTAGAGACAAGGGACAGCAGCTAGCCCCAAATAGAGGAGAGCCCTTCAACAAAGTTGAAGAGGGACTCAAAAAAAGGTACTTTACAGTTTATATGAAGTCTCGAAAATGAACACAAGTAAGGCTAAAACAACATGCAAGAAAAAGGCCTAAAATAGGGATAAAGAGACAAGTGGTAGCAGCTGGCCTCAAATAGAGGAGATCCCTTCAACAAAGTTGAAGAGGGGATCAAAACAAGACATTTTACAGTTTATGACAAAATCCAAAACAACTCACAAATAAGACTAAGATACCATGCAAAAATAGGCCTAAAAGAGGGATTAAGCACAAAGGGTGAGGAGAAGACCTCAAACAGCAAAAAGTCCTTGATCAAACATGAAAAGGAGCTCAAAATATGACTATTTTCAGTTTAGGTCGGAGCTCAAAAATGTAAGCAAAAGGGTCTAAGATAGCATGCAAAATAGGGCAAGAAAAGAGGAAATAGAGAATCACCCTTGTAGCACAGGTTTCCAGCAGCTTTTGGACCAAGAAAGTGAGCTCCTAACCTTTGAGAAACAGCCTCAAGTTTCTGGAATGGAGTGTGGAGGTTGTAGGCTTGGAGGTGGTGTGTAAAGGTCAAGAACAATGGGTGTTTGGAGCTTAAAAATGGAGAGCAATGGAGGAGGGAAGGGTGTATGCTCCAGCTGGTTTTTCTAACCCTTCAAAATGGTGGTAGAGTGCTGGTTTTAAAGAGGGAGAGAGGCCAAGGAAAGGGGGGGAAAAACAAATTCAAATTTCCCCCCAAAAGGCAGCCTCTCAGATATAGGATCTGGGGGGAAATAGCTGGCACAGCTGGAATACACTTGGAGAGAGGATCATGGCCGGCCAGGTTCAAAAGGTTCAGGGGGCCGGCCGGCCACCTCCCTTGGCCGGCCGGCCAGGGGTCAAAAGGGTCAATTAGAATTGCTAGCCGGCCACCCTAAAAAGGTGGTCTCCCATGTGTGCACAACACAAATATGTGGTCAAAACCCAAAAAATATAAACCAGGAGAGAGAAAAGCCAACTTTTTAGAGGGGTTTAAAAGGGTCAGAGACAATTACTGGCTGGCCTATTCATATTGGTGGCCTCCCAAGTTTGTACAACACAAATATGGGGTTTAGGGCTAAAGAAAGTGGCCTGGGAGTAGTCAACATTAGCTTTCTAGTAAGGAAAACGGGCGACGGAGAGCGATGAAGAAATAAAACTGGCTTTTCAGAAATTTTGCTGGCCTCCCACCCTTGTACAAGCTTTCTAATAATGAAAATAAGGTCTCCACCAAAAATGAACCAAAACGGATGCAAAACGGAGGTTCGGGGACCGAAACGCGTGGCCTAGGGCCCCGAAAATGGGCTGTTAAGCACCGGAGGTGGCATTCGACCACGAAGTTGGTCTTTCAGACCACAGTGTCCCTCAAAAGGGAGGAAATAAGATGTGTGCCAAAAACCGGAGCAAACGAAGGTGGTTAGGCGGTCCCGAACCGAGGCACACGGCTGTCGGCTCTAAAAAACCGAAAACTGGGCTCCAAACGGGAAAAAATGGCTACGACCACGAAACGTAGCCTACGGCCACTGAGAGATGATCTATGAGACCTCTCCCTCCCTTCGGGAAGAGAAAACAGAGCCTGGTTCGCAAACCGAGGCACGGCATGAAAGAGTCCGGATGTCCGGAGGCAAAGCTTGCAGCCGGGACTCTGAAACTTCTGAACGAGCACAATATGCAATATCATCGAGCGCTCAATCAGTGACGTCTGAGTCTTAAGGTCGGTCAAAAATGGGGTGTCTATAGTTGCCCCTCTTTGACAGAACTCGGAAGTTAAGAAGTGACGGGAGTGAGTGTCAAAGCCCAAAGACGACCCATTTTTGACAAGGCCGAAGACTTGGACAAACAAACAAAATATAGATAAATAAATGGTTGTGCCCGCAGGCTACCTACGTATCCCTTTGCAAGGAATCAAACCAGCGTAGTTCAGGGGCAGGATGCAAAATGATATGCGGGAAGATTTTGATAATTGGACTAATACGCTACGCGAAGCCGGTTTTGAAAATTGGACTTAGACGCTAAGCGAAGCCGGTTTGAAAATTGGACTTATACGCTACGCGAAGCTGGTTTTGAAAATTCAGGATTTATGCAATGCACTGGAATGACTAAAATGCAATGTGATAGCTAGGAAAAGGGAGGTACCTTACAGGGACAATTGGCAATGACTTACCTCAGCAATGTCCTACCTTATGCTGACGTGGGAATCTTCCTCTTCTTCTCAGTTGAACTATAGGTACTACTTTTCTCCCTGACTATGGTCGCAGCTTTCCCTATTCTCCAACAGGGTGACAGACTAGGTTGATTCGGTATCCAGAATTGAGGCGCATACATATGCTATCTCAATCTATGGGGCTGCCATACAGATTTCAAGCCGAGGATATACCCCTGGGTATTTAAACCAGACTTTAGTCTCGGAAATCCCGAACCTTTGCGTTCTAGGCATGAGCCATTCGAACTCTAGTTTCCACCGTCTCAATTGGTCTCCTAGGAACTCACCTCAAACACAGGCAGGTGGCTATACCAGACCACTGGAAGTCGTTCGGGCATGACAAACACCAAAGGAATTGCACCTTTAGAGGATTTAAGGTCTCCTAGACCAAAGGGTGCACAAGACAGTGCGATGTAGAGTGAATGTACAAAACAACGCTAAGAAGATGCACAAAATAGTGCGATGCTAAAGGTGTACAAACCAGTACGAGCAGGGTGAATGCACAAAACAGTGCGATATAGATAAGGTGCGCAAGATAGCGCGATGCAATGCACTAACAAGTGCAGGTGGGATGCGCAAGATAGCGCGAATGATACAATGTAATGCACAAAACAGTGCGACATGCTAAATAGCGCGAGTGTAAACTGCACAAAACAGCGCGATGCGCAAAATAGTGCGAATGTAAACTGCACAAAACAGTGCGATGCAGTGCGCAAAATAGCGCGAATGATAAACTGCACAAAACAGTGCGATGCGTAAAATAGCGCGAATGTAAACTGCACAAAATAGTGCGATGTGCAAGAAAGCGCGAGTGATTTGAAATGCACAAGACAGCACGATACGCTAAATAGCGCGAGTGATTTGAAATGCACAAGATAGTGTGATACGCTAAACAGCGCGATTGATTTTGAAATGCACAAGATAGTGCGATACGCTAAACAGCGCGAGTGATTTGAAATGCACAACACAGTACGATACGCTAAACAGTGCGAGTGCTTTGAAATGCACAAGAAAGTGCGATACGCTAAACAACGCGATTGATTTGAAATGCACTAAACAGTGCGATACGCTAAACAGCGCGAGTGATATGCAATGCACAAAATAGTGCGAGTGAGATACAACCACAAGATGCAGAAGACAGTGCTAGTGAGATACAAAGTGTAAGTGCACAAGACAGTGCGAGTGAATGCATGTTCTATGCAAATGAGGTGCATTTTCTATGCAAGTATGGAAGAGTGCATTTTCTATGCAAAAGATACGAGCATTTTCTACGCAAGAAACAGGAGCATATTCTATGCAATATTGAAAGCATATTCTATGCAGAATCGAAAGCAAGCATATTCTATGCATGAATCATAACAATGCGCGACACGCATGTAACAGAAGTGTATATAAAAGTGCACATTCTATGCAATGGAAGGGCATCAAACATGTACTCTAGTGCCTCCGATTTACCTTTCGGAGGACTTTGTAACACATTCAGCTAAAAAAGGGCACACCCTGTTCATATTGGCAAGAGATAACATCTGCATATGAAACCCTCGAGTGCTGCTTGGACTGCCATTTTCACTTGAAACAGGCTTACACTTAGGGTCAAGATACACTCATACTCCAGAGAAACGGCGAGGCCTGAGAAAGTGCACCTGGAATGCAGTCTCGGATTTTGCTAAAGTTGAAACATGCTAAGATGCTCCAAATTTTCCCTCTCTTCTTTTGCTTTGCAGTCCGGAACCTAAATAACATCAGATAGGTCCTTGTTTTACTATTCTGACATGACCTGAGTTGAACCCTGCGGCTTTATGAAAGAACCAATCCTGTTTTGCACAAATGTGGAGAACGACACGGCACTCTGAGCACAAAACGATTTTTGAAATTGAAATGAGAAAAGGGTTCTCAACTGGGTATTGAGCCTACAACTGACCACAGCTAAAACGACTCAACAATGAAAAAAAAAGGTAGAACAACCTAAACACAACTCAACAAAGGAAAAACAAGGTAAAATGACCTAAACATCTATTGACACTCAAACGACTCAAAACCAGAATCGAGACAAACAAAACGCACAAACACAACACTCAGCTGTGTTACAAAGGCAAGATACCTCTTGGTGCACGAGGAGCCAGTTTCTCCGGGTATTGTTTCCCACCTTTTCTTATTTGTGATTATCACATCACTCGACCCTCAGGCTCGGCTTTTCTCACAAAACCCTTTTCTCACTTTTTCTCTCAGCGCACATCTCTCTATTCTTCAATCTCTCATTTTTTTATCCCTCCCCTGAGTGGTTGACGGATAAACAGAAAGTTGCGGGCTCTTGCCCCTAGCATTCCGCTAGATTCTTCTTCTTGTTTACAACAGTGAGTTTCTCCCACAGAGGGGCTGCGCTACAACTGTGTGTGTAGCAAATCTGCAGCCGACATCGGTTGACAATGCTCTGCTGGGGAGTTTAAACGCAATCAGATCTGCCCAAACAAGGAAGTGGAATATCTTAGCCCATTCCAGTTCGTGCTTCGCACTTGGCTTGATACCTCGTTGCTTGGAGGATGTGAGAGCTTTCTGTCCTTTTGCGGTTAGCTTCCGCTGTGCCCTTTCTGGCGAATACAGTGCCCTTTCCGACAAGTAGAGTGCCCTTTCTGGCAAGTATGTTGACAATGGGGAAAAGACGAAGCCTGACTCAACTCTGTGCCCCTAGTTCATCATTT
>NW_021026307.1:739071-809673 GCF_004153795.1 Camellia sinensis
AAACTGGAAGAACTGGCTGAGGCCTTTATCGATCAGTATTCCTACAATACCCAAATTGAAATGACCATCCAAGAGCTTGAAGCAACTCGCCAGAACCCAACAGAGCCTTTTGTGGAATTCGTTACGAGGTGGAGAGCAAAGGCAGCACAAATGACAGATCGTCGCCCTTCTGAGAGGGATCAAGTGCAGATGATGGTGCGAAACCTCGAGCATGATATGTTAAAAGCTGATAGTCGCTCCGCTATTCACTTTCAAAAGTTTGCATGAACTGGGATTCAGATCGAGAATGCGTTCAACAGTGGGATCATTCCCAGAACAAGTGAACGACAGAAGGGTGATTTCAGGAGTGCCAATGCTGGTAGTAGCGCTATTCCCAAACCCGCAGAAATCAATACAGTCGCCACAGCCACCCTTTTGCAACCACAAGCCTACAAACCGCCGGCCCAGGCCGAGCTCAGGGCAGAACTTTCACTCCTCTCTATATGAGCCTGACTAGCGCACTAAAAGTCTTGATGGAAAGAGGGTATCTCAACCCCTCGATCTCAACCTCTGCCTGACCTACCTCCCAGCATAACCCTCCAAGTACTGTGTGTACCATCAGCACGCGGTCATGGCACCGACCGTTGCTACCGCCGCCTTCGTCACGAGGTCCAAAATCATCGACAACGGACAATAGCTCCACCTTTAGACCCACAATGACCAAGTACCTCATCCACATCTCAATCTAATCCATACACTGGCCGCTCCTTACGACCCCAGCAGCTATACATCACCCCAGTCCAACTACCCAAGCCTGAGGTGTTTATCCCAGAAAGCATGGACTTATGCATGATGGGTGCATCCGAACCTCAATCATCTCAAACCTGTGAGCCCACCACTTCTGAGTTGATGAGAATGATCGAAGATCTTCAGAGAACTGTGGAAGACTTAGCCTTTGGAATTTTGGCTCCATCATCGACCACATCAACAGGCTAGAAGTTTCAATCCAAAGGCTCCTTAATCTTGGAGCAAGCTACAACTGAAAAGGGCCAACCTGAAGCCATCTCAGATCTGGGTGTTGGCGTGTCGACAACAACTGGGCTCCGCTCGGATATAGTGACCCAAATCTTTGATAAAGTGGAGGCCAGTGGTAAGAACAAGGTAAGGGTAGACATTGATCCCATGAACACTTCATGTGGGCTGTTGAGGCTTTGAAAGCCGAGGGACTGAACAAACAGCAAGTGATTGCAGTTGTTGCAAAAGGCTGTGGATGACACTTTCGCTACTCAAGTTGGGGGCAGTCTGAATCAAAGGGAAAAACGGGAGAAGGGCCGTCATACCAGAGACAATCCTGTTAGCTCTAATCTCCACTCGGAAGAGATCAGCAAGCCAGGCCAGCACCTGTCAATCTCTTTTCTGGTGCGCCCAGCAAAAATCCACAAACCTTGAAGTACCAACCTCGAGGTCGGAGGGTCTTCCATGCCCTCTATATGCCTTTGTCCAAAATCTCCAAATCCTTGTTAGACAAGGCCATCTCAAACCCCTTGAGCCTCGGCCTCTCCCGAACCCTCTTCCGGCTACACATGATGCTACCCAGTACTGCGCGTACCATCAGCAAACTAGCCCATACTACGACAACTGCTTTCGTCTTTGCTACGAAGTACAAGATCTGTTTGACAACGGGGCTGTCCTCCTGCCAAGCTCTGCAAAGTCTATCGGCACTGGATCGGTGAACTTGGGGAATAAGTGTGATGTGATCGAGGGATGAACCAGCTGCAGGTGGCGCTCGATTAACTCCAGACGTGGGAATGGCACGCACTGTTCTGAGTAATATGCAAACACTAGTTTTTGTGCTTTCTGACCTGGGTATTGAGTCAGTCTTATTGTTTTTGTATAGAGTCAGTCTTTTTGTTTTGGGTCTGTCTTGTTGTATCGAGTCAGTCCGTTTTGTTGGAGTCGGGTGATTTCGGGGGTGTTACCTCGGACATCACTTGCTTGTTTTGTGTTTGTCTTTTCGTTTTCTTTTGAGTCTGTTTCTGCCTTGGAACCAGTTGTGCCAATAGATTCTAAAATGAAACAGTAGTAATTTTTGCACTTCTGTGTTTGCTTCTGCCGTGTGCTAGTTGTGCCAGGATTTGAATGAAATGGCAGTGTATTCCACCTGCTCTCTTGTGCCTTGAAATTATTGCATTGACCTAAGTTTTTCAAAAAACTTTTTGAACACTGCGATGAAAACGAAGAAAAGGAATTCCTCGGGTTTTGCAAAAAATTGATCAATTGAGAGAAAGAGAGGTATGCTAAGCCCTTAATGATGAGATCATACTTGTTAATGTGTGTACTGAGAAGGATCCTGGCTTGATCCAGATTGGTTCAACATTGTCTTCAGCGCAAGCGACTAGTCGCTTTCTTAAAAGATTTCAAAAAAATATTTTGCACGTCCTGCGAAGACCTGTGTGGAATCGCTTTTGAGATTGTGCAGCTTAGGATCGCTCTCAGCCTCGATACTCGACCCCTTACTTTCAAACCCCGACCTCGGACTCAAAAAGTTCAAAGGTCAACCATAATATGAGGCCTGCGTGGCCAGATTCGAAGCAGCCCTCGACTAGGGGCAAGAAAAGTCAGATCAAGAAGATCAAGTGTTTTCAAAGGAAGCTTGCGAAGCTAGATCAAAAGCCCTCAAACTAGGGGCAAAACTGTCAGATGTGCTCGAAGAGTCAAAAAAATGGGGATGTTTCTTAAGCTAACAAAGATCGGCAAGAATGCCAAATCCCAGAGGGGAAGAAAGAAGAAAATATTGCTGAAGAAAAACTGAGTTCCGATCTACAACACTAGGGCAAATTCAGCCTCCACGGAATGGACCCCTGCATCGTCAGCGAACAGCACCACTCTCTGGATTCAGACGGATTCGAGATCTCAGAACCATTTGACATGGACCAAGCTACACTTTTACCCTTAAGAGGCTCGCTGGGCCGAAAACCCGAAAGGGCGACCCAGGCAAAAGTTAGAGCAAGAAAAAAAACGAAAAAAAAAGAACAAAATGCAAAGAACAAAAAAAGAAATGAAGAAAAAGAACGAAAAATTCTGAAAAAGAATGAACAAAGTAGAAAAGAAATGAAAAGAATTGAAAAGAAAAGAAGAACATAACTCGCAAGGTTGAAAACCCGGAAGGGCGGCCTTGGCAAAAGTTAGAGCGCAAAAGGAGAGGTTAAATACCCGAGTGTACCTTAAGCCCGAACTACGTAAGGCTTGATTCCCATCTTTGGGATACGTAGGCAACTTCATTCCGAAGTCCAGCCGTAAAACACTTCAAAATCAACTGTGTCCATGTAATGGTTTTGATCATCTTTGCCTTCTTTGTATCCGAGAGTTCGGTTGTCATCGTCACTCTGAGGACTGATTACAATGCGCTGCGATGCTATCCAAACAAGGGGCAACTTTCCGTTGCCATACAGTGTGCCGTGGTGCCATTCAAATAAGGGGCAACTTTCCATTGCCGTGCAGCTCTCTTCAAGCAAGGGGCAATTTCCTTCAGATCTGAGGTTGTGCATCTCAAGAGTAGGTTCCGTGCTTGCTGAGCATTGGCCGTTTGCAAAAATAGTTTTTGAAGATTTTTACAGAGGTTGACTATTTTCTCAAAAAATTATTCCATTTTTCCAAAACCGACCATTCCTTGGACCCAAAAAGGAAATTTTCAGTGCTCTAAGCCGGACTTGCATGATTTTAAAATCAGAAAATTGAACAAGTATGTTAATCTAACTCTCATATTGGTCAAAATTGTTTTAGTAGAAAGCCAAAACAAAAAAATGGTCAAAATGAATGAACCAGGTGCTGGCTTGGTTTGTTGATCTCTTCTGAGTGCAGGATTATAACTGAAAGGAACGTTTCTGATACAACGATCCTTCTCCCGGCTTGCCCCTTGATTAAAACTGCCCCCAACTTGAGTGGCGAAAATGTCGTCCACAGTTTTTACAACAACTGCGAGCACTTGCTCTTTGTTCAGTCCTTCGGCTTTCAGAGCCTCAATAGCTTTTTGAAAGAAGTGCCAGGGATCCATGTCTGCCCCTATCTTGTTCCTCCCACTCGCCTCCACTTTGCCAAGAGATTGGCATTCCTCAAATACAGCCCGTACCAATACATGGACACAATCGATTTGGAAGTGTTTGTGGTTGGACTTCAGAATGAAGTTGCCTACGTATCCCAAAGACGGGAATCAAGCCTTACATAGTTCGGGGTTAAGGTACACTCGTGTATTTAACCTCTCCTTTTGCGCTCTAACTTTTGCCAAGGCCGCCCTTCCGGGTTTTCAACCTTGCGAGTTATGTTCTTCTTTTCTTTTCAATTCTTTTCATTTCTTTTCTACTTTGTTCATTCTTTTTCAGAATTTTTCGTTTCTTTTTCTTCATTTCTTTTTTTTGTTCTTTGCATTTTTGTTCTTTTTTTTTTCGTTCTTTTTCTTGCTCTAACTTTTGCCTGGGTCGCCCTTTCGGGTTTTCGGCCCAGCGAGCCTCTTAAGGGTAAAAGTGTAGCTTGGTCCATGTCAAATGGTTCTGAGATCTCGAATCCGTCTGAATCCAAGAGAGTGGCTGCTGTTCGCTGACGATGCAGGGGTCCATTCCGTGGAGGCTGAATTTGCCCCTAGTGTTGTAGATCGGAACTCAGTTTTTCTTCAGCAATATTTTCTTCTTTCTTCCCCTCTGGGATTTGGCATTCTTGCCGATCTTTGTTAGCTTAAGAAACATCCCCATTTTTTTGACTCTTCGAGCACATCTGACAGTTTTGCCCCTAGTTTGAGGGCTTTTGATCTAGCTTCGCAAGCTTCCTTTGAAAACACTTGATCTTCTTGATCTGACTTTTCTTGCCCCTAGTCCGAGGGCTGCTTCGAATCTGGCCACGCAGGCCTCATATTATGGTTGACCTTTGAACTTTCTGAGTCCGAGTTCGGGGTTTGAAAGTAAGGGGTCGAGTATCGAGGCTGAGAGCGATCCTAAGCTGCACAATCTCAAAAGCGATTCCACACAGGTCTTCGCAGGATCGTGCAAAATATTTTTTGAAATCTTTTAAGAAAGCGACTAGTCGCTTGCGCTGAAGACAATGTTGAACCAATCTGGATCAAGCCAGGATCCTTCTCAGTACACACATTAACAAGTATGATCTCATTCATTAAGGGCTTAGCATACCTCTCTTTCTCTCAATTGATCAATTTTTTGCAAAACCCGAGGAATTCCTTTCTCTTCGTTTTCATCGCAGTGTTCAAAAAGTTTTTGAAAAACTTAGGTCAATGCAATAATTTCAAGGCACAAGAGAGCAGGTGGAATACACTGCCATTTCATTCAAATCCTGGCACAACTAGCACACGGCAGAAGCAAACACAGAAGTGCAAAAATTACTACTGTTTCATTTTAGAATCTATTGGCACAACTGGTTCCAAGGCAGAAACAGACTCAAAAGAAAACGAAAAGACAAACACAAAACAAGCAAGTGATGTCCGAGGTAACACCCCCGAAATCACCCGACTCCAACAAAACAGGACTGACTCGGTACAACAAGACAGACCCAAAACAAAAAGACTGACTCTATACAAAACAATAAGACTGACTCAATACCCAGGTCAGAAAGCACAAAAACTAGTGTTTGCATATTACTCAGAACAGTGCGTGCCATTCCCACGTCTGGAGTTAATCGAGCGCCACCTGCAGCTGGTTCATCCCTCGATCACATCACACATTATTCCCCAAGTTCACCGATCCAGTGCCGATAGACTTTGCAGAGCTTGGCAGGAGGACAGCCCCGTTGTCAAACAGATCTTGTACTTCGTAGCAAAGACGAAAGCAGTTGTCGGTAGTATGGCTAGTTTGCTGATGGTACGCGCAGTACTGGGTAGCATCATGTGTAGCCGGAAGAGGGTTCGGGAGAGGCCGAGGCTCAAGGGGTTTGAGATGGCCTTGTCTAACAAGGATTTGGAGAGTTTTGGACAAAGGCATATAGAGGGCATGGAAGACCCTCCGACCTCGAGGTTGGTACTTCAAGGTTTGTGGATTTTTGCTGGGCGCACCAGAAAAGAGATTGACAGGTGCTGGCCTGGCTTGCTGATCTCTTCCGAGTGGAGGATTAGAGCTAACAGGATTGTCTCTGGTATGACGGCCCTTCTCCCGATTTTCCCTTTGATTCAGACTGCCCCCAACTTGAGTAGCGAAAGTGTCATCCACAGCCTTTGCAACAACTGCAATCACTTGCTGTTTGTTCAGTCCCTCGGCTTTCAAAGCCTCAACAGCCCACATGAAGTGTTCATGGGGATCAATGTCTACCCTTACCTTGTTCTTACCACTGGCCTCCACTTTATCAAAGGATTGGGTCACTATATCCGAGCGGAGCCCAGTTGTTGTCGACACGCCAACACCCAGATCTGAGATGGCTTCAGGTTGGCCCTTTTCAGTTGTAGCTTGCTCCAAGATTAAGGAGCCTTTTGGATTGAAACTTCTAGCCTGTGATGTGGTCGATGATGGAGCCAAAATTCCAAAGGCTAAGTCTTCCACAGTTCTCTGAAGATCTTCGATCATTCTCATCAACTCAGAAGTGGTGGGCTCACAGGTTTGAGATGATTGAGGTTCGGATGCACCCATCATGCATAAGTCCATGCTTTCTGGGATAAACACCTCAGGCTTGGGTAGTTGGACTGGGGTGATGTATATGCTGGGGTCGTAAGGAGCGGCCAGTGTATGGATTAGATTGAGATGTGGATGAGGTACTTGGTCATTGGGGTCTAAAGGTGGAGCTATTGTCCGGTTGTCGATGAGATTTTGGACCTCGTGACGAAGGCGGTAGCAACGGTCGGTGCCATGACCGCGCTGCTGATGGTACACACAGTACTTGGAGGGGTTATGTCTGGCTGGGAGTAGGTCAGGCAGAGGTTGAGGATCGAGGGGTTTGAGATACCCTCTTTCCATCAAGACTTTTAGTGCGCTAGTCAGGCTCATATAGAGAGGAGTGAAAGTTCTGCCCTGAGCTCGGCCTGGGCCGGCGGTTTGTAGGCTTGGATTGGCAAAAGGGTTGGCTGTGGCGACTGTATTGATTTCTGCGGGTTTGGGAATAGCGCTACTACCAGCATTGGCACTCCTTGAAATCACCCTTCTTGTCGTTTCACTTGTTCTGGGAATGATCCCACTGTTGAACGCATTCTCGATCTGAATCCCCAGTTCATGCAAACTTTTGAAAGTGAATAGCGGAGCGACTATCAGCTTTTGCAACATATCATGCTCGAGGTTTCGCACCATCATCTGCACTTGATCCCTCTCAGAAGGGCGACGATCTGTCATTTGTGCTGCCTTTGCTCTCCACCTCGTAACGAATTCCACAAAAGGCTCTGTTGGGTTCTGGCGAGTTGCTTCAAGCTCTTGGATGGTCATTTCAATTTGGGTATTGTAGGAATACTGATCGATAAAGGCCTCAGCCAGTTCTTCCCAGTTTTGCTTCACTGTATCCTCCAATTTGGCATACCAAGTGGCTGCTACACCCGACAGGGTTCTTCCATACAGAGAGAGTTTCTGTGGCTTAGTCAGACCCATCGGCTTCAGGATATCCAAGAAAAGCCGGATATATACCATAGGATCTCCAAACTTGTCGAAACGGTCAATATGTGGCATTTTGAATTTGTCTGGGAGCCGTACGGCAACCTCGGTGTACCCATCCTCAATGTCGGGAATGGAGTTAAGGCCATGTACCTTTTTGAATTGCTTCTCAAGGTTTGCAATTTTCACTGCGGTCAGATCGAGCTCATTAACATCAAGGGGATAAAGCCTCTCATTAGGCTGCACCAGGGGTCTGAAAACTTGGGCTTGAGCCAACCCTTCTCGAGGATCTGGACCCTGCAAATCTTCAGCTGGTGGAAGTGGGTCAAAGTTGGCTGGGGTCCCAAAGCTGGATGTGAGGCAGATGCCCCAGATGGGCGCTGCGTTTCAATACTAGTCTCGGCCTGCATGGTAGTTCCCTGATTTAATGCTGCTATCACAGCCACAAATTCTTTCGAACCCTGTGCCATCACGGTCTGCTGAGTTCGAACAAAGGTGATGTGACTGGCGACTGACGGATCAGATGAACCGGTGAGCCCCGACTGGCCTTTCTTTGCCTTGCCTCAGCGAAAGAACACTGGTTGCCCTTAAATTGAATTTCTGACCTAGCAAAGTCTATCAGCACTAGTCCAATGTACCCGAGGGATATCGGAGCCTTCTGAAGCTATGGTTCCCAGACTACCCCCTAGCAAAAGAGAAAACAGACAGCATCTCAGCCCGATTCCACCAAAACAGATATGAGCATACTAGGATGACTGTGCCTCCTACTAAATTCTGTCCCAAAATTCAGTCTGTAAACTGATACCCTTAGGTAAAACTGATTCCCCAAATACTGATCCTGATGCCCACAGGCCTGATACTCAAACTTGCAAACTGATACATGCATTCCCTGTAGAGACGCACTCTAAAAGCACATAGCAAGCAAATAGAGCCAAAACACCCCTATGTTGGGGGTAGGGTTTCCCTGTCCTATTTTGTCAGAAGCTAGGGTTTCACTACGCACGCAGTGGTTTCAAACAACCTATCATCGGGTAAGCAACATGTCCTAGTTTGGAATGGTCACTATGGATTCCAAATATGCACTAGGTCGAATGGTCAAAAGGGTGCCCCGGTAAAAATCGGGGTTTGTGTTCCCATACTGGCAGAGCCCACAACCGGTCAGCCTTATGGTTATGCCTTGACAAGACAAGCCTCCGGCAAACCGTTCAGGAATAGCAGATGGCAAACACGGTGTCCTAGGCGCACCAATGCACATGCAATGCAAAGAAACACATATGTAGTCAAAAACAGATATCATGAGTTCGAGTCAAGTTCTCTAACTCCCCAGCAGAGTCGCCAGAAACTGCAGACGTCCCCGAACGTCTCGGGAGAATGAGTCCCATTCTGTTCATTTGGGCTTACTACAAGTTTGGACTCTCAAATTGTCACGGTTCTAAATCTGAACCGAAGAGTCCAAATCTGACAAATCGTTTTGAGAAAACAGATTTTGAAAGAAGTGCCAAACATGGACTACTTTGCCAGATACAGAGTCGTCACCTAAATGTTTTATTTTGGGAAAATTTAGGAAGCCCTGACTCGTTTGCCTAAGGCCACGTGTCCGTCATCACCAAAGTTGCCTCGGCTCGGGAACTTGGGTACGATTGGGGAAGGTCACTTCGTGAGCACCCCCGCTCGCCCGATCAAAGATCGGCCTCTACTAACCATGATATCTATTTTTTGAAACATTATGTGTTCTTATTCCGGTTATTAGCCTAGATTTTCTATGTGATGCGCACAACATACAAGTATAGACTGGGT
Organism: Camellia sinensis; assembly: GCF_004153795.1. Classification (NCBI taxonomy): domain Eukaryota; kingdom Viridiplantae; phylum Streptophyta; class Magnoliopsida; order Ericales; family Theaceae; genus Camellia; species Camellia sinensis. The sequence goes on from NW_021026307.1 coordinate 748,413, forward strand.
CGCCTGAATTGGAACAAAACATTTCATGTTTGTTTATTTGAAAATGGTTTGATGGTGCTACTCGCAAGTAGGCTAAGACGTGGATTTGCCACCCTCGGATGGGCTTAGAAAACATTATTTTGTCACTATCTAGTGGGCTTAAAACTCACAGTCAACGAATTGTTCCAATTCAAATAACCCAGCCTTCACCCACAGGCATTCAGGCGGTTATATCATATAAGCATATAGACTCATGGTAAGCATGCTATCATGGCAGTCACTCACACGCATGCAAGGATGCTAAAGCATAAAACTTACCGAGTACTCCAAGCCAAAACAGAAGCTAATTAGAAATCCATGCATGATCCTAACTATACAGAAATGCCTAATGCAACACATGCAAAAATGCAACTATAGAAGGCTCGGCTATTCTAAAGATGGCATGCGAAATGCTACAACTAACAAGTATTCAACTTGGAATTGAAATATAATGCAATTAGTATGATGCGCCGAGCCCGGTGCATGCAAAATAGATGGATGAATGCAAACATGCTATCATACTGTATGCTAATTAAAACATGCCCTAATCTAACCATCATAAGCGGGTAAATAAAAGAGAGAAAGACATGGGGTTGGAAGACATACATCACACACATGCACACTTATTACAGTTGTGCCCTCACTCGGAGGGTCTGAATAAATAATATACAGTCCCAAATAAATAGTATAGTCCGAATAAGTATAAAATCCTAATTAATTAGCAAATTACTAGGAAAGCAATAAATTGCACGCAAATTCGTGGACCGCCTCAGCTCTGTTCCGAATGATGAATGATGCATGCTCGGGTTGCCTTGTGTAGAGAATCCCTTGCGATGCCCCAGTTTGCCTCTGTTTGCAATTATTCTTGGGATGCGTGCCAGGATCCAGAAGGTTGCTGATTTCTGATTTGCTACAACAGAGAGCAACAAAGGGGCATGGCAAAGTATTTTCACATATGTATGCATGACTACTCTTCAGGGAGTGTAGTCCTTGATCCTCATGCCACCAATCACGCATCTCGATGCATGATGGCTGAGAAGTCGAATTGCATGACTCAATATGAAATGAATGCACATATGGACACAACAAGGCCTAGACTCCATCATGGATAATCCGGAGTGTCGACGACCGGGAATTGAGACACGTTCCGTCACTTAGAGTACGAAACGTCCCTCGTTTCCCGTGCTTGGGCTAACTCCTATTCCAAGCACAATGCAATATGCATAACATACATGAATGCAATTCTAACATGCAACCTAGCATACGCAATGCTATGAAATGGCACACACAATGCACGATGTAACGAGGCATACACAATGCTCTAACATACAACCTTGCATACGCAATGCTATGAAATGAAATGACATACACAATGCACAATGGACTTACACTAACATGAGTGGACCTCAGCCACACTCACATCAGTAGCCATTAGATGAAAATGAGACTATCGAAATGCGTGCACAAATGCACGCAAACCGAGGACCGAACCTAAGGCATAGGATGCAATTCTAACAAGGCATGGCAAGGGATGCAAGATGGCATACAAACTCATAAATTCCAGCACTGAAATATAATGCTAAACAGCCCCGAAACATGGAAAAAAGGCGCCCGGTGCATGAGATGAACCCCGAAACTCGAAACTGGGCACATGGAATGACTTATAGCTATACAAAGCATGCATTATTTGATCATGAAGTCTAAAGACAGAGCCAAGGTAGTCCCAAAACATAAACATTTCCAGTTCAAAGCATGGCCAAAAGATGCTAGCATGGTGGACTAAAATAGCATGCAAGATTGGCTGGCAAACATGAGTTATATGGTAGGTATAGGATGCACATGGAATCTTACCAAACCAGCAAAAATCAGTGAATAAAACATATGAAAATATGCCCAAATAACCATGGAGATGCAACCAATACATGCAAAAATGATGAACTCCTTTAGAGGGGCATACAAGGGGTTATTAAGCACATGCAAGATGGATAATTAGCATGGAATAAGAAACTTTGAAAATCAAATATGGTAGTCTTAGAACTCACCAAATTGACCCTGGAAAGTGACTTTAAAGCATGCAAGATAGGGTCTCTTTGGAAGGCCAAAAATGACCACCAAACAAGTCAAGGTGAGAGGGGGTCACCCCCCTCTGATTTGGAGGCTCAAAATAGTGTGCTAGCTACTGAAAATCCACTAGATTTCAGAGGCTAGAAGGCCAAACCAAGCATGCAACAAGAGCCTAGGTGTAAGGCTCAAAATAAGGGACAATCAAGCATACAAGGAAGCATATGACCTCAAACAAGAAAATGCCCTAAATAAAACATGAAGATGGTGTCAAAAGGAGACTCTTTTCAGTTTATAACAAATCTCAAAAGTGAACACAAATAGGGCTAATCTATTATGCAAAAATGGCCCTAAAAGAGAGATTAGAGACAAGGGACAGCAGCTGGCCCCAAACAGAGGAGAGCCCTTCAACAAAGTTGAAGAGGGGCTCAAAACAAGGCACTTTACAGTTTATATCAAGTCTCAAAAATGAACACAAGTAAGGCTAAAACAACATGCAAGAAAAAGGCCTAAAATAGGGATAAAGAGACAAGTGGTAGCAGCTGGCCTCAAAAAGAGGAGAGCCCTTCAAAAAAGTTAAAGAGAGGCTCAAAAAAAGACATTTTACAGTTTATGACCAAATCCAAAACAGCTCACAAATAAGACTAAGATACCATGCAAAAATAGGCCTAAAAGAGGGATTAAGCACAAAGGGTGAGGAGAAGACCTCAAACAGAAAAAAGTCCTTGATCAAACGTGAAGAGGAGCTCAAAATATGACTATTTACAGTTCAGGTCGGAGCTCGAAAATGTAAGCAAAAGGGGCTAAGATAGCATGCAAAATAGGGCAAGAAAAGAGAAAATAGAGACTCACCCTTGTAGCATAGGTTTCCAGCAGCTTTTGGTCCAAGAAAGTGAGCTCCTAACCTTTGAAAAACAGCCTCAAGTTGCTGTAATGGAGTGTGGAGATTGTAGGCTTGGAGGTGGTGTGTAAAGTTCAAGAACAATGGGTGTTTGGAGCTTGAAAATGGAGAGCAATGGAGGAGGGAAGGGTGTATGCTCCAGCTGGTTTTTCTAACCCTTCAAAATGGTGGTAGAGTGCTGGTTTTAAAGAGGGAGAGAGGCCAAGGAAAGGGGGGGAAAAACAAATTCAAATTTCCCTCCAAAAGGCAGCCTCTCGGTTACAGGATCTGGGGGGAAACAGCTGGCACAGCTGGAATACACTTGGAGAGAGGATCATGGCCGACCAGGTTCAAAAGGTTCAGGGGACCGTCCGGCCACCTCCCCTGGCCGGTCGGCCAGGGGTCAAAAGGGTCAATTAGAATTGCTGGCCAGCCACCCCAAAAAGGTGGCCTCCTATGTGTGCATAACACAAATGTGGTCAAAACCCAGAAAATGTAAACCAGGAGAGAGAAAAGCCAACTTTTTAGAGGGGTTCAAAAGGGTCCGAGACAATTACTGGCCGGCCTATTCATATTGGTAGCCTCCCAGGTGTGTACAACACAAATATGGGGTTTAGGGCTAAAGAAAGTGGCCCGGGGGTAGTCAACATTAGCTTTCTAGTGAGGAAAACGGGCGACGGAGAGTGATGAAGAAATAAAACTGGCTTTTCAGAAATTTTGCTGGCCTCCCACCCTTGTACAAGCTTTCTAACAATGAAAATAAGGTCTCCACCAAAAATGAACCAAAACGGATGCAAAACGGAGGTTCGGGGACCGAAACGCGCGGCCCGGGGCCCCGAAAATGGGCTGTTAAGCACCGGAGGTGGCATTCGACCACGAAGTTGGTCTTTCAAACCACAGTGTCCCTCAAAAGGGAGGAAATAAGATGTGTGCCGAAAACCGGAGCAAACGGAGGTGGTTAGGCGGTCCCGAACCGAGGCACACGGCCGTCGGCTCTGAAAAATCAGAAACCGGGCTCCAAACGGGAAAAAATGGCCTACAACCACGAAACGTAGCCTACGGCCACTAGGAGATGATCTACAAGACCTCTCCCTCCCTTCGGGAAGAGAAAACAGAGAAAACAGAGCCTAGTTCGCAAACCGAGGCAAGGCACGAAAGAGTTCGGAAGTCTGGAGGCAAGGCTTGCAGCCGGGATTCTGAAACTTCTGAACGAGCACAATATGCAATATCACCGAGCGCTCAATCAGTGACGTCTGAGTCTTAAGGTCAGTCAAAAATAGGGTGTCTACAACATGATTGTGCTGATTTCTGGGAGCCACTGATTTGCTCAATGCCGCGCTCTGTCGGGAAGCGTAGCAGTTGATGATAGGTGCTTGGCACGGCCTGTATAGTATGCAACCAAGTTCGCCCCATGATGAGATTATATGGTGATGACAGCTTGACGACCAAGAATTCCACATCCACTGTTCGGGAGCCCGCTTGGACGGGTAGTGTGATTTTCCTCAACGGGAATTCTAGATTGGCGTTGAAGTCGAATAGTGGATAAGGAGCTGGAGAGAGATTTGATTCAGAGAAGCAGAGTTTGGTGAATGTCTTGTAATACATAACTTCCGATGTGCTCCCCGGATCAATGAGTACGCGCTCAACGGTGAATCTGTTTAAGCGTAACTCGATCACCAAGGGATCGATATGGGGAAGTGTTACTCCGGCCAAATCTGAATCATCAAAAGCAATGCTCGCAGCTTCATAGGGTTGTTTAGCCGGAGTGAGTTGATTTTGAGGGCCGGGATTCGACTGGATCGTATGTACCGCGGATGACATTGGCAGGCTGTATATCATGTGGATCACGCCGAGTTGAGGGGAATCCTATCTTGAGTCTATTGCTTCGGTTGAGTTGCCTTTTTGGATGTATTGTTGTAGCTGACCATCTTGTACCAATTTCTCCAGGTGATCCTTCAATGTGTAACAACTCTCAGTATCATGGCCGTGATCCTTGTGATACTTGCACCGCCGATCCCATCTTCTCGTTTCGGGAGGTCCCACCATTTTGGATGGCCATTTGAAGAACGGAAGGTGTTGGACTTTGGACATAACCGCGCTGATCGGCTCTGACAACTCTGTGTATTTTTTTTCGGCGCGCCTTATGCGCCTGCCATCGACTTGCAGTTGTTCATTTGCTCAGTGGGGGCATTGGTCGCTCGATCGGCGAGAATCCCATCTCTTGTCCCGTTTAGCTCGATGCCGCGGTTCGGGGCTCTGAGGTGGTACGGAACTTATTGGCTGAGCAATTTCAAAAAGAGCCGTCTTGTTGGCCACGTTTCTAGCTTTAACCCGCGAGGCGTCTTCCTCCACTTTGCAGTATTCATCAACTTTCTTCATCAACGACCAGACTGTTTTGTGGGGTCTTCTAGTCAAGGAGCTGCGGAGAGCACTGTCGGGATGCAAACCCATTTTGAAGGCGGTGATGGCCATGGAGTCGTTGCAAGCGTCATCAACAAGATTAAAGCACTCCCAGTAACGTGCCGAATACACTCGTAGTGTTTTTCCTAGCTGGATCTGCATTGCCCAGAGAGAGTCGGCTTGTTTCGGCTAGACCTCGTTGGTGATGAATCTGGCCCTGAAAGATTTCTGTAGTTGATGGAAGCTCTTGATCGAAGCTGGCTCCAATTTATAATACCACCTGATAGCCAATAGTTCCAAACTGCTGGGAAATATTCGGCACATGAGGGCCTCGTCGTCTGCATGCAATGTCATGGCTTGCTTGTAGTGACGGATGTGATCGGTGGGGTCTGATTTTCCATCATAGAGAGTGAACGACGGAGCTTTGAACTTTTTGGGCAGGACCGCCCTTGCGATCCGTCGTACAAAGAGATCATGCTGGTCTTCTTCATCTGAACTATTTCTTCTTCGCTTATGCCTTATACGTACACTCTCTTCAGAAGAACTGGTAGCTTTGAGTCGACCCTTCTTTTTGGGCTCCGGGGATAATGAGTCAGAGTCACTGTTAGTGTCCTGTTGTCGGGCTCAAGGTTGTCGACCACCTACCCTAAGAGGTCGTTTCGGATCCTGGCGTACAGCTTGTTTGGACTTCGCTACTTCCAAGGCCAAATCCTAACGGAGACGTTCGTTCTTAGCGATCATGTTCTCCAACCTCTGTTCGTTTTGCTTTGCTTGCTCCATAATCATTTGCACTGCCATTTGTGTTGATGTCGAGGGTGAACCGAAGTTCAAGGCCCTTCTTGCGGTAATATTCTCTGGCCGAAGCATATTGCTTGGAGTGGTTTCATCTTGCGGTGTAGGATCGATAGTGACTGTCGGAGGATCTTCCGTCACGCCCGCCATGGATGTGCTTGAGTATTCCCACAGACGGTGCCAATTGTGGAGAAGTGATTTGGAAATACTCTTCTGATTCTGGGGGACACTCGTGATCTTCAGTTAGTCACTTGAAAAGGAATAAACACTCCGGTCGGGGGTGCCAGAATTAGTACTCCGACGGGCAAGTCAGTCTCTACTCTCTGAATTACTTGTATTTTAAGTTAAGTGTAATGGTTCTCACATACCTTTGTCTAACTGAAGATCCTATATTTATAGTATTCTCTTTGGGCCTTAGGGCCTGGCCCATCCTTGATCCTTTACATGCACTTCTATTCGGCCTTTGTTTTACTAGTTGAGATGCCGGCTATTTTATTCGACTCTTCAATTGACTGGGATCAATGCCGAATAGAGGTTATGTTATGGACCGGACTGGTCCATTCTTCTCTATTGATCCAAGGAAATTCGTCTCCCACATAGTTCAATAAACTTTGCTAAATACAAAAAATGAAAGGCAAGAAAAATGACCTTTTTCTAAAATTTAACTCAAGTTTTAAAATTTTTAGAATTGTTCTATCAATAAAATCTAAGAAAAAAATTGATAAAATTTTATTATAAAAAAAAAACTAAAAAGTCATTTGCCAAACCCGAGACTTTTTTTAAGAGTTAGCTAAAAAGCTAGAATATTGATTAAAAAAAGTGTGCCAAAAATATTAATTTGTTTGAAACATTCTTAATTTTTAGGTTTCAGCAAAAAATTGATAAAATTTTATTTAAAAAAAAAAAACTAAAAAGTCATTTGCCAGACCCTACTTAATTAGACTTTCTTTAAGAGTTGGCTAAAAAGCTAGAATATTGATTAAAAAAAGTGAATGTTAAAATATTAATTTGTTTGATACATTCTTAATTTTTAATTATAAAAAAAAAACTAAAAAGTCATTTGCCAAACCCGAGACTTTTTTTAAGAGTTAGCTAAAAAGCTAGAATATTGATTAAAAAAAGTGAATGTTAAAATATTAATTTGTTTGATACATTCTTAATTTTTAGGTTTCAGCAAAAAATTGATAAAATTTTATTTAAAAAAAAAAAACTAAAAAGTCATTTGCCAGACCCTACTTAATTAGACTTTCCTTAAGAGTTGGCTAAAAAGCTAGAATATTGATTAAAAAAAGTGAATGTTAAAATATTAATTTATTTGATACATTTTTAATTTTTAGGTTTCAGCAAAATAAATTAATATTTAATAAGAAACTTGAAATTCTTGTTTGCTACTGCTTAAATGCCAAGTTTTATTACTGTTGTTCATTAGCTTATTATCATTTTTCGATTATTTTTATTTTATTTTATTTCAGGACTTTAGGGGTGGTTTTTGACACCAAAACCAAACTGACATCTAGCAAAAAAAAGAAAGAAAAAAAAAATGCAGAGAAAACTAGAAAAAGATGATTAAGTGTTTGAAGGGCCCAATATGCATGAGAGGAGACAAAAAAAAATGAAATGGAGTAGGATCATTTGTAGTACTTTAGTGATTAGAAAATGGTAATTGAGAGTTTAACTTTTGCTCTGCATTATTGGCAAATTCCACTTCTCTTTTCTTCTAAAAGGTGAAGGTTTAATCATTCAGTCCAGGGATAAAAAGAGACAAGTTGGCATTGGTTGATTAGATATATCATTATTTAATTTGTCACATAATTTTTCATATTATAGGACTTTTTAATTTATTTTGCTTTTGTTTTTTCTTGGTCGTGGTCCCCTATGTGGGGAAACCATGAAATAAAACAGATTTTCATAAGCACTTTCCAATGCAATGAGTTGGAATATCACTAAATATTTAATTCAAACGCTTCATACTTTACATAATTTTTAATATGGCATAATTACCTTTGTTATTTTTAAAAACATAATAAGTCCTACACACACATATATATATATATATATATATATTATTGTATTAATATACACAATTAATAAAATAAAATAGTAAGAATATAGATATTATGTTTTAAACAAAAATATTTGGATAAATTACACCGATCTTTCTTGAGATTTGAAAAAAGTACAATAAGTCTTACAATTTTAATATAATTATACTAATTTTATTTCTAGTAACTCTAAAGAGGTGAAACTAATGCAAATAGTGTGAAAATGCAAGGATCAAGAAAAAAAATGTATATTTTAACATAAAAGAAATGACAATATCATTTTCCCATATGTATAATCAATAGATTTGTAGTGGTCCTAATTTTCTTAAGTCATTATTTATTAGGGAAAATTAGTCTAGGATCCCTCTCCCACTTTTCGTAATGAAAGAGATCCACAAAATTATTTTTTGATGTCTAAAGTCCCTAAACATATATTAGAGAAATTTGACTCTTTATCTCTCTTCTTCTACTGCAGAGCAGCACTTCCTCTCTCTCTCTCTCTCTCCGAAACCCTAGAGAGAAGAGATGGGCAAAGTCGATCGAAACCAGACACTCCAAGATCCAATTCTCTCTCTCTCTTCTCCTCTCACTCACTAGTCTTCGAGATCCAATGCATTGAAATCAGTTACTGGACGTTATAGAAACAACATACGATAGATAGATAGATATACATAAAGAGAGAAAATAAATTTGATGGTGAGAGAGAGAGAGATGATGTGGAGATAGTCATGTATTTTCCTGAAACAGGGTCTGTCGTCGGCCGTTGGGTACAAATCAATGGCAAAGGCGGCGTTAGGGCTGAGGGCGGTATGTGCATCGTTTTCAACGAAGTCGGGCGGTGGTGGAAGTGGTGGTGATGTGGTCGTCGGGGGAGGGGATAATAATAATAATAATAGTAGTATGTTGTTTGCGGAGGCGAAGAAGCTGATGAGATTGGTAAATGTGGAAGCGTTGAAGATGAAGCTAGGGGGTGAAGAGAAAGAGGTGATTTGCTATTCGGAGCTCCTCCAAGCCTGTGAGAGTATGGGCGTTGCCAAATCTCGCCACGAAGCTGCTGTTTGAGGCAGTTAAGGTTAAGGTGGAGCCATCCAACGACATTTAAGCTGTAAGAGGGCAGACAGAGCTTCAGCTTGAAGAGTTTTTGATTGAGGCTACTCCAACCAAGGGCGGGTGATTCGAGGTTCCTCTGTCGGAAGTGGCTCAAGCAGTCCCGATCAGTAGTTCAAGTGCATCTTTGGTGGCTATTGGTATTGAGGAGGGAATTACTATGTCCAGAGGTGAAGATGGGGTGATCAAATTGAAGGATCAGTCAGGTTCAGAGGTTGTGTTTGAGGCAATACAGGTTAAGTCAAAGCCATCCAGAGGCATTCGAGCTATAGGAGGGCATACAGAGCTTCAGCTTGGAGAGTCATCGATTGTGGTTTGCTCAGAGTGGAGTGGATTGAGGACAGAGTCAGAAAGATGGCTGCTCGAGCAAAGTTTCATTCACTCATCGTCTCAGAGCAATTTGGAAAGGTTTGTCTGGGAATTTCTATGGGTTATGGAGTCTAGAGAAATTCTTCCCAAAATTTCTCTAGGTTGAGAGAATTTCTGTAGAAAGGTTTGTCTGGGAATTTCTCTGGGTTGGGGAAGAATTTCTCTGGACTTTGTATCAATGGTTGCGTGTTTGGTTACTGAGAAAATGTGTGAAATGGAAAAAAACTTAAAATTTGATTATTATTAGGTTGAAAGTTTGTGATGAAGATGGACTAAATTTCTCTGGTTTGTATATATGATTATTGTGTAAATAGAAGGGGGAATTTCTCTAGAGAGAGGGAATGCCAGAGAAATTTCCAAAATTTTTCTGGAGGGGCAATTTTGTGAGAAAGCCAATGAAGTCAAAAAAATTTTCAAATTTCTCTGGAGTATTAAGTCCATGAGAGGCAGGGAGGGCAGAGAAAATTCTCTATTAAAAGCTTCTTTTCTTTTTTGTTTTTTTTTTGTTTTTGTTTTTTTCATTCATTCGCCAAATCTCAATTGCATCCATAAACACCCTTGCATTGGATGTGAGTTTACTTATGATTGTTTATTTTCCCTTCCTTTCTCAAATCAAAGAAATTTAAAAGTAGTTGTGAGAATTTCCCAAGCCAAAAGTTTCTCAGTGAAATTTCACACAATTGTGAGAGATGCTCTCAAAGCTTCTTTCACAAAACCAAAACTAACAACGCTACATATATAAATCAGAGAATTAATTACAAATTTCTCTGGAGATGCAATTTTGTGAAAAGGCAGAGAAATTTCTCTGGGAGAGTGGGAAATATATGGAAGGCAAAGAAATTTGGAGAAGGGGAGGGCAGAGAAATTTACAGTGGGAAGTTTAGGGAAGGTCAGAGAAAAATTTCTCTGGAAAGTCCAAAGAAATTCTTCCCAGAATTTCTCTGGACCAATTTTCTCTGTGACGTAAATTTTCTCTGAACTAATTTTCTTTGGACCAATTTTCTCTGGATAAACTTGAGGGACCTTAGACATTATGAAAATATTAGATGTCCTTTATGCTATAAAATCTTAATATGAGGGGCCTTTAAAAAAAACCCCTATTTGTTATTATTATGATTATTATTATCTTATTTTATTTTTGGCTTTATTAATTGTGTGGTCACATGAGAATTTAATGTGATATTTAATGTGGTGATTAATTAATTTAATGTGTTATTTAATTATATATAATTAATCCAAATATTGATATATCTATATTGTTTATTAAAAAAAAAAAGATGTTTATATATTGACAAAATATATATCATATTTATATTTATATAAGTTGTATTTATATAATAAAATATAATGTTAATGTGTTATTTATTATATTATGTTATTAGGTTATTTAAACGTAGGTTATATATAATCGTAAAGTGGGTTTGAAGTTTTCTTAGAAGAAGAGAGAGAGAGAGAGAGAGAGAGAGAGAGAGAGATTAATCAAACAAAAGAAAGAGAGGGTGCACCGTGACAAATCTAAGAAACAGAGGGAAGAGAGAGACGGCGGGTGGAGGAAAAGGAAGGAAAAAAGGGGTTATGGTTTTATTTTGGTGGCTTCATTAATTTTTTAAGTGATTCTTTAATCTTTAAAAAAATATTGTGAGTATAAAACTCACTTTTCTTGATTTATGTTTAATTTGTTGTTTTTATTTATTTATTTATATTTATTTGATGTTGAATTGATTTTATATTTGCATGTATATGATTGATCGATTTTAATTATTTTGATTGGTTGTGTATGTAAGGTTTATTGTTTTTAGATGATTGATTGATTTTAATTTTTTTGTTTAGTTGTGTATGCAAGGTTTATGGTTTTTAGTTGATTGATTGATTTTAATTATTTTGATTGGTTGTGTATGCCAGGTTTAAGGTTTTTATATGAATTTATTTTATGGTTGTATTTTATGAAATTAAAATTAATTAGGAACCCATAGATAAATTTTTTATATTCCACTATGACTCCATGGATTGTTATTTTATTTATTAAAGTAATTGGTGGAAGAAAGAGTGTATAAAAAAAGTGAAAATTATGAGATTTATTTTGAATACCTTAGGCTTGACATTGTTATGTTTATTCTCATGAGTGAGATGTTGTGTATATAATATTGTTGCCTCATTCTCATGAGTAAACAAGTGCTTTGATTTACGCGCGTACGTATATGCTAACCATCCGGGGAGTGTGGGTCAAACTCGGGACGATATCCTCATGCAAGTTTGGCTTCGGAGCAGTGTTAGGTATACGGGAAGCACATGAGATATATGTGTAGGCTGGAAGTGGAGGCTGAAATGGTGGAGTTAAGGTATAAATAATTTAATTATGAGTTTATTGGTATAGTGTGAATTGTATTGATTTGTACATCTTGTAAAATAGTAAACAATCTCGATAAATTATGAAATTTGAGCAGAGGCATGTATACGTGATTCTAGATAACTTATGTGTTTTAGCTTGTTATTAAAAAGATCGATTAGAACTTATAATCGGATAATCTTGGTTATTGTCGGTTTGATTTATTTTAGCAATGAAGATTTTAGAGGCTAGTTTAACCTACGAAACGAGCTCATTTTTATTGGTTTCTCGCACACTGAAATAAAACATTATTTTGCACACTTTTCGTGTTTTGAACTTTTTTTAAAAAAATCATCTAATGGCAGTTTTTGTTCGTTTTTAGCTTCAGATTTATCGATTGAATACCGTTTAGGTTTTTCTATCAAGCTTTTCTCTCAACCTGTATAGTTTCTGTTAAATTCGTTTGCGCTGTGTTTTAGGAAATTTGATTCTGTACAACTTTTGTTCTTTGAGTTTTGGTTAATTCGAATTATTTAAGCATGAAACAGTGCATTTTTATACTGTTTTAGCAAGTTACTTATGATTAAATTGTACTAACTTTATTTTTTTTGCAAGATGGTTGGTCTTACTAACTTTTTATGCAGGGTTGACCCACCATATTTTTATTTTTATTTTGTTTATTTTATACTCAATTTATATTTCATTGTGTACGGGCAATAAACTAAATGCTACTGTATCTCGGGAAACTACCTATTCGTCTCGGTACGGTTGGAACTACTTGTATTATCCTGTAATAAGAATTAAATGTATTTTTGTTTGTATCTGGCGGACACATGTGTGTTAAATCTTGTATTCATACCAGTATACCTGTATACTGACTTGTTTTGTTTCTTGGCAACTGGGGTGCGTTCTGTTTGAGCGCAGTTGAGCTTCCTTTGCAGGATTAGTTGGGGCTACGGTGGTGATGTGGAATTACTATAGTGTTGGACTTGTCGTTTGGATTTTTTTTATTTTTTTTATTTTCTTGAGCGTAGGGTTGATATTAGTTGATGTATTTATTGTTTTTTTTATGACTTTAGTATTGGGATAATTTGACATGATTTGTAACCGTACTTTATTTAAATTGTTTTGACTGGTTGTTGTTACCTGAATGTTGAGGTATTGGTTAGTTATGAAATTATGATGGATAGTTTGGTTGGCGTTTAGTTTTTTTGTTTTACTCTTAAGATTTGAATGATGGAATATTATTGGAGTTAGTTCTAATTTAATATTTAATTGTCTGAATTTTGGGGCATGACATGGTTATTGATGAAAATAAGATTATACTAAAATAGTGAAATTTACAGTATTTTTTTTGCAAATCTTATGAAATTATTGTAATTTATCAAAAATATTTTGACTGGGGGGAGCCTACTTGCAAAACAACTCAAAAATTGGGGCGGGAAACAAAATTTATTTTAGGTGGAAAATTGTGCCCGGAGGTGTTATTTACTTCTTTTAATTAAGCTTAGTTCATTGACTTGCATAGTGATTGGATGGACTATGGAGAAAAGCACAAATCCTAATCATCCTCCTTTGTCCTTTGTTTGGAAGCACTAAAAATAAAGCAGATAAAAAATATGGAAGGTTAGAAATGGTATCCTCCAAGTTCACACTTATAGTTTTGTTGTCCTTTCAAAAGTGAGAACAAAAGGCAGAAACGGAAACCAAATTAGTAGCTAGGTTTCTTTGATGGGAAAATAACAATTAAGTGTGTATTTCAAAATTTAATTTTAAATTATCGACAAAATTTATAAATATTAATAACTATAATTATAATTTTTTTTCTTCTAAATTTATAACAATTTTGTGAAACCACAACGGTATGATGCCCACATTTGTTTTAAAAATGAGTAATGCTACACAAATAATTTTTTGTTATAAATTGATATGACACTAATCACATTAATAAACTGGATTCCATTGGTCGTTTTAAAACTTTATGATTATTTTAATATTTTTAAAAATTTGTTCTAAAAAAAAGAGAGAATGAGTGGTTGAAAGTGGTTGCTAAATGTAGTTACCGGTAGTTGGAAGTGATTTTCGACATTAGGAGGAGGTCAGAGGTGATTTGTGGAGGGAGGCTGTTGTCAGCTGGCAAAGGTGATTGTGCCATATATGTTACAACACAAGGACAAGTTTCCTCCGGTTCACTAATTGGAATAGAGTGTTCAATTTGGTAATTTTTGGACCCATTCTAGGTTCAATTCGGTGATTCGAATCATTCAAACTTTGGTGTCTTTCGACTAAATCGATAACCATATGTTTATGGTATGTATTTTTCTTTATTTTTTATTTTAAAAATCAAAGAGGTGTGCATACTTTTTATTTGCTTGATTAGGTTAACTAATAAAATGACTTAAAATGGTGATCTAATCAATTATACGAGTTCTAATTCATAGTTCGGAATTTTAGACAAAATGAAAAAAGTAATTTGGTAGATTTATTTAATTTTTTGAAAATTATTTTCGATTAAACACGTAACCCCTAAACAACATTTTTTGTTCTGCCCATGTGTACTTTTATTGTCGTACCGAGATGTGTAACAAATTTACAACTTATTTATGTTTGTTTAAGTTGCACCAAACTAATCATCTCTGTTATATATCTAATGGCTACAAAATAGTATAATGAATTTTTTTATACCCATCAAAAAATTGTAAGAATCATGCATATTATTAGACTCATAAAAAGTAAATCAATTTCAAAAGATGAGAAGTTATATATGTTTTTGCCTCCCAAAGTTCGAATCTTGGATCCATCATTGATACCCATTAGATATGTGATAGAGATATTCCATTACAATTATGCGATAGAGAGATCTGAATCCCTTAGGGTCATAGAGTATCGTTCGAAGCCTATTTCAATAATTTGAACTGTTCATATTATAAAGTTTGTCGAGTAGATCATTAATGAAAAAATCAAGTTAATTAGATATTCGTAACTTTATAAAAAGACCACATTTTTTTTGTAAAAAAATAAATAGCTATCATAATTTTGATAATCTTTTTTAAAATAATTAGAATCCAATAATTGGGTTATGGATATACGACTAACTTAATTTTTTATATGAATAATATATTCAACAAACTCTATAATATAAATAGTTCGAATAATCAAAATAGGCTCAAAATAATCTTCAAAAATCTTAGAGCAATTGTGTAACGCCCCAAAAATAATACAATCAACCCATTTCATAACTAATAGTATAAGTAAAACGACATACATCCATTCGTCAGAGTTTAATATACATTTACGAGATGATAACAAAACAAGTTGTACAATTAGTCATATGCCTTGGTGGCTTACATCTTTCTGAGCCACTACTTGGTTACAACAAAACGAGTCTAACTCAATACAAATAAGCCCTTGGCTATAAAAATAAATACAACAAAAGGAAGCTCTTGCTCCAAAGTCCTTCCAAGCTATTGCCGAGGGGAGGGGAGGGGGGCATATCACCAACACCTGAAAATGGTTTTTCCTAAATAGGGTGAGCCATAGCCCAGTACAAACAATCTAATACAATATATGAGTCTTAACAAAGATATAAGTAAAGTGTACATATACAATGTCCATAGTAAAATCATTCGTGTTTTACAAAATCATAATATGTCAAGTTTTATATCACAATCTTTGTTATCTCAATGTCATCCACATTAATTCATTTCATCCCAACTCATGAACCAATTTCTTTATTTTCCAGACAAACCAACTGAGACTACAACTCAGTGGTTCTCAAATCAACACAACAATCACACCAACACTTCAATCTACCATTTTATGGAAATTTCGTCCGCGAGAATCGGCACCCATGTATACGCGCGGTTTCGGAACTCTCATCTTGAACACATAGGCCAACTTAATTCAATAGAGTCCATCCCATTTCTCCTCCCAAATATGGTGTACATCCATATTCTTTTCCCAAATATCATACATATATGATGTATTTAAAACACAGTCATATTCAATGACAACCAACTAGAGATTAGTTTCAATTCACCTAATTCTCATGCAATTTCTACAACAATCATAGCTATCCTCCACCGATAGCCCAATACAGATATTTTTAAACAGATATTCAATCTGAAGACAAATAGTTTATTCAAATTTCCATAGGTGTGAGGTAATACATATCCAATTTCACCATTTATATCAATATTCATCTAATTTCAAATTTACAATACCAATTTCATTTATTTATACAAAATAAATATTTGAAACATTTTAGGGCAAACTTCCCTCTTTCCCAAATATCAACCCAAATGCCAAAATCAACTATTTTGTCACAATACAACTTCATTTTCAAACCCTATGACCCTTTATAACACATTCAGTTAGAAACCCCTCTTTTGATTTTTAACCCGAACCTTAGATTTACTCAGAATACTCCAAAATCCTACCATTGCTACATAACTACCAATAACTAAGCTAAAAACCATATAAAAGTGTAGAAAATCCCTACCTCAAAGTTAGAACATGAGCAAAGTAATGCGGAAACTCCAAAGACGTTGAAACTAAAGTTTATTCGGATCAAAACGTAGCCCTCAAGATGCTCTACCATTTTATCAAAGGAATTAGGGTGGAGAAACCATTAGATTTAGATGAAAATGTAGAGAGAGAGTGTGTTTTAGAGAGAGGGGGTCTCAACTTTAGGGTTTATAGAGAAATGGATCTGAAAAAGTGATGTAAAAAGTCATTTTTGCGAACTGATAGACGCACAGTCTACTCGAGTCGAGCGCAAGAAGTGACTCTCGAGCATCAAACACAATAAGTTGTTTCGCTCGAGCGCAGCATGCACACTCCTAGTAGTTTTACAGACAATAGACCAATGCTCGAGCGCAATAAAGGCCGCTCGAGCGCCAACCTGCTCGAGTGTAATGTACAAAGTCATTTTCGTGATCTAATATACGCACAGTCCGCTCGAGCGCAAGAGTTGACGCTCGAGCGTCAAACATAATAAGTTGTTCCACTCAAGCACAGAATATACACATCCAGTACTTTTGCAGATGAAAAACAAACCGCTCAAACACAAAAAATGACGCTGGAGCACCTACCTGCTCGAACGTGGGAAACGCTACTCAAGCTTGGAAAACACCCCTCCAATACTTTTGCAGACGTGCAAGGTACTGAGAGTTTGCAAATCCCGCTCGAGCACAAGGAAAGCCGCTCGAGCGGAGGACCAAAATTTACATAGCCCGCTCTAGCGCAAGAAAGACTTCTCGAGCGGAGGAACAAAAATCTAGGCAACAAGGTTTGGAAAAACAAGCAACCAACTTGTTACAAACACACAACTATAACTCGATAACAAAAAATAGAGGGAAAATAAGGGAAACAAGATATGAATCACCATTCGAAACCACACAAACCCAAGTCCGGAAAAACAATAACGGGTCAAAACCGGAATCTCTATAACCTCCTCCCTTAAAGAATTTTGTCTCTGAAATTTCAAATCACAACAACTTTAATTTAACAAATTCAACACCATGACCCACTCTTTGGTCATCCTTTCATATCGACTCGATACACAAGTCCCAATTTAAAATGAAATTTACAATTTCCCAAAACATTTACAATTTTTAATCAAAATTTGAGTTTTCAAAAATAATGCAACATCGTCAATATTCCATGTTCTCAAAACATGTGTAATGTTTATATAAAATCCATGTTTCCAAAATGTCCATAACATATATAATGTCATACTTAGCCTGTGTTTTCAAAACATCTTTAACATATACAATGTTCTCATATTGAAACATATATAATGTCTTTACATTTTATTTGCATAATGAAAATCTCAATATAAAATTAAACATCAACAAATAAGTTCAGATATTTTTTTCAGACTTCTAATTCACGTTCCCAAGTTGTTTCCTCAACTCCGTGATGTTTCCACAATACTTTAACCAAAGGGATTGTCTTGCCTCGTAAAACTTGCTCCCGCCTATCCAAGACCCTCATTGGTCTCTCGTTATACGAGGCATCTTCATCTACCTCCAAGTCGATCCAAACCAACACGTGCGATGGATCTGGCTCATATTTCCGAAGCATACTAATATGAAACACGTTATGAACCTTAAAAAGTTGTGGTAACGCTAAACGGTAAGCAACCTCTCCAATCCGCTCAAGGATCTCAAAAGGGCCAGTAAACCGAGGGGATAACTTCCCACTCTTCCCAAACTTTATCAAACCCTGCCTAGGTGATATTTTAAAAAAGACATGATCTCCCACCTCAAAAGACAAGGTTTTCCTCCTACGGTTGGCATAACTTTTTTGGCGACTCTGAGCCGTGACAAACCTCTTACGAATAAGTGCCACCTTCTCCATTGCTTCCCGAACTAACTCTAGGTCCAACAAATGTGCAACACCTACCTCGACCCAACACCCTGGAGATCTATATGGTCGGCCATACAAGGCCTCAAACGGTGCCATGCCAATACTTGATTGAAAGCTGTTATGGGCAAACTCTACTAAGGGCAAGTGTCTCTCCCACGACCCCCTAAAATCAAGGACACAGTCTCGAAGCATATCCTCAAAGATTTGAATGGTACACTCGGACTGCCAGTCAGTCTGAGGATGATACGCCGTACTAAAAGTCAATTTAGTGCCCAAGGCACTCTACAAACTCTGCTACAATCAAGCAGTAAAACGCGGATCTCTATCTGAAACAATCGTCACAAGGACCCCGTGTAACCTCACTATGTCCTTGATATACAAGTCGGCAAGATAGTCTACCAAATCATTCATGTACATAGATATGAAGTGCGCTGACTTGGTTAACTGGTCAACTACCACCCAAATGGCATTACTACCCTGTTGAGTCCTCGGAAGGCCCACAACAAAATCCATCGTGACATGCTCCCACTTCTATTTAGCTATAGGCAAGGGTTGCAACAAACCCCCTGGCCTCTGATGCTCGGCCTTCACTTGTTGATAAGTAAGGCATCTTGACGTAAACACGACCACATCTGTCTTCATACTTCTCCACCAAAACTAGCGACATAGGTCATGATACATCTTTGTGCCTCTTGGATGCACCACAAGGCGTAAATGGTGAAACTCTTAGAGTACGTCCTCTCGGCGAGACTCCAACACAAAGAGACGGTCAAGGTATGTAACACTCGAGTCGGAATACATGTTCAGGCCCTTTTCTATCTTCCCACTGGAAATCTTCTCCCAGAGGGTTTCTATCTCAAAATCACTCTTCTGTGCTTCTAACACTCGATTCACAAGTGTAGGTTGTGCAACTACCGTAAACAAAGGTTGTAGACTCCACAGACTCGCCAAAATGCAAATCAAAATCACTAAGAGTACCCAACATCTCCTATTCTCGGATGGCAATACAAGCTATGCTGCTAGTTGACTTCTTACTCAAGGCATCAGCCACAATGTTGGCCTTCCCCGGGTAACAATGCAACTCAAAGTCATAATCCTCTATAAACTCCATCTACCTTCTCTGCATCAAATTCAAGTCTTTCTATATAAACAGATACTTCAGACTCTTGTGGTCAGAAAACGCCTCAAACCTTTCGCCATACAGATAGTGCCTTCAAATTTTCAAGGCGAATATCACCGTTACTAACTTTAAATCATGAGTAGGGCAGTTCCTCTCATGTGTTTTCAACTGCCACGAGCCATAGGCTACTACTTTCCCCTCTTGCATCAAAACACAACCCAAACCTTCCCGTGAGGCATCACAATACACTGAAGAATAATCAAGACTAGAGCAATGGTAAGTCTAACTTTAAGTTCTTAAAATGACTTCTCACAGGTCTCACTCTACACAAATTTGATCCATTTCCTCGTTAATCTAGTCAATGGTGAGGCTATTCTAGAGAGATCCTTTACAAACCGACAGTAATACCTGGCCAACCCCAAAAAACTACGAATTTCAAAACTATTCTTAGGTTGTTCCCAATCTTGTATTGCCTCTATCTTGGATGAATCTATAGTCACCCCTTCCTCAGATACGACATGGCCTAAGAACTTGACCTCTCTAAATCAGAATTCACATTTCCCAAACTTAGCATACAACTTGCGGGCTCTAAGCAACCCGAGGACTACTCGCAAGTGTTCTTCGTGCTCCTCCTCAGAGGGTGAGTAAGTCAAGATGTCGTTCACAAAGACGACAACAAAACGGTTTAGGAACTCACTGAAAATTCGATTCATTAAATCCATAAATACAACCGGTGCATTAGTCATCTCAAAAGGCATCACTAGGAACTCAAAATGGCCATATCATGTGTGGAATGCCGTTTTCTAGGTATCCTCCTCCCCTACTCTCAACTGGTGATAACCCAATCTCAGGTCTATCTTAGAGAAGCAACAAAACCCTTTCAACTGATCAAACAAATCATCTATACGAGGCATTGGGTACTTGTTTTTAACAGTTACCCGGTTAACTTCCGGTAATCGATATAAAGTCACAACGCTCCATCTTTTTTCTTAGTAGAGGGAGTTGGTGCTCCCCAAGGTGAAGTACTGGGGTGGATAACATCCTTATCTAACCATTCCTAGAGTTGAATCTTCAACTTACACAACTCGACAGGTGCAAATCTTCTATACGATGCCATAGAAACTGGTGCCTTTCTAGGCACTAAATCAATAGAGAATTCGATCTCTCGGTGAGGTGGTAAACTAGTAAGATCCTCGGAAAAAATGTCAGGATATTCACAAACCACCCTTGGCAACTCAACCCAGACTTTATCACACTCACCACTCAAGAAGCTTGCAAGAAGGCAACTAAGTTCACTCTGCCCACGCGGATCATATACCGGTGATAAGACTCTATCCACCTGGTTCACCAAGAAATAGAAACATTCTCCACTCAAGGTACATACAGTAACCCTCTGACGGTAGCAATCTATAACAGCCTGATATGACGACAACCAATCTGTGGAGAAGTGGTTTGAAAATACTCCTCTGATCCTGGGGGACGCTTGTGATCCTCTGCTAGTCACCTGAAAAGGAATAAACACTCCGATCGGGGGTGCCGGAATTAGCATTCCGACGAGCAAGTCAGTCTCTACACTCCGGATTACTTGTATTTTAAGTTAAGCTTAATAGTTCTCACATACCTCTTCCTAGCTAATGTCCTTCTATTTATATCTTTTCTTTCTTGGGCCTCGGGATTGGGTTCACTTTCAATTCGCTATTTGGCTTCAACTGTAACAAACCGCTTTTCACTCGGCCCCTTGCTTGACCGGCCATTAGGCCGAATAGGATAAGGTTCTAGCGTGTGAGATGGAGCCAAATGCTATAAATTTTGACCTAGAGTTCGACGTATTCGGTATCTCAGCGACTCCCAATATTCGGCCCTCACAATTGCCTCCCAAGCACTCCACTAATCGACAGTTGGCTAGAGTGTTTGGTTTCAGACTCGAAAAGTCAGCCGAAATTCGGCAGCTGACCTCATCCCAACGCAAATGTTTGAGCACACGCTTCTCGGTTATCACGTCAACTTCCCGCCCCTTCGTACACTTCTATTTATTGTGATTTAAAATTTGGACGTCTTTTCAAATACATACACACTTTAAGACGCTCATCGCTGGACTGCTTTTCGAATTACCTCTGCAACTTCCTTTTCTTTATTATTCTCCTCGTCTCTCCCTCTTTGCCCTGAATCTTTTATCTTGCTTTGTTTTTGGCTTAGCATAATCCTATAGACTGAAAGAAATGGCAAAACATTTAAAAGATCTCCTTTCCTCGAATCGAATCTCTGGCTTTCGACGCCATTTCTCCATTCCTGATGACGTCTGTCTGTCACTTGTGACAAACGGCACCCTCGATATGGAGAGGGCTGATGAAACCACGATTGTCTTCCCTCTCCTGTCAATCGCAGAGGGTGGAGTCCGTTTTCCCCTTCACCCATTCCTTAGGGCTGTGCTTTGCCATTGGGGTCTAATCCCTTCCCAACCTAATGTCAACTTTTTTAGAATCGTAATGGGGATTATAGAGCTAAACCGTCGCCTTAGGATTAACCTCAGCATTCCTGCTATTCGGCATTGTTATGCCTTAGCCAAGTCTTCTGGTCGGCACGGGCGTTACTTCCTTAGGGCCAAGGACACCGACCATCAACCAGTGACTATGCTTTCTAGCTCTGGGAAGCGAATCGATGATGTTATGGTCATTGTCCAAGGTAATTGGGAATTTGGCGAAGGCGAGGATCGCCTCAATCCTATCCCTAGATGGAGGGGCGAACCAGGTGGCCGTGTAGCTTCTTTTATTTATTTTTTGTTATATTTGTAAAGCTTCATTTTCGAGACCTCATGATTTGGCTGGTGCAGGGAACGATTTGAAGAAAGCTTTGACTTTAACCGATGACGCCATTCTTTCAGAAATCAAGGTTGCGCTCAGATATTTCGGCTAGTCGAGTCTTCAAAAATAAGGGAAGGCGGCCCACGTTCTTCTTCGCTACAACCTGACTTATACGACCTTCTCGGCGGCAAAAAACATCCCAGTTCCGAAGGGTGAGGAGTTTCTTACCGCCCTTATCTTGACCGATTTCAAAAATTTGAGGCAAGTCGGTTTCGAGAGGTCCGATTCAGAACGACCAGAAGTAGCTGAGGTTGTCGAGTCCGATCAGTCCAAAACCGAAGTCAACGAGGCTTTGAAGTTAGCCTTTGAGGAAGTCGGCCTCATCTCAGCCGACCCTCCGTCCACTTCGGGCCGAGAGGACCTTCCACTTGACGATATTTTTCACGGTCTAGAGGACCTTCCCAGCATGTACTCCGAAGATATGGCTAGATTAAGCCTCACACAACTTGCCAAGAAGGCGAACGTGGAAAGGATGGCAACACGGCGAAGGGCAGGGGCCATTCGAGCTGGAGTGCCTCTTGCCACCGAATCTCAGCCCTCCCTGCCTGTTAGCGAATCTCAGCCCTCTTTGCCTATTAGTGAGGAGGGAACTGAAGAAAAACGAAGTGCCAAGGCCAAGTTGGTTGTGCAGGCCGATCAAGAGGCTGAACAACAGGCAGAGAAGTGCCCTGCCGAGGTTAAGGCCGGCTTAGAGGATAACCGCACCAACAAACAACCTCGTTTAGAGGAATCGGATGTGATCGTGCCTTTCATAATTCAACTGAAGATAAAAAACACGCCGATCCCCTGTGATGTTTCGGTAATTAAAGATCTAGCGGTCGCTCTCAGCATGGCTACGTCCGTTTCACTGCCGGCTGACAAGGCGGCTTTCCCGGTGGAGCCGGGTCTGTTTGCAATAGCATTGGCCGTGCAGTTAGCACTTTTGGTATATATCTTGACTTTGTCTTTTCACTTTATGCGAATACTATTTTGGTCCTAACTTCCTATTTTGCAGACCGTCAGAAGGATAGCGGAGATGGGCCATCGCCATCATGATGCCATCGAACAGTTTGGCCGTCTTCAAACGGAAGTTGAGGGCCAAAGGAGCAGGGCCGAGTTCGAGGCTTTAAGGGCGAAGATGGGAGGCGCGCATGCCGAGGCCGAAATGGAGAGGGCATGGAATACGGATGAATTAAGGTTATCTGTCGAGAAGAGGGCAGATGCGAGCGAAGAGGTGCTGAAATTGGCCCAAGAGGTGGTCTCCAAATTGGAGACTGCGTTGGAGGAAGTAAAGAAGGCGAAGGAAGAAGCCGACTCAGAGGCTTCTAAGGCATTCGAGGCCGAGAAAAGTGCTGCCTTCGCCGAATATGTAGACAAAGTCCCCAAATTTGAAAATCGGAGATTCAAACATGGCTGGCTCAAAGCCCTTGCTGCTGCTGATGTGACATTGGCTATGCCAATTCCATACGAGCAAGTGGATATTGAGCCACTGGAGTCTGACTCTGAGGATTAATTTGGGCGACACCTTTTTTGTTGTTTTGTTTTAGGAGTTTTCGAATGCATTTTTACAGCTTTTGTTTAGTAATTTTCATGTGTAAAATGGTTATAATTTGTGCCCAATTTCCTAATGAAAATTTTCTTTTTTGCCTTGTTGTTATCTGTGTTAAATTTTGTTATTGATGAATGATATTGCTTTTGCGTGCAAAATGGCTACACTTTGCTTTTAATACCAAGTAACGATCAGCATTGGGTTTAAATACTTGGCCAATCAGATTAATAAGTCTGCCCTTGCCCCAGCCTGTACACGAGCTTCATTAGCCGAATAAGCCTAGTTCGCGGAATGGCTGCGGCATCCGTCGATTGGCGTTTGGCTTAAATACTGGGCCGATAAGATTAATAAATCTGCCCTTGCCCCAGCCAGTGCACTAGCTTCATAAGCCGAATAGGACTAGTTCGTGGAATGGCTACGGCATAGATTGATCGGCATTGGCCTTAAATACTTGGCCGATAAGATTAGTAAATCTGGTATCCGTTGATCAGCATTTGGCTTAAATACTTGGCCAATAAGATTAATAAATCTGCCCTTGCCCCAGCCAGTGCACGAGTCTCATTAGCTGAATGGGCCTAGTTCGTGGAATGGCTGCGGCATCTGTAGATCGACGTTTGGCTTAAATACTTGGCCGATAAGATTTATAAATCTGCCCTTGCCCCAGCCAGTGCGCGAGCTTCATAAGCCGAATAGGACTAGTTCGTGGAATGGATGTGGCATTCGTCGATCGGCGTTTGGCTTCTAGCGTTTGGCATTAATGATGTCGCCTCGGGGGCGTTGCATATATACAAATAAATGGGGTGAGTTCGCGCCAGTGACTCCACTTATTTTTATTCAGACTCGATTTAAACTAGCTTGGGGCAAATGCGAATGTCAAATAGAGTTTTCTTCAACAGGAGAGGAGAAGCGCGAACTTTGGCTGAACTTGATACTGCAATGAATCGCAGCAGCGAACCCACCCACGCTGGAGGTAGGGCGTCCAAAGAACGGGAAAAACGTCAGCCTCCAAGTCGTCGAAGTTGATTACCCCGAAAGGAGAAACAACACCGGGGAAGTTCTCCGCGATCGCGACCGAGAAATGAGGCCGATGTGGCGCTGCGACTGTTGAGTTTTGTAGTTTTCGTGGGGAATAAACCGATGACGGAGGCGGACTCCATTATCAAGGACCCAGGTGTGGCAGTCGAGTTTGCTCGATAGATTTTTCCACTGGAGGTCCAGCAGTCGATGGTTGGTCGACAGGATTTTGACGTATTTCAAGAGGGCATCCACGGGGCGATGAAAGGGCTGTATACCGCCTATGAAGTCGGCATGCACCTGTGCGCCGCGCGACGTGAAATAGAGAAGAATGAGGAAAGAATCCGCAGTTTGGAGGCTCTTGCGGAGAAGGCCGAGCGTGAGCTCAGGGAGCTTAGGAAGGCTCAAACCACTGAGCCGCGTGCGGTGGGTCAATCCAACCTGATCGTGGAGGAGAGGATGACTCAACGCGCCATCGCCGACCGAGACACAGCAAGCATGTTCGCCGTGGAGAATGCGAGGACCATGGGTTACGAACAAGGCTTCCATACGGGCCGGAAGGTCGGCATCGACAAAACCAAAGAGAAACTTGTGGAGGAGGTCTGCCGGTGCGAGAACTGGGGATTTAGGCATGGTTGGATCGAAGTACTTCAGGCCACGAAGACTCTCCGTGCAAAGGGTGTTGATTCTGCGTTGCCGCTGTACCAATGTGATCATTTTCCCTTTTCCGCCTTTGAAGCCGAAAAGAGTGATGATGAGAGAGACGCCGTATAAAAATATTCATTGTAATGCTCAAATGAAGATTGCGTCTAAAATTATGTAATTATTGGTTGATCGAATAAACATATTTTATTTTCAATGTGTTTTGTTGTAATTTTCATTCAGCACACATGTGTTTGCATGTTTTGTTGTATAAATGTTTGAATAAACGTATTTTAGATGATTAAATAGGCATTGATCGGCCTGAGTTAATCACAATCAAGCATTTCATCTCGAATGTTTATATGCTTCGTTATGTAAACGGTTTTTTTCGGCTCGCCATAACACAACGTTCTTCATTAAATATCTAATGGGCCTAATTATGTTACACACGGCTCAAAAATCCAAGAAGGGCGCTCCGAGTTTGGAGGCTTAATCGGCCAAAAGATGTCATGCGCCGATGGGGCTCCGAGTCTGGAGACTATTTGGCCAATCGTGATATCCACGAAGGGCGCCCGAATACGGAGGCTTCATCGGCCCAAAGCCGTCATGCGCCGATGGGGCTCTGAATCCGGAGACTTTATTTGGCCAATCATGATATCCATGAAGGGCGCTCCGAATTCGGAGGCTTAATCGGCCCAAAAACGTCATGCGCCGATGGGGCTCCGAATCCGGAGACTTTGTTTGGCCAATCGTGATATCTACGAAGGGCACTCCGAATTCGGAGGCTTTTATCGGCCCAAAGACATCATGCGCCGATGGGGCTCCAAATCCGGAGACTTTATTTGGCCAATCGTGATATCCATGAAGGACGCCCCGAATTCGGAGGCTTTTATTGGCCCAAAGACGTCATGCGTCGATGAGGCTTCGAATCCAGAGACTTTATTTGGCCAATCGTGATATCCATGAAAGGCGTTCCGAATCCAGAGGCTTAATCGGCCCAAAGACGTCATGCGCCGATGGGGCTCCGAATCCAGAGACTTTATTTGGCCAATCGTGATATCCACGAAGGGCACTCTGAATTCGGAGGCTTAATCAGCCCAAAGACGTCATGCACCGATAGGGCTCCGAATCTGGAGACTATGTTTGGCCAATCGTGATATCCACAAAGGGCGCTCCGAATCCGGAGACTTTTATCGGCCCAAAGACGTCATGGCCGATGGGGTTTTGAATCCGGAGACACTATTTGGCCAATCGTGATATCCACGAAGGGCGCTCCGAATCCGGAGGCTTAATCGGCCTAAAGACATCATGCGCCGATGGGGTTCCAAATCTGGAGACTTTATTTGGCCAATCGTGATATCCACGAAGGGCGCTCCGAATCTGAAGGCTTAATCGGCCCAAAGACGTCATGCATCGATGGGGCTCTGAATCTGGAGACTTTATTTGGCCAATCGTGATATCCACAAAGGGCGCTCCGAATTCGGAGGCTTAATCGGCCCAAAGACGTCACGCGCCGATGGGGCTCCGATTCCGGAGACTTTGTTTGGCCAATCGTGATATCCACGAAGGGTGCTCCGAATCTGGAGGCTTTTATCGGCCCAAAGACATCATGCGCTGATGGGGCTCCGAATCCAGAGACTTTATTTGGCCAATCGTGATATCCACGAAGGGCACTCCGAATTCGGAGGCTTAATCGGCCCAAAGACGTCATGCACCAATCGGGCTCCGAATTTGGAGACTTTATTTGGCCAACCGTGATATCCATGAGTAAATGAGATGTACATGGCGAACTGTTCAGAACAAGCATCATGCCCCACAAGTCGGGTCAATGATAAAATTTGCGTAAATGCATGGAATTCCAAGGCCGTGGCAGACTCATTTCTGACATGTCTTTGAGCCGATATGCCCCTACTCCTGCGATTGAATCAATCTGATAGGGGCCATCCCAGTTAGGACCCAATTTTCCATCCGCCGGTTTCTTGGCTGCTGGAAGTACCTTCTTCAGAACCAACTCTCCTGGTGTGTAGCGCCGCAGCTGAATACGTTGATTATACGACTTAGCAAGCTGTTGTTAATACCGCGCCATGGATGCGAGGGAACGATCTCATCGTTCTTTAATCATAATCAAATCCAAGGCCAGCATCATGTCGTTTTGGCCCATATAAAAAACTGTTAATTAAAAGGTTGGGAGGCCATTCTCCAGGGATATGATTGCCTGGGTTCCAAAGCATAGGGCAAACGGCGTTTCCCCGGTAGATCGCCTCGGCGTAGTTTGATGAGCCCACAAGACACTCGACAATTCTTCGTCCCATTTGCCTTTAGCTTTCTCTAGCCTCTTCTTGATGCCGTCCAAGATGGATTTGTTAGAGGCTTTAGCTTGACCATTGTTTTGTGGATAGGCCGGAGTGGAAAAATAAGGCCGGATACCGTACTTGCTGCACAACTCTCGGTAGACGCCACAATCAAACTGGGTGTCGTTGTTTGAGATAAGTGCTGCTCTTGGAATGTCGAATCGTGTGATGATATTTCTCCAAACAAAGCGCTTCACGTCGGTATCTCGGATGTGTGTTAGTGTCTCCGCTTCTACCCATTTTGTAAAATAATCTGTCGGGACAATAAAAAATCGCTTGTTACCCGGGGCACGAGGCAGTGGTCCGACGATGTCAAGTCTCCATTGGGCGAACGGCCAGGGACTGGTTATGGAGCTTAGCTCTTCAGCAAGCAGGTGGGTCAAAGGAGAGAACTTCTGGCACTGTTCACACTTTTTCACGTAACATTCGGCATCTGTCCTCATTGTCGGCCAGTAATACCCCTGTGTCACGGCTCGATGAGCCAAGGACCGCTCGCTAGAATGGGCGCCACAATTGCCTCATGTATTTCAGTCAGAAACTCCTCGACTTTTTTCGGGTGCACATATTCCAAATATGGACCAGAGAGGGATTTGTTATAAAGTCTTCCCTGCGGATCCAAGTAATATCGCAGGGCTTTGTTTCGCAGTTTGTGAGCTTCTTTCTTGTCCTCTAGGAGTTGTTCGGAAGACAGGAATGCAGCAATGGGATCCATCCAACTCGGTCCAGATTCTATAACATTGACCTGGACTTCCTCTGAAGGGCCAATGCTCGGCTCCGGGATGAAACCTACTTCGATGGTCCGTTTAATCTCTGAGTTAATGGCGGAGGCTAGGCAAGCAAGGGCATCTGCATATGTGTTTTGATCACATGTTATCTGGTTCAATTCATGATGGTCAAATTTTGCTAGCAAGGAGTTGGCCGTTTTCATGTAAGCCACCATACGGTCGTTTCTTGCTGCGTACTCCCCCTTTAGCTGATTGACCACCAGTTTTGAATCGCAAAATACAAGTAAACGCCGAGCACCCAGAAGATGGCATTCCGCAAACCGGCTAGAAGGGCTTTGTATTCGGCTTCATTATTTGACACTTCGAAGCCGAGCTTGACGGCCTGCTCAATTATTGTACCGTCGGGAGCCATGATTACAACTTTGGCTCCACTGCCCCGCTGATTGGATGATCCATCACAATACAATTGCCAGATGTCCCCAACATAAATTCTCTAGTTCAGCTTCGGTCGAATTTCATCGAACTTGAAATCGGTAAGACCCCTAGTGAATTCAGAAACAAAGTCGGCAAGCACCTGTCCCTTGATTGAGGTTCCAGGTAGAAACTGAATGTCGTATTAGCCGAGTTCAAGAGCTCACTTTGAAACACGTCCTAATGTTTCTGCACTTCGTAGTACTGATCGGAGGGGATAATCTGTTAGCACCCCAATGCTATGTCCCTGGAAGTAATGCATCAGTTTTCTTGCCGCCATGACTAGGGCTTGGATGAGTTTTTCCAGTGGAAAGTAGCGTGTTTCGGCGTCAACCATTGCCTTGCTCACATAGTACACTGGCCGCTGCTCTCCCAGCTTTTCCTTTATTAGTACGGCCCTGTCGAAAACTGCCAAATACAAAATGAGCGGGTCACCAGTAGCGGGTGTTGTCAAGAGTGGTACAGAGCGGAGGTAGGTCTTGAGGCCGTTGAAAGCGGATTCGCATTCGGCAGACCATTCAAAAGCCTTCCCCTGTCGTAGTGTATGAAAGAATTGTCGACAGCGATCTATGGACCGACTGATGAACTTGTTTAGTGCGGCGGCCATCCCCATTAACTTCTGAACTTCCTTGACCGATCGAGGGGAGCCGAGTTCTAGGATTGCTGTGATTTGCCTTAGGTTGGCTTCGATTCCTCAAAGGTTGACAATGTACCCCTAGAATTTGCCAGAGCCGATCCCAAACGCACATTTAGAAGCGTTCAGCATCATTCTATATTTGCATAGAATGCCGAATGTATTTTTCAGATTGGCTATATGATTCTGCTCTTTCTTGGACTTGACCACCATATCGTCAATGTACACTTCCATAGTGTGGCCGAGTTGCTCTTTGAACATGGCAGTGACAAGTCTTTGGTAGGTTGCCCCTGCATTCTTCAGTCCGAAAGGCATATCCTTGTAGCAGTAGGTTCCTCTGGGGGTGAGGAATGCAGTTTTGTCCTAGTCCTCTGGATGCATGGTGATTTCATGGTAGCCTCTGTAAGCATCGAGGAAGCTCATACGTTGATGGCATGCCGTCGCGTTTACGAGTTGGTCAATTCTGGGTAGGGGAAAGCAATCCTTAGGGCAGGTTTTGTTTAGATCCGTGAAATTGACGCACACTCGCCAAGTCCCATTTTTCTTCTTCACCACCACTGTATTAGAGAGCCATGTAGGGTAGGTCACTTCCTTGATTGCCCCGGCGTCAAGCAGTCTGTCAACCTCCTCGACAACGGTGGCAGTGTGCTCTGTGGCTGATCGCTGACTTTTCTAGATGATCGGTTTGCGTTTATCATCAACATTCAAACGGTGCTGTGAGACTGACGGATCTATACCCGGCATCTCATATGGAGTCCACGCAAAGACATCGAGGTTGTTGAGTAGGAAAGAAATTAGCTGCTGTCTGTTGGCTTGATTCAGGGATGCGCCGACCATGAAGAACTTGTCTGGGCTTTCATCGATTTCAACGCGGTCTAAGCCTTCCATGGCCTTTTCATTTGGGAGCCGCCCAACATCGTCGAGGCTCTCTCGATCCAACACCGCAATGGAATTCACCTGTAGCTCCTTTGGCATTTTTTCGGCAAGGAGATAACATGCTTGTGCCGATTTCTTGGAGCCACAGATTTGCTCAATGCCGCGTTCTGTCGGGAAGCGTAGCAGCTGATGATAGGTGCTTGGCACGACCTGCATAGTATGCAACCAAGATCACCCCATGATGAGATTATACGGCGACGGCAGCTTGACGACCAAGAACTCCACGGCCACTGTTCGGGAGCCCGCTCGAACGGGTTGTGTAATTTTCCCCAAAGGGTATTTTGGATTGGCGTTGAAACCAAATAGAGGGTAAGGAGCCGGGGCAAGGTCCAATTCAGAGAAGCCGAGTTTGATGAATATCTTGTAATACATGACTTCCGATGTGCTCCCTAGGTCAATGAGTATGGGCTCAACGGTGAACCGGTTTACGCGTAACTCATTTACCACGGGATCGGTGTGGGGCAATGCCACTTCGGCCAAATCTGAATCATCAAAAGTAATGCTCCCAGCTTCATGGGGCCGTTTAGCCAGAGTGAGTTGATTTTGAGGGTCGGGATTCGACTGAATGGTATGCACCGTGGATAAAATTGGCAGGCTGTATATCATGTAGATCACGCCGAGTGGAGGGGAATCCCGTCTTAAGGCTATTGCTTTGGTTGAGCTTCCTTTTCGGACGTACTGCTGTAGCCGACCATCTTGTACCAATTCCTTCAGGTGATCCTTCAAGGCATAACAACTTTCAGTATCATGGCCATGATCTTTGTGATACTCGCATCGCCTATCCCGTCTTCACGTGTCGGGAGGACCCACCATTTTTTACGGCCATTTGAAGAACGGAAGATGTTGGATTTTGGACAT
This sequence comes from Camellia sinensis, assembly GCF_004153795.1. Lineage (NCBI taxonomy): Eukaryota > Viridiplantae > Streptophyta > Magnoliopsida > Ericales > Theaceae > Camellia > Camellia sinensis. Next base: position 779,920 of record NW_021026307.1, read on the forward strand.
GACCGTGCTGATTGGCTCTAACAACTCAGTATATTTCTTGTCGGCACGCCTTGTGCACCTGCTATCGACTTGTAGCTGTTCACTTGCTCGGTGGCAGCATTGGTCACTTGATCAGCGAGAATCCCGTCTCTTATCTCGTTTTGCCCGATGCCGTGGTTCAGGGCTCTGAGGTGCTACAGAGTTTAACGGCTGAGCAATTTCAGCATGAGCCGTCTTGTTGGGCAAATTTTCAGCTTTAACCCGCAAGGCATCATCTTCCACCTTACAGTATTCTTTAACTTTCTTCATCAACGACCAAACTATTTTGGGGGGCCATCTGGTCAATGAGCTGTGGAGGCATTGTCGGGATGTAGCCTCATCTTGAAGGCGGTGATGGCCATGGAGTCATTGCAAGCATCCTCTACCAGATTAAAATATTTCCAGTTCTACGCCGAATACGTGCGAAGCGTTTCCCTTGGTTGAATCTGCATTGCCCAGAGGGAATCTGCTTGCTTTGGCTGGACCTCATTGGTGATAAACCTCGCCCTGAAGGATTTTTGGAGTTAGTGGAAGCTTTTAATCGAGGCCGGCTCCAGTTTATAATACCACCTGACAACTAGTGGTCCCAAACTGCTCGAAAATATTCTGCACATGAAAGCCTCATCGTCTGCATGAAGCGTCATGGCTTGTTTATAATGGCGGATGTGATCAGTGGGGTCTGATTTACCGTCATACAAGGTGAATGACGGTGCTTTGAATTTCTTGGGAAGCACTGCCTTTGCAATCCGTCGTACAAAGGGATCATGCTAGTCTTCTTCATCTGAACTGTTTCTTTTTCGCTTATGCCTTATACAGGGACTTTCTTTAGAAGAACTAGTAGTTTCAGGTTGCCCTTTCTTCTTGGGCTCCGGGGATAATAAGTTGGAGTCACTTTTAGTGTAGTCTTGTCGAGCTTGGGGTCGTCGACCACCTGTCCTTGGAGGTCGCTCGGGATCTAGGCGTACAGCTTGTTTGGACTTTGCCACCTCCAACGCCAGATCTTGACGGAGACGCTCATTCTCAGCGATCATGTTCTCCAACCTCTGTTCATTTTTCTTTGCCTGTTCCATGATCGCCTGCATTGTCTAATGCTCCGAAGTCGAGGGTGAGGCGAAGTTCAAATCACGTCTTGCGGCGATGGTCTCCGGTCCAAGCATGGTTGTTAGAGTGAGGTCATCTCTCTACGTGGTTTCGTCGGTGACTATCGGAGGGTCTTCTGTTACGCTCGCCATAGATGTATTTGAGTATTCCCATAGATGGCGCCAATTGTGGAGAAGTGGTTTGGAAATACTCCTTTGATCCTAGGGAACGCTCGTGATCCTCTGCTAGTCACCTGAAAAGGAATAAACACTCAGGTCGAGGGTGCCGGAATTAGCACTCCAACAAGCAAGTTAGTCTATACACTCAGGATTACTTGTATTCTAAGTTAAGCTTAATAGTTCTCACATACCTCTTCCTGCCATAGACACACTTGAGTATTCCCACAGATGGCGCCAATTGTGGTGAAGGTTTGGAATTGCTCTCTGATCTAGGCAAATGCTATTTGATCCTTTGGTTGCTACCTAAAAGGAATAAACACGCAGGTCGGGGGTGCCGGAATTAGCACTCCAACAAGCAAGTTAGTCTCTACACTCAGGATTACTTGTATTCTAAGTTAAGCTTAATAGTTCTCACATACCTCTTCTTGGCTGATGTCCTTCTATTTATATCTTTTCTTTCTTGGGCCTCGGGATTGGGTCCACTTTTAATTCGCTATTCAGCTTCAACTGTAACAAACCGCTTTTCACTCGGCCCCTTGCTCGACTGGCTATTGGGTCGAATAGGATAAGGTTCGAGCGTGTGAGATGGAGCCGAATGCTATAAATTTTGACCTAGAGTTCGACGTATTCGGCATCTCAGCGACTTCCAATATTCGGCCCTCACACAATCCATACCCAAAATAACATCAAAACTAGATATATTGATCAATACAAATGCAAATGGGAGTTGGTGACCAGCAATCTTTATGTCATAACTCGACACCCCTGCTTCAAAATAACCCCACCACCAATAGATGACTCTACACAGAGAGGAGATGCTAACTGAACCAACTCCAACCCCAAAATCAATGTAAATGCAGAAGAGATAAATGAATGGGATACACCCGTATCAATCAACACATTAGCAACTCAATTACAAAACAAGAAAGTATATCTTACAACAGAAGGCGCTGGTACTAGATCCGACGCGGTAATAACATACACACGCCCCATAGGTCTCTACTCAACCTGCTCACCTCTTGGAGCATAAGCCTAATGCACTGATTGAGCCGAAGAGGCTACCTTATTAGCCCTCGAGGCCTGTGCTGACTGTGCAGGCTGGTGGCTCTGTGTCTGTCTCGAACTAGATGCACCGGGTGTGCCACCCAATTGAGGGCAAAATCTCTTCATATGCCCTGCCTATCCACATTGATAACATGTGAGTGACTGTTCTCTCCCCTGACGATGCACACCGTTGCCCTCCTCCTCTCTGCGGGTAAGTTGGAGACTTGTGGCCCAACTGACCACACTTGAAACAAGTGAAATCTCCCTGACTACCTCCTTCAGAACCCGAACTCGGCACTGGAAAGGTGGGCCTCGACTAAGCTCCTTCAGAACCCCTGTACCTCTTATTGTAACGCCCTCGAAATAATACATAAAACCCATTACTTTAAACATGCATTAATATAAAAGAAATCAACCATTTCTATTCATCAGAGTAATTCCTACACTGTATTACATGTTAACAACAAAAGCAAATGCCCTATGGGCTTACAGCTTTCCAAGTCAACACTTGGTTACACAAAAGAAGAGTACTAACTCTATACAAAATAAGCCATTGGCTTGATATACATATAATACAAACAAAATAGACAAAAGGAGTCTTCAACTCTCATCATCGTCCAAGCTATGTCCTTGGAGGTGGCATACTACCTATACCTGAAAATAATGTCCCATAAAGGGTGAGCCAACACCAAGTAGAGATATGCTAAACACAGTATGAGCAATGACTAAGACATTAGCAATTGATAAATGTTCAATTTCCATAAACCAATTCATAACACATTTCTATTTTCATGACCACCATATTCATGTTTCATTTCAATTTCCATTTCTTATCAATTTCACAATTTACATTAATGGCTCAGAACCTGGCCAACCACTTATATGAGACAGTGACTCATATTAAATCTTTCCTATTTTTACAATAGATAAACATACTAGTTGTATCAATATCTCAACAGATAAGCAGACAAGCTGTATCCACATTTCAACAGATATGCATAATAACTATATCAACACTTCCAAAGATAAGCATATGAGCTATATCAACACATTATCTGACAAGAATGTGAGCTGTATCAGTGGAGTACATCCCCTATCTCCTCCCACACACACAACGTATATACACAAAGGTCATATACACAATCAATCATATCCAATTGATTAGTTTTAGTTTGCCTAATCATCATGCATTGTCTACAACAATCAAAACTACCCTCCACCGGTAGCCCAAGCAATTATTTCTAAACAGATAATAAAAGCTTCAACAGATAAAATATCAATGTTTTCAAAAGTGAGCGATTAATAAATCTAACTCCACTATTCAACCATATAATGAACCAATTTCATTATTTTCAACTCAATTCCATATAACCACAATTTTCCCAAATTAATCATACCAATTAATTTATACAACCAATTAGGGTTTTCTACCCCATTTCCCAATATTGACCTAATGGTCTATATATCAACAACCAACATCAATAAAACCATTTTGAAACCCAAAATACATATTATGAGCCCAAAATCACAAAACCCTCTTTAACACATTTTGAAACCCTAAGTCCCAAAATCAACCATTTAAACAATAAGCACAAAATCTAGGTTAAAACCCATAAGAGTGAGTAGGAATCCCTACCTCAAATTCGGAGCTCAAGGAAAAAAGATGAAGAAACTCAACATGTTCCAAAACTCAATATACTCGGATCAAAACGTAGCCCTCGACGATCAACCCAACTCTTACAAAGCCCGAAGGAAAGGGAAACACTCTAACTAGATCAAACCCTAGAGAGAAGGGAGTTTCTAGAGAGAGGAACTCTCAAAATGTCTTTTTAGAAAGTAAGAGAGAGAGAGAGAGAATGTAAAAAGTGATTTTAAAATGCCCAGCTACCAACTGATATACGACATTCCCGCTCAAGCGGAGAACACAACGCTCGAGCGTCAAGAACAAAAAACTAGGTCCGCTCGAGCGCAATAAGTCCCGCTCAAGCGCCAAGACACAAGAATAAAGTACATCCGCTTGAGCGTGAAAACCAGTCCGCTCGAGCGTAGATTTTCTCCTCCCAGAGCTTACACCCAAAGGTACTACCCACTTGAGTGCCAAAGTACCCGCTCGAGCGCCATCGCTCGAGTGTAAAGAAACCCGCTCGAGCGTAAAAATCACACTTGCAGAAGTTTTGCAGGGACACAAAAAACTGGGAGCGTGCAATCTTCGCTCGAGCGCAAGAAGACCCGCTCGAGCGGACCTCCTAAAAACTGGGCAACAAAGAATTGAAACCAAAGCCTAACCAACCTGTAACAGCTCTGCCCAATACATCCTAAAACTCAATCAAGTGGAATTAAAGGATGACAACAAGGTATACCACCACTAACATCACGGAACCGAGTCTGGAATACAACAGAACAGTAAAGGGACAACCGGGATTGCTATACTTATTGTCTCCCTGATTGTCCTGACTCCTCTTGGAGCCCCTTATTCTTTCCTCCTCCATCTGCATAATGGTCTTGAGATGGTCCGCCGTCTCCATAAGGCACCCATAATCTCTAATCATGGATTCGGTCACTCTGGACATGAGCCCGGTCCTCAAGCTCTTCTCAAACTCTAAGCAATGGCGCTACTTAGTTGCCACAAGCTCGGGTGCAAACTTAGACAAGCTAGTAAAGGTGGTCTCAAACTCGGCCACTAGTGTGTTCAACTGCACCAACTTAGAGAATGGTCTCTCAACTTCTCCCTAACTATAGGAGGCAAAAACTTGTTCTGGAAGGCGTTGACGAATGCCTCCCAAGTCACCCCAATGCGCCCACACGTATACTTCCACCACTGACTTGCATTTCCCTTTAGTTGGAAAGATACCAAGGTCACCCTTAGCTGGTTGTCCTCGATGCCAAGTATCTCGAACGTCTTTACTATCTGTTCTAGCCACTCATCTGCCTTCAGTAGCTCTTTGGGATCACCCAAAAACTCCTTCGGATTTGACTGGAAGAACTCCCGTTTGAAGAAAGACAGCCCTACCTTAGTTACTTGGGCCTAGACTTGATTCTCAGCCCTAAGAATGTCCATAGACTCCCGCAATGCTCCAGCCATTTCGTGAGCTAAGGCGCTCATGGCCTGTAGACCAACTGGTTCAACCACATTAGCCTGACCAACCTCTTCTTCCTATGCCTGAATATCATTTGGTAGATGCATCTCATGCCTTCTAGGCCTACCATGCCTACTACCACCACATCCACGTACTGATATGCTAATGAAGGTAATAAAAGAGATTAATACATTTACAAATGTGTCGAAGCTAACTGACTCGCGTCCGAATGTGATAGACAATAGTAATTCACCCTATATAAGCAAGTAATCACATAAACACATACAAATTTCCTTCCTAGATAATGACCGTCCCGCGTCGTTGCTAGAGTTCCAGTTAGAAACAGCAGTGATCAAGTGCTCTTCTAATAGGATTTCTAAAAACCTACAGACCCAATCAATATCTTAGGAATTAAATTCTATACCCATAATCATATAAGCATGTTATCACATAAGCATACAATACATACTAACGTCTCAGCTAAGCGAGATAAACCCATTATGGTAATAACCACTTCCTACGTACCCAAAGTATTCAAATCCGGTACGCTTTGATATCAAGTTGTAATGCCTCAAAAATAATACAATCAACCCATTTCATAACTAGTAGTATAAGTGAAACGACATACTTCCATTCATCAGAGGTTAATATACATTTATGAGATGATAACAAAACAAGTTATACAATTAGTCATATGCCTTGGTGGTTTACATTTTTCCAAGCCATTGCTTGGTTACAACAAAACGACTCTAACTCAATACAAATAAGCCCTTGGCTATACAACATAAATACAACAAAATGAAGCTCTTGCTCCAAAGTCCCTTCAAGCTATTGCCTTGACGGGGGCATATCACCAACACCTGAAAATGGATTTTCTCAAATAGGGTGAGCCATAGCCCAGTAGAAACAATCTAACACAATATATGAGTCTTAACAAAGATATAAGTAAAGTGTACATATACAATGTCCATAGTAAAATCATTTGAGTTTTACAAAATCATAATATGTCAAGTTTTATATCCCAATCCTTGTTATCTCAATGTCATCCACATCAATTCATTTCAACAACTCATGAGCCAATTTCTTATTTTCCAGACAAACCAACTAAGACTACAACTCAGTGGTTCTCAAATCAACACAACAATCACACCAACACTTCAATTTGCCATTTTACGAAAATTTTGTCCGCGGGAATTGGCACCCATGTATACGCGCGGTTTCAGGATTTTCATACTAGATACAGGCCAACTTAATTCAATGGAGTCTATCCCCTTTCTTTTCCCCAACATGGAGTACATCCCCTTTCTCCTCCCAAATATCATACATATACAATGTATTTAAAACACAGTCATATTCAATGACAACCAACCAGAGATTAGTTTCAATTCATCTTATCCTCATGCAATTTCTACAACAATCATAACTATCCTCCACTGATAGCCCACTACAGATATTTCTAAATAGATATTCAATCTCAAGACAGATAGTTTATTCAAATTTCTGTAGGTGTGACATAATACATATCCAATTCCACCATTTATATCAACATTCATGCAATTTCATTTATTTATACAAAATAAATATTTGAAACATTTTAGGACAAACTTCCCTCTTTCCCAAATATCAACCCAAATGCCAAAATCAACTATTTTGTCACAATACAACCTCATTTTCAAACCCCATGACCCTTATAACACATTCAGTTAGAACCCCTCTTTTGATTTTTATCCCAAACCCTAGATTTGCTCAAAATACTCATAAATCCCACCATTGCTATACAACTACCAATAACTAAGTTAAAAGTCATATGAAAGTGTAGAAAATCCCTACCTCAAAGTTAGAAGACGAGCAAAGCAAGGTGGCAACTCCAAAGACGTCGAAACCAAAGTGTATTCGGATCAAAACGTAGCCTTCAAGATGCTCTATGTTTTTATCAAAGGGATTAGGGTGGAGAAACCACTAGATCTAGATGAAAATTTAGAGGGAGCGTGTGTTTTAGAGAGAGAGGGTCTCAACTTTAGGGTTTGGAGAGAAATGGATATGAAAAAGTGCTGTAAAAAGTCATTTTCGCGAACTGATATACGTACAGTCTGCTTGAGCGCAAGAAGTGACGCTCGAATGTCAGACACAATAAGTTTTTTGACTTGAGCACAGAATGCACACTCTCGGTAGTTTTATAGACAACAGACCAATGCTCGAGCACAATAAAGGCCACAGGAGCACTAACCCGCTCGAGCGTAGAAAACACTCTACCAGTAGTTTTGTAGACCTGCAAAAGTATTGAGAGTTTGTAAAGCCCGCTCGAGCACAAGAAGTGCCGCTTAAGCGGAGGACCAAAAATCTAGGCAACAAGAGTTTAGAAACTAAGCAACCAACCTATCCCAAACGTAACCATAATAATCGGAAGGCCAAACTTGAAGAGATACAAGGAAAATAAGATGTAAAAAACAATATGAAACCTTCAAACCGAGTCCGGAATACAACAATGGTTGGGTCAGAATCAGAATCGCTATAAATTGTCACAGTAGTAGTCCCCATATTCCCCTTCCTCAACCATTGGTACTGGGCTTGACTTGAAATTTTTGGGGACTCAAAATTTTCAAATTTAATAGAATTCATCAAAGTTTTTTCAATTTATTGATCAGGTTAACTATGGAAAACATGTAACTTGTTATTAACCTTCACATTTACCTTTCAAATAGGGTGTACTCTATTTGGAGCAATTTAAGGTATGGAGTGAAGTAGCGTTATCCCCCAATTTGAATGCCTTTGGGTGAAGCAATGAAATTGAAAAAACATCTGCTATTTTTGTTTTAAACAATTTTCTAAATCTTGATTTAGTTGTACTATGAAATAAGTATACAAATATTACTTGTAGAGTTTCATGATATTACAGAGTTTTTTATTTTATTTTATTGTAACTAGTTTTTAAACCCTAGGCAAAATCTGAATTGTAATAATCACAACTATTAAACACAGGCAAAAGAGAGATACAGTTTACCTAATTTTCATCGATGCACATTACCTTGGTAATAGAAGTATGCATTGTGAATCACACAATGCTTGGCACAATTGAAGAATCTGGTGGTCATCTTGGAGGAGAAACAAGTAAGGCTTAGGTGGGATTTGCAAGGACTCCAGGCTCCCTTTTAGCATCTCTATCACCCTGTTCATTGATGGCTTGTATGAGGGATCAGTTTGTATGCACCAAAAGCCAACTATACAAATTTTCCTTGCACTTTCATTTGCCTCATCATTCATAATGCCATGCACTCCAAGTTCTTCATCTAATTCAAGGTGCTTGCATATCCAATGTGGAAAATATATATCATTTGTATGATCAACTTTGACATCAATATTCTTTCATCCTGTAACCATTTCTAGAATCATCATTCCATAACTGTAGACATCTGACTTGTGTGAAATTCCCCCAAAGTTTCTACAAATACTTCTGGGGCAATATAACCGGCAGTCCCTCTAGCACCCAATAGTGATACGATACTCTCTTTCCGTGGGCACAGTTTAGGAAGGCCAAAATTAGAGATCTTTGGGCAAAAGTCCTCATCTAAAAGAATATTATGAGGCTTTATGTTAAAATGCAAAATTCGTATGTTATAACTACGGTGTAAGTACTCTAATCCTTGAGTAATACCGACTACAATTTTGGTGATATGTCAAGGAATTCCCATCATGAATGAATTTCTCAAGGAATCCATTGGGCATGAACTCATATGCAAATGCTCTATTGTGATCGTCAAAACAAAACCCTAGGAGATTTACAATATTAACATGAGAAGTCCTACTAATAGCTGCAACCTCATTAATGAACTCTTCTCCGTTGTCTTTCAATCCTTTTAGAACCTTTACTGCCACAAGGCAGCCATTTTCTAGCTTTCCTTTGAAAACACAACCATAACCTTCTTGACCTATTTTAACTCTGAAAGAGTTTGCCATTTTCCTGATGTCAAAATAAGTGTACCTTTTTGGAGCAAGAGATCTATAATTCTTTAGAAAGGCCTTAACATTGTGGTATTGCTCTGTTTTATTCTTCCAAAAGAATGTGGATTGATCATTTTGTGCAAGTTTCCTTATGATGCAGAACAATAGGAATACTATAATCCCAATTTCAGCAACAATTGAAGGAGTTGTAAAATGTGAAAAATTAAGCTAATGTGGCAGACAAACAAAGCAATTATCTAAATATACTCTTGCATATAAATTGTAACACCCCGACCTTACATTTGCTTAATTGATTATTTAATCGTTAATTAGCCTTGTGATAATCATTTTTTCATGTGTTAGTATAAGTGTTATGTGAATTATGTGATAAAGAGATTAATTTCGGTTTGAAAGAGGTAATATGTGAGACCTTAAATATTTAATGTCATGTATACGATTAATTTATAATCATGATATTCACTTATGAGTCATGTCTCATGTTTAATTGCATGTATGAGAATTTAATTTATGATAGGACAAATTTGTCTAATTCACTAATTTTCAGATCGATTCAAAAATTTAGTATGAGACTTCACAATCTAAATTGACATGTGTGAGATTAATTTATAGCTATGAAATTTATATATAAATGATTATTTCATGTTTAATTGCAAAATTTATATGTTTATAAGTTTTTGATTCAGTAATTTAAATATGATTGAATAATTGTAATTTAATTGGTATGAGCCTAATTCAAGTTTAATTGTGTAATTAACGGGTGTAATTAAGGGTTGTATATGATTAGATTAACTATATTTAATTAGTTTGATGAGTTATTTTATATTAATTTTAATTTGGTAAGTTAATGCCTTATTTGGATGATTTAGTCATCTTTTTGGGTTAAATAGAGTTATAGAGTGAGTTGGTGTTAGCTTGTGTGTTTTATGTTAAGAGCTTAGAGAGAGAAAGGAGGAAGAGGAGAAGTTAGGGCTTCTTGATTTCTTCTTCTTAAGGTAAGATTTCTCCATCTTTTTCATGTTTTGATCTTGTTTTGCATGGATTCACATACTAGAGCATGTATTTTGGGTTTTGTAGAGAAGTTCATGAAACTTTGCAATCTAGGGTTTGAGATCGATGTGTTCATGCATCTATCTTGTGTTTTATCCTTGTATTCATGCATTTTTCATGTTTTTATGAGAGAAATCATGTATCAATCTTGTTTTGGAAGATCAATTGCTTGTATATGGAAGTTTTGAGGAGAGATTTCATGAGTTTTGTATGCTAGGGTTTGGAATATATGGATTCTCATGGAATCACTCATAATCATCCATGTATCATTACATTTATTGTAGATTTAAGGTAGAAATCTTGCATTGATTGTGTTTATAGCATTTGTTGCTAGTGTATTTGAAGATTCAAGAAAGTTTCATCATGTTTAAAATAGCAAATGAGAGATTTTGAATTTTTTTTTGAATATTGAATAAATCTTTTAATTGATGTTATCTAACATGTTTTTAGAACCTGATGACTCATTTTATGAAAGGAATTTGAAGTTTGTTGATGATTTTTAAAGATGAGTTTTCATGTTAAATTTACGAATCATAAAACTTGGAGATTGTTTTGAAACTTGAATTATTTTCTCAATTGAAATTATTTTACTTATTTTTGGAGCTTTGGGACTATATTAAGGTTGGCTAATTTGAGTTTAAGAAGATTATTATGAAGATGAGTTTTATGTTCAAATTTATGAAGAAGAAATCATTAAATTAGGCTTGATTCTTGGATTAAGTTTTCAATTGATCATGTTTTTCATGTTTTCTTGCATATGGGACCCCTTGGGACATCTAGAGCTTGCATTTTAGCACTCTAAGAGCATGTTAGCAATGTTTTGAGCCAGGCATAAGGTTGAAGTTAGGTTTAAGCCGTTTGTTGCATCATTTATGTTCTAAATCTTCAAGTACATACTATGTGTGATATGTAGCTCTTGCGCAGAGCGTTGAGCCGTCTGTTTAGAGGTTTTCTCATCTTTTCTTCTTTTGAGGTAGGGATTTGTGGTTCTCTTTCAACACTTTCATTTATGGATAGATTTGTGGCATTTTTCCTTATACAAAATTCATCTTTTATGAATTTTGTGATAAATCATGAGATTGGGGGTTTGGGTTTGATGTTATGGGGTTTACCTTTTTAGGTTGGGTTATGATTTTGGATGAATGATGAATAGAAGAGTTGGAATAAAAAGTGTTTTTGTGAAAAGCTTCAATTTCTTCCAAAACCCTAGTTTGACTCAAAAAGATGGTTGATGGTTTTTGCTTAAATTGAAAGTGGCCTTATGAAGTTGAGGTGTTAAATTGCACACATCCATGTTTAATTGAAATTTGAAAATATTTGGAAAATTCATGTAAAAATTGTGATTGAACTCTTGTTGTTGATATTCTAAGTTGTGTTATGAGATAAGATTGAGTTTGGGGATTTTGAATTGTGAATTGTATTGATGATATGAGATTTGTGATGAAATGATGAAGCGGAGATTTAAGAAATGTGTTGAGTTATGTTGAGTTGTGTTGAGTTAAGTTGAGTTGTGTTGAGTTAGGTTGAGTTGTGTTGGGTTGTGTTGTGTTGTGTTGTAATTGGTACCCACGCGGGGAGTCAAGGTGCCCAATTGCCCTATATCACTAGACAAATGTGAGAAAACATTTTTGGTTGTCCACGAGCCCGCCATTTTTAGAGTCAGCAAACGTAGAAAAACATGGTTTTGGGTGTCCACGGTTTCTAGAGTCGGCAAATATGGAAAAAGAAATATTTTTGGGTGTTCAATTGCCCCGCCGTATCGAGCCTGACAAATGTGGAAAAAGAAATATTTTTGGGTGTCCAATTGCCCCGCTGTATTGAGTCGGCAAATGTGGAAAAATATGAATGTCAGGTGCCCACTATCCCACCGTATCAAGCTGGCAAAAGGTGGAATGTGTTGAGAATTGTGTTGAGCCTGTGGTAATGTGTATGACTCATAATAAACTTATGAAATTACAATTTGTTGTGTGATTTTGTATAGAGGAGAAATGCATATAGAAATTACTTGAAAATAATGGAAAATGAAATGGTAATTGAGTAAGGGGTTGATGATGATGAATTCATCGGGGGTGTACCTCCTTAGTGGAGTATTGGACCTAATTAATTTATTAAAAGAATTTGATTGAGTTTGGTGTTGGTTATAATATATTTTATATATTACATCTAACTTTTAGAGGCCCAATGGGCATTTAATAATCTGTTTGGTGACAACTAGGGTTTTGATAAAAAGCCTAAGATAAAACAATAATTTAATGGTATTGTTTTACCTTTGAAGTGCAATGGCTGCTATAAGGTTTTGATCCCTTTTTTGGTGGGTGTGTTTTTTTCGGCTGCTGCTTGGAAATTCTTTGGCTACTTTGACGCATTGTCTTTGTGCATATTTGGCTGGAGTGAAGATTGATTTGGGTCTATTATTTTGGGTCTTCTACAATCTGTTTTGAAGATTTTTGTTCATCTATTTGATGAGGTATTTCCTCTTGATTATTTGGAATTCACCTAAGGTTGGTTTGTAAGACCATTCGCGTCTCGTTTATAATCGTTTGGAAACTTTTTGGTTGAGAGTGGAATCGAATTTTAATCCCGTGGACGTACCTTACATTGAGGGAACCACGTAAAATTCTTGCGTTGTTGTTGATTTAATTTTTTCGCATTAGTTTTTATTTCCATTGATTAATTTACTTGTGGGAAATTATATATTTTCCCTAACAACTGGTTTCAGAGCTTACGGTTTAATAGGATTTATTTATTTGTGTAAATCAATGAAGGGGAATATGGGTTGTATGTCTAGCTTCAATGGAAGCAATTGGGTAACTTGGAAAACTAAAATGGATGACCTATTATTTTGTAAAGATTTGCATGGACCCATTGAGGGTGATAGTGGAAAACTTGAGGGTATGAAAGATGATGAATGGAAGAGGCTTAATCAAAAAAGCCGTTAGTGTTATCTGTCAATGGATTGATGACAGTGTATTTCATCATGTTGCTAATGAAACTTCGGCACATGATTTATGGGAAAAATTAGAAGGTCTTTATGATAGAAAATCAGCCACAAATAAAGATTTTCTATTTCGTAAATTGATTAATTTAAAATATAAAGATGGTAGCCTTATTCTGGAACATTTGAATGAAAGAAAGTGTATTGTTAACCACCTTGCTTCTATGGAAATTATTTGTGATGATGAGTTGCAGGCTTTGATGCTACTTAGATCTTTGCCTAAAAGTTGGGAGACTTTGGTTGTGATGGTTATTAATTCGGTGCCCGATAGAGTTGTCATAATGAGCCAAGTCACTAGTAGATTGTTGAATGAAGAAACTAGAAGAAAATTAATGAGTACTTCTCATTCAGAGGCATTTGTTGTGAGAGGCAGAAGCAAAACAAGGGGGAGGAGTAAGACTTGTCATGGTCGTGATCAAAGCCATAACAAATCAAGAGATGGTGGGAGACTTTGGTTGTGATGGTTATTAATTCGGTGCCCGATAGAGTTGTCATAATGAGCCAAGTCACTAGTAGATTGTTGAATGAAGAAACTAGAAGAAAATTAATGAGTACTTCTCATTCAGAGGCATTTGTTGTGAGAGGCAGAAGCAAAACAAGGAGGGGGGGGGAGTAAGACTTGTCATGGTCGTGATCAAAGCCATGACAAATCAAGAGATGGTTCTTTTTCAAAAAAAGACATTGAGTGTTATTATTACCATGAGAAAGGGTAAATGAAACGAGAATGCCGAAAGCTCAAGAACAAGGAGAAAATGTATGACAAAAGTGTATATAAGAAGTAAGAAGACACAACGGTGGTTACTACCAATGCTGATCTCATGGTCGTTTGTGGAGATGATTGTGTCAATTTTTTGGGCCAAAAGAGCAATTGGGTGATTGATTTCGGTGCTTCTTTTCATGTGACTTCTCGAGTTGATTTCTTCACTACTTACACCAAATGAGATTATGGGTGTGCTCGAATGCTTAAAGATGTGAGGCATGTTCTAGACATTCGCCTCAATTTGATCTCTACTGGGAAGCTAGATGATGAAGGCTACAACAACAAATTTGGTGATGGAAAATGGAAGCTCAGAAAAGGTTCCTTGGTGGTGGCTAAGTGCAAGAAGACTCATACACTTTATTCGATGCAAGGAAAAATTTGTGAATGTGTTGTCAATGCACTTGAAGATGATACTTCTACCGAATTGTGGCACAAGTGGCTTAGCCATATGAGTGAAAAAGGGCTGCAAGTTTTGCTCAAGAAAGAGCTTCTACCCGGTTTGAAAGGTACGCATCTTAAAACTTGTGTTCATTGCTTGGCGGGCAAACAACATAGAGTTTCTTTTCATAAGAATGTTGCTTCTAGAAAAGAAAATATTTTGGAGTTGATTCATTCGGATGTTTGTGGTCCTTTAAAAGCTATAACATATAGTGGTGCACTTTATTTTGTTACTTTCATTGATGATTATTCAAGAAAAGTTTGGGCTTTTGCACTAAAAACTAAAGATCAAGTTCTAGATATGTTTAAGCATTTTCAGGCCATGGTTGAAAGAGAAACAGGGCAGAAATTAAAGTGCATCTGAACAAACAATGGTGGTGAATACATTGGGCCATTTGATGAGTATTGTTACAACCAAGGTATTCGGCATCAAAAGACAGTTAAGAAGACTCCTTAACAAAATGTTGTTGCCGAGAGGATGAACCGCACCATTGTGGAAAGAACAAGGTGTCTGCTTTTACATGCTAAATTACCAAGATCCTTTTGGGGTGAGGCAATGAGGACAGCGGTTAATGTGATCAATTTGTCTCCTTCATATCCTTTGAATGGTGATGTTCCTGAAAGAGTTTGCACTGGCAAAGATGTGTCTTACGAGCACTTGAGACTGTTTGGTTGCCGAGCTTTTGTTCACATTCTAAAGCTTGAAAGGTCCAAGCTTGATAGCAAATCAAGACAATGCATTTTTCTTGGCTATGGGCGTGATGAGTTTGGTTATAGATTATGGGATCCGGTACACAAGAAAGCTATTCGAAGCCGTGATGTTGTGTTTCTTGAAGACCAAACAATTACAAACTTTGGCAAAGGTGATGAACTGGAGCCAAAAATTAGTGATCTTATTGACATGGATCCATTTCCTTCATCTTCAGTTGATGATAAAAATAGGGGAGATGTGCAACCACCTATTGAAGATGTGGAGGATGATGCTAATCCTAATGAAGTTGAGCCTGAAATTGAGGAAAGGGCAAACTACCAATAGGTCCTAATAGTTGGACTTAATTCCCATCAAGTCCTATTGAAAATAAGTCTTGGTAAAATTGTCGCTAAAAATAATTTTTTTGAGACAATTTTTTACATATGTCGCTCAAAATTGACAATTAGTGACTTTTTTTTTTCATAATTTTTATAAGTTGTCACTAAAACTTACAATTAGTGACATTTTTTTATGACAAATTTTTTTCATAGGACCTATTAGATAATAAGTCCACTTATTAGGACCTACACGTAAGTACCCTTTTGAGGAAAAGCATCGAACTCAAGAACCGCCACCATAACTTGAGTTGAGAAAATCTACAAGGGATCGACAACTTTCTAAAAGTATCCTCCCAATGAGTTTATGTTGATATCCGATCAAGGAGAGCCTGAGAGCTACCAAGAAGCAATTAAGTATGCAAAGAAAGGTAATTGGAAAAAGGCCATGGAAGAGGAAATGAATTCTTTACTTGAAAACCACACTTATGACTTGGTGAAGTTGCTTAAGGAGAGGAAAATTTTGAAAAATAAGTGGGTCTTCAAATTGAAGAATGATGGCAAGAATCTAAGGTACAAGGCACGTCTTGTTGTGAAAGGCTTTGGGCAAAAGAACGGTGTTGATTGTGATAAAATTTTCTCGCCGATTGTGAAGATATCTTCTATTTGGGTTGTACTTGGCATAACTACAGGTATGAACCCTGAAATTGAACAATTTGATGCGAAGACTGCATTTCTTCATAGTGATCTTGAAGAAGAAATTTACATGGAGCAACTAGAGGGTTTTGTGGAAAAAGGGAAAGAGAAATTTATTTGCAAATTGAAGAAAAATTTGTATGGCCTCAAGTAAGCCTCGCGACAATGGCATAAAAAAATTTGACTCTTTCATAATGAATAATGGTTTTTCTAAACCACTTCGGACCATTGTGTGTTTCTGAAAATTTTTCCAGATGAGAAATTTATTATTTTTTTGCTTTATATTGATGATATGTTAATTGTGGGTCAAGATTCTACCTTGATTAGCAAGTTGAAGTTAGAGTTAAGTAAGACTTTTGTTACGAAAGATTTGGGATTGGCAAAACAAATACATGGTATGAAAAGAGTTTGTGATCACAAAAAGGGGCTGATTTGATTGTCTTAAGAAAGTTACATTGAGACAGTTCTTGAGAGGTTTAACATGGATAAAGCAAAGCCGGTTGATTGTCCACTTGGGGGTCATTTCAAGTTTATTTCAAATTAATGTCCTAAGTGAGAAAGACAAGGAAGAGATGCTGAAAATTCCTTATGCTTCAGCGGTTGGTTCTTTGATGTATGCCATGGTTTGTACATCGCCGGATATTACTCACGCCGTTGGTGTGGCGAGTCGGTTTCTTTCTAATCCGGGTAAAGAACATTGGGTAGCGGTAAAATGGATTCTAAGGTATCTTTAAGGGATTTCGAAGGTGTGTTTGTGTTTTGGGGATGGTAAGTCGATGCTTGATGGGTTCACGGATTCTGACATGGCTGGTGATGTTGATTCTAGGAAATCTATTTCGGGGTATTTGATGACTTTTGCAGCGGGAGTTGTGGCATGGCAATCTAAATTACAAAAATGTGTTACTCTTTTAACTACCAAAGCTGAAATTATCGCCATTACAGAAGCTTGCAAAGAAGAGTTATGGTTGAAGAAATTTTTGCAAAAATTAGGTTTGAAGCAAGAAAGGTATGTGCTTTATTGTGATAGTTAAAGTGCTATTCATTAGAGTAAAAATTCTACTTTTCATTCGAGATTGAAACATATTGATGTGAGATATTATTGGATTCGTGATGTGTTAGATTCGAAATTGTTATAACTTGAAAATTTTACACGGATGATAATATTTTGGATATGTTGACTAAGACTTTGTCAAGAGATAAACATTTGAAGTGCCGAACTTTGGTGGATATGGTTGATGTCTCCACCTGAGTCGGTAGGGGGAGAATTATTGGGTATACCGCCTTAGTGGAGTATGGGACCCAATTAGTTTATTAAAAGAATTTGATTTAGTTTGGTGTTGGTTATAATATATTTTATATATTATATCTAACTTTTGGACGCCCAATGGGTATTTAATAATCTGTTTGGTGGCAACTAGTGTTTTGATAAAAAGCCCAAGATAAAACAATAATTTATTGGCATTGTTTTACCTTTTGAAGTGCAGTGGCTGCTATAAGGTTTTGGTCCCTTTTTCGGTGGGTGTGTTTTTTTCGGTTGCTGCTTGGAAATTCTTTGTCTGCTTTGAAGCACTGTCTTTGTGTATATTTGGCTGCTTTAGTGAAGATTGATTTGGGTCTATTATTTTGGGTCTTCTACAATCTGTTTCGAAGATTTTTGTTTATCTATTTGGTGAGGTCTTTCCTCTTGATTAGTTGTGATTATTTGGAATTCAACTAAGGGTGGTTTGTGAGATCATTCGTGTCTCGTTTGTAATCGTTTGGAAACTTTTTGGTTGATAGTAGAATCAGATTTCGATCCTGTGGATGTACCTCATATTGAGGGAACCATGTAAAATTCTTGCGTCGTTGTTGATTTAATTTTTCCGTATTAGTTTTTATTTCCATTGATTGATTTACTTGTGGGAAATCATATATTTTCCTTAACAGTTTTGTGACCATAACTGAAGATTATGAGTTTTATTTTGTGAATAATAGTAATATCAATTTGAGTTAAAGATTGGGACTTAGGGTAATTGTGGTATTATTGGGTTAGAAGTTTAAGTAAAAAGGAAGAATCTTGTGTGAACTTGTGAAGAATGATTTTATGAGGGATGAGTCCTTTAATCTTATAAATGACGAGTCTTCTTAATAAGATGTTTTAGGAAAGGAAAGGAGAAAAGAACGAAGCAGAAAGACCTTTATTTTTTGTATATCTATTATTTGGTGTGTTTATGTGGTATCTTCATAGTTATAGCTATGTATGAGTTAAAATTTTGTTTTGAAATGTATAAAAGAGAAAAATAGGGCTTTCGCTCAAGTTTGAAATGTTTCAGTATTTTGACGAATTGATGAATAATCTATGATGATTTGGAGATTTTGTGAAAATATGAGGAAAAGCCCTAATTTTCTTAAAAACCTTAGTGTCACGACCCAAAATCGCCCCTATAGGTTTAGCATCGCAATCGGTCAATAATCCTAAGATTACCGAAGGCCATTGAACAAATTAACAAATTAAGGGGCTAGCAGAAGCAAATATCAAAATATAATTGTCCATAGAGCCGTGCAGACTTATATGGGATAGAAAATTTAAACTCATATTCACATTTATTATGACGTCAGCCTTACATACAGAAGACACATAAACTTGTCCAAACAAAAGAAAAGAAAATAAAACTTAAACCTTGTTCATTAACTTGGTCACAAACATTGTCTACAAAAACTTGACCACAAAAAACTTCCGGAACCTCATTGGGAGGCGCACTGGTTGGCTGACACAAACGGATCCAGACTGGAAGTCTCAAGCTTGGTCATGCGCCTGATCACCTACATACATAATATAAATAATGAGCTAGAGCGCAATGAATAACAACAAAGTATAAGTTTTATGAATGATGTTCATAACAGACTCAAAAATCAGATTTCAAATCGGAAATAGATTCATATACGTATTCAGACTTGTAAACAGTCACACGTGGTATATCCATTAGCGCTAACAGATCATATTGGTCGTAAAGATTTATATATAGAGCAGATGGTCATTAAGACCCATATTCACATGAGATGGTCATAAAGACCCCCTTATAGATCATATAGTTGATTATGCATAATCAGTTCCACGAATGGAATCCATTTGAAACCCTGGTACCAGGTAATGTATAAAATATCACATTATGCTAAGGATGCCACGATTACATTTCAGAAAGCTAGACAATCATTCATGGTTCACAAAATAGCATTTCAAAAAATGGAGCATATCGTGTCATTCAGAAAATACTTATAGTCAACATAGTTTTACAAAATTGTTACTCACAGATAGCTCCAGAAGCAGAACAGACAACATAAAAAGATTGGTCGGGTAATGGCGCGTGACCTACACATAAACACGTGACAAATACATATTGAAACACACACTCTGAATACACTTAACTTACTACATTTCTTTCTTAGTGTGTTTCTAATTCATACCCTTATTAATATGGCCTAAACCATGGCTTAAGAATGCCTAAGATAGAATGAGGATGCAATAATGCACTTTGAAACACTTAGCAAATTTTTTGAAAGCAGGGTAGTACGTTTGAGCGAAGCTTTGGTCACTTGAGCGATCTGCAAAGTCTGCAAAAGTACTGAATGCTCTCATTTGACGCTTGAGCCAACTTTTGGTCGCTCAAGCGGTCTTTTGGTTACTCGAGCCAACCATCAAACTCTAGAAAAATACTGAGAGCTCATAAAGTACGCTCGAGTGAAAGTTTCAATGCTCGAGTGAATAAAGCGAATTCTAGAATTTCTAGATTGCTCTTCAAGATTCAAAACTCAATCCAAAGTACTAAAACTCATTCATTTGGGCCAAAACTTGAGAAAACACGTAGAAACTCATATAACAACATGAATTGAAGATCATTTTGTAAAATCAAGGTCCAAAGCTCAACCATTTCTTCAAAACTAAATCAAAATTTATATCAAATACATGCATGCAATGTTTTGAGTTCAAACTTTTAAAAGCAAGAGTAAATGAGATGTTAAGTACAAAATCATGTTGGATACTTAAACTTATGCAAGTCTAGGCCCATGCATGTAAGAATTCTTAGAATTCAAACTCAACACGTGATGAATTATGCATGCATGCATGATTTGGTTCTAAATTCTTCACTCCTAGTTTAATTTACACTCATAGACTTAAATTCCTCTTTAGAAGTTGAATTCATTACCTAGACTCTTCAATTGGACTCTTAGTAGCTAACTCTTGAGCTAGCAAGTCAATTCTCCAATTTTCATCCAAATTCCTCTTCTTCTAGCATTGAATTCAATTTCTCTCTCTCTCTCTCTCTCGCTACATGTTTTTGATCTCAAGAATGAAGTCTAGAATGTTGTTGGATGAGTCTTAAGTGGCCTTATATAGGCTTGATTAGCTTAGGCTAATTAATTGTGACTAGAGCTAAGTTAATTCAACTTAATAATTAATTTATTCTAATTATTTGACTCTGAATCGAAATCCAATTAAACTTACCATAAAATTCTAAAAATTCAAATTAACACATTGACGTAGTCAATTTCATGTTTGGATGCCGATAAGGCCTTCAGTTAACAAAACAAAGCATAATTTTGAACAGATATTCCTACGGCTAGCAAATAGGAATGCAAAACACATATACAATGCACAATTAACACATAATCTCATTCCTAAAGCTTAATTAGCATTCTTAATTACAGATTAACGACTAATTATAGATCGAGGTTGTTACACTTAGATTCGAAATTTTGGTCTAAAGTGGGTTTTCAATCAGGTTGAGGATTTATTTTATAAATTGAAGACGAATGTTTATTTGAAAGAGGTGGATTTGAATCAATTGTAAATATTTGAGAAATTGAATTGAAAGGGGTTTATATTCTTGATTTAAGTTGAATTACTATTAATGATAGAAATGTTGATGTGATGTAACGGATAGACAAGTGGAAATAGAGTGTACGTCAGTTGTTTTTTTAATATAAGGGGAACTTGGACTTTAATTTTATAGGATTATACTATTTGTGAAGTGTAAAATGGAAATGAAATGAGGAATGTCT
Source organism: Camellia sinensis (assembly GCF_004153795.1). Lineage (NCBI taxonomy): Eukaryota > Viridiplantae > Streptophyta > Magnoliopsida > Ericales > Theaceae > Camellia > Camellia sinensis. Next base: position 801,280 of record NW_021026307.1, read on the forward strand.
TGGAATTGGATTAATAAATTGAAAATGATGTTGTTTCTTAAGTATACTTGTTTTCAAAGAAGACTTATGGTTTTTCTGATGATGAAAAATAGTATTTGTGGTAGAAAGTTTTCTTGAATGTTCAAATGAATTTTGAGAAAATGATACCCTATGTATAATATTTTGGACATACAAAACGTCACTTTACTATGTAGTATCACCCTGCATGTATGATCATTTCTGTCCATGTGTTAGTTATTGTTTTAGAACTATGAGATTCCCACCGGGCATTAGTGCTCATCCCATGTTGATGAACTTCACAAGTAATTGAAGATTTCAAATATCAGGACATGGAATTTCCTTCTTGTGCAGTCTTATGATTTTATTTTTAGGTTGTAAGACATACTTGTAGTTCAGAGATTAGTATTTTTCTTGTATATAATATGGATGTAAGCCTCATGGCATTTCTTTTATTTGTATGTAAATGACATTTTTGTGTAAAGAGAGGGAACCTGTATATCTATTTATTCATCAATTCATCAAAACATGAATTGTCATTTGTAAATGGGCTTAATTAATGAATAGTGGTAATGTTATTCGAGTAATAAACTACGGGGCGTGACATAAATACTGGTTAAGGATGTATATTACCTGTTCCTAAAATCAATGGCAACTTACTTCTTTTTGCAGCCACTATCAAAGAGAAAATGCCAGTTACACATTTAAATCAAAGTGGAAAATTGTTGAATTCAAGGTAAGTTTCTATATTCTGGATGAATATGCAAGCTTAACTAGAGGAGAAACAACAATTCAATTAAAACCTAACAAGGTGAAAAACCAATTCATAAAGACCATACTGCTATATGATGAATCTTTCTATTTGGTTTGTGGGTAAGTATAGAAAGGTTAATTACATTAGTGATCCTTAAAATATGCGATCTGTCATTTAATCTTTTAATTTTTCCTCTTTGATTTTCAAAACTTGAGATTTGTTACAATTTATTTCCTAATATTAGCGGCATTCAAAATTAATAAGAGGAGGGACATGTACGGTGGGCATAGATGAGGGGAAGAGAAGCTAGAAATGAGGATGTTTGGGCTTATAGAAACCTACAACTTTGAATAGAGGGGCAATCCCTTATGAAATGGTGGAGCAGATCATGCCAATCTTAAAGGGGAGAAGCATTGAAGTGTGGAAAAAGACTTCCTGAGATTCTTCAAGAAATGTAAAAGAATCCACTCCCAAAGTCAACTTTCTATTATGACAAATATTAACAAATATCTTTATTGTCCTTTCAAAAATAAATACTATGGTTGGAGTTTTACAAAGAAAAGAAGAAGAAGTATGACTCGAGTTTTATGGAAAAAGGGCCAAAGCGGCAATTGTCCCCTCATTGGTTCTATATCCAATTCATAACTAGAAATTTTCTTTGGTCCTTCACTAATCTGGGATAAAACCTTGAAAATAAAAAATTCCAAAATAAGAACCAAGCTACTGCTTATGAATTGTTGACTATTCTTCAACAGGCACATGATCAGAGCCCTGAGCTCGTCCATCTGCTTGGAATCTTATGGTTTTATGTTCTATTTATACCCTAAAATTCATTGTAAAGTTTGCTTAACTCTTTATGCAACAAATTCATAATGTTTCTCACCAACGATCCGAGGTTCTCGAGTGGTAAGTTATTAAGCGGGATGAGCTGCCTCTTTTCCGCAAGCGACCAAGTGATAGGTTCCCTGAACCTCCCTAGGGGGGGGGTGAGTCTCAATTTGAGATCAAGAGAGATCACCTTTGGAATTTTACATGAAGCCTCAACGAAATCAGAAGCATCAAACACACACGTTCCCAGAGTATGAATTTTGTAGCATTTTGGTCTCAAAGTATTGGCTTTTTTTCCAATGTTAGTGCCGTTATTGATTTTGAACATTGATGATGTCAGAGATTAAAGTGTAATAGATAGCATATATAAGGAATCAAAGTGAAATATACAAAAAATTGAAGACTTAAATGTAACAGACCATTAGTGTAATTAACCCAATACAGAAATATCGGCATGCATAAGCGGAAACTCCAATACCTTCAATGCATTGAAACATTGAGGAGTTGTATTGAGGACAATGGCCTCTGTTGAGGTGACACTCACGTCATTCATTTGACACATGAAATCCTAGAGAGAACTCAGAAGCCAACACTGCGTACAAATCACTGGCATTTTGGTTCTCCATAGCGATTGATGACACCATTGGCAGTTCAATAACTATACAGCTTCATAGAATTCTTTCATGAATAAGAAGAGATTGATGATGATCATCGCGATTTTTATAGTAAGCTGTGTAGCTTTAGTAGCCTTTGTAATCACTGTAACTGTGATTACGAGGAAAGAAATCCTCAATTTGCTTGTCAGGTGCACCGCTACCGATGGGGCATTTGAAGAAGGTGAGATTGGGAGAGACTGTAAAAGAAACAGAAGGTGTAGTGGGAAGAGTCTAACACAAGTAGAAAGTGAAAACATCACAACTTTTGGATTTAATGAGGCTTTTAAGCCTTTTGTCAGCAACATTAAGGACACGTTGACCATCATTATAAAACTTGCCTTGAAGTTCATACTAATTTTGATCATCCATACCGAAATTGAGTTTTAGAACTTTTTCCCTGCAATCTACAGTGCATAATCTACAATAGGGATGAGTGGTGTTGGAGTAAGGGAAGTTGATTTCCCTAAGATTTCCACACTGGAAGGACTCTGGATAGTGTTGGAATGAGTCGTTGTTTTCTCTAAAAGAGTGAAGAAACAGTAGGTGAGAGAGGACAAAGAAAGCCAAAATGGAGGGGGGGAACAACCATTGTAGATTCATAATTTAGAAGAAAAATATATATATATATATATAAAATCATCAAGAGCCTTTGTATAATGTTTGTTAAGCATCTAGTTTAGTACCATAGAAATTTCCAGATGTTGATCATGTTGGTTTGGCTTCTTGACACGACAATTGACTTGGAAATACTGGTAAAGGAGAGAGGATTGGCACACACACATAGAAAGACAGAGAGAGAGAGAAGAATGGGGTGAAAGTAGAGACAAGTGGCCTAATGACATTCACCTATTGACTGTTCAGACTCTTCTTCCCCTAGGGGTGTAAATTTGGCTCCGCTAGGCCCGGCCTATGTGGAGCCTTGCGGGCTCCAGCCAAAATTTGGGCCGAGTGTAGACACCCCATTTTTGACCGACTTCAAGACTTAGACATCATCGTTTGTGCACTTGATGATTACGATTTTATTTGTTCGCTTTTAGTGCCCGAAGTCCTCGGTGGAACGCCTTGTCTTTGAGCCTTTAAAACTTGTCCATTTTGTACTTTGTTTTGGACCAAAACCTTGTTGTTTCAAGCTTGAAACTTGTGGTGACTTGTCGGCCACCACCATAGGCTGTCAGCCATGGCTCATGGTTGTTGGCCATTGGTGTGGCCGACGGCCACCAGTGTCTTTTTCCAAATATTTGTTGACAGTTGTGCTAGCTGTTGGCACATTGAGCTGCATCTCCCTACACGTGTATGGTAGGATGTTTCTAAGCTCAAGGCTTGTTTTTCTATATATATGGGGGTTCCTCCTCCATTTTTGAGGGTTAGAAATTTGAACCAAATTCTCTTTCTCTCTCTTTAGACTTCTCTCTCTCTCTCTCTCTCTCTCTCTTTCTCTCTCTCTTGTAATTTTATACACATTTGCTCACAAATCCTACACTTTGGCCTATACATCCTTGATAGAATTTGCTAGTCTTTAGGCTGAGGTAGCTTAGGACTTGTTTTGAGCTCTAGGAGGAGGCTTTTGGCTTGGATTGTTGGCCAAATTGTGTCTTGGCTTCATGAGGTACAACACTCTCATTTTATACTTGTTTTGCACACTTGCTTTGCCATCTATTTCGATTGTTTTGAGGCTGATTTTGAACTGTAAAAAGCTCTATTTTTATGGCTTAAAAGTGTTGGTTTGAGGGCATTTTCAGTTAAGGGGTGGTTCACCTTTCTTGCTTTTTTGGTTGTAAAGTTTTTGTGTCTTTGTTCATCACTTTCAAACTAGCTTTTTTGGGCCTTTTAACTACTGAATTTTAGAGGTTTTTTAGTGGCAAAAAACTCATTTTGAAGTCTAAAATTGGAGGGGTTAGCCTCCCTTCCTTGTGTCTTGTTTGCATGCCTAGTTAGCCCCATGTATTAGCTTAATGTTTTAGCTTTTTGTGGCTCAAGTCCAGCATGTTTTACACTCTGTTTTGAACTATTTTGCCACTGTTTTGGCTGTTTGGTGCCTTTTGAGTCTTGTTTTTCATAGTTGTAGGGTAAGTCCTTTCACTAGCTTGGTGTTTTAAGGCTTTAACAATTATTAGTTTAAGTTGATTGCATATTTTAGTTCTTTTTCTCACCTAATTTCAGCACTTATAATCTCTGCAATCTCCCTCATTTCTTCACTTTTTCATTTGCTTTGAGGGTTGTTTCAACCTTAGGGTTGTTTAAGCTTGAGATGACGGCTCATGCTTAATTGTTTAATCCTCCTTTGAGGGTTCATTACCAACGGCATGAAGTAGGGCTGAGCAAGAAATCCGTAAAATCCGTAATCCGATCCAGTCCAGTCCAATCCGATAGGTTTGGATTGGTTTTTCGAATCCGTGCTTGATTGACACTTCTTTCACCTTAGAAGACACTCACTAATGGACTAATTGATTAAAGAATGATTTGGTAATTAAAATGTGTAAACAAAATTGGCAAGTAAAAGTGGCAAGATAAGCATTTCTTTATGTTGCATTGCATGCGTTCAAATAGGACGTTAGTTTGGACATAAGAAAAAAGGAATATTTCATACTCAAAAGTGATGAAATGTGCCATTTTCCTAGGTCTCCATTGCCCTTGATCATGCATGATAGGGTGATGGTCATTTGAATCTTGTTTTTCATTCATTAAACTTATACAAACTTGGTTGTTTGGCCATCTGTAGACACCCCATTTTTGACCGTCCTCAAGACTTGGACGTCATCGTTTGAACACTTGATGATTATCCATGCTCGTGTTCGTTTTGAGTTCCCGAAGGTCTTGGCCGCGCGCCTTGCCTCAAGATCTCTCAACTTGTCTGTTTTGTGCTTGGTTGTGGACCAAGCACTTGTGTTTTTGCTTCTGAGGGAAGAGGTTGGCTTGTTGGCCATTACCTCAACCCATTGGCCAAGGCATGAAGCCATCGGCCCTGTTTTCTTGCCATCGGCAAAAAGTGTTGGCCGATCGGCACTCTTTTTAGTCGATCGACCCTTGTGTTGGTCGATCAGCCATATTTTCTGGCCGAACCCTGTTCATCTGCTTTTTGCAGATATTTTATGCCAGCTGCAACTGGCATCCACAATTCCCCCCTCTATACACGTGTATGGAGGGATTTGTCCCTTGCCTTAGCTTGTTTAGGAAGCTTAGAATTTGGACTTCTATAAGAAGGGAGCCCCTCCTCCCTTCTCAGAGGTTCTGAAAATTTAGGGTTAGAGAGTTGTATCTATCTATCTCTATATCTCCTTCTCTTCACATGTTTGTGTGTGTGTTTGTGCCTTAAAGGTTGTTTTGTTCATACTTTTGCACTAGAACACCTAGTAGAACACTATCCTTGGTTGCTGAGGTCCTAAGTAGTTGGTGTTAGGGTTCTTGAGGTGATTTTGATTAGAGAAACTTGCAGGTGTTGTGTTCTTGGAGGTCTTCTTCAAGGGTGAGCAAACTTGCTTTTAATGCCCCATTCTTGCTTAAGCTTTTAGCCTTTCTTTCTTATTGTTTTAAGCTTAGCTATTAACTGATAAAAGTTCTGTTTTTACTTTCTTTAGACCTTTGTTTAAGGTCTCTTCTTGGTTTGGGGTTGTTTACCCCCTCCAAGGCCTTGTTTTAAGCCATTCCTTTTGGCCTTTGTTCTTAGCTTTGCATGAACTTTCTACCATTGAAATCCAAAGGATTTTTAGTGGTGGAAAGGTGGTTTTGAGGTCTTAAATAGGATAGGGTCATCCCCTCTCCTTGTTGTCTTGAATGCTTGCATAAATGGCTTATGTTGGTAGCATGTTTTCTTTGCTTGTTTTAGCTTTATTTCAGTGTGCATTAGGCTTTGTTTTACCATAATATACCTCTGTTTCAAGTTGGTTTGATGGCCTCTTATATGCTTCATATACTTGTCTTGCAATCCTCTTGTTTGCCTCAACATGCATCATGTTGTAACATGTCATTTTAGCATGATTTTGGCTCAACTCCATGAAGCTTTTAGCCTTGTTTTACCATGCTAGAGCTCTATTTTGCCTTGTCTTGGTCATGCTTGCATTGTTTTGTATAACCACCATGTAATCTAGCTTGTTAGCTTTGAGTGTCCAAGTCACTAGCATGCTTTACTTGGACCATTTCAATGATTTGGCGTTACTTGTTATGTTATTTCAGTCCATATAGTATGCTCATATACTTGCACTTATCACTCCTTTAATGTTTTAAAGAGTTGATGTCTTATGCCTCATGAATGGACCATTGTGTATGCCTCTATGTTTAGGTCTCTAGGATGCCATTTCAATGTGTTTTTGATCTTGTTCTAATATGCCATAACTCTGGTTTTGGTTGCTTAAATCATACCATGTTCGGTTTTGATAGGTGTAGTGTAACACCCATTTTATAGCCTTGCATGCTCCTTGTTTTGAGCCCACCTTTCTAGCATGTTTTGGCCTTGGCCATTGCATGTTTTAGGCTCATTTTGACATGATTTAGGACTGTTTTTGGTTATACTTGCCATATGCTCTTTGTTTTGTGTAGCTTTGGTTCAAGTCCCTTTGTTAGTCTTAGGCTTTAAGCCTTATGCATGCTATGAATATGATTATATGTGTGATTTGTTATCATTTCTAACATCATTTCAAAGCATGTACTGTTGCCACACTTGCATACTTTTCACTCTTTTAAGTGTGCTTAAGAGTTGTGTCTTCATGCCTAAGTGATAGGCCAATTAGTATGCATGTTTGTATATGCTTTTGTCCCTCATTTCTTAGCATTTTAGCCGTTGATTTGGGCATGTTTGAGAGCTGTCCATGTTGGTTTAAGTCCATTTTCGTATGTTGTTGCATGCTTGCCTTGCACGTTGTTGCATACTTGGCCTATTGAATGTTGTTGCATGCTTGAGTTATATTGCATTTGGCATGCCTTTTGTTAAGTTGCTTTGCATGTTTGCATGCTAGTCCCAGTGCATGTTGTTGCATGCTTATCATTGGTATTGTTGTTGCGTGCCTATTACATTGTAACGCTTGCATGATTATGTTACTTTTTTAAGTTCATCATGTATGTATTACATTGGTCTAAATATACTTGTCCCTTTACATATTGTCACATGTTTGCCTCACATGTTGTTACATGTTTGTCATTGGCATTGTTGTTACATGCCTTGCATGTTTACTTGTTTAGGTTGTATGCTTATTGCACATTGCTTGCTTGCATGCTCATGTTGCATTAGCTTGCTTGCATGCCTAGGTTGCATAGCATTATGCATGCATCCCTTACCTCTTGATCAAGCATGATAGAGGTTGGGGCCCCTTATGTGTTGTGTGCATTTCATTTGATATAAATTGCACACTTGGCCATCATGCATTGAAATGCGTGATTGATGTCTCAAGGGTCGAGAACCATACTCCCTTGAGCTCATGACATGATAGGGAGGGTGGTTGTGCATACATTGTCTTGAAAATGCATTGCCATGCTCTTTTTGTCCTCTGTTGCAGCAAAACAGCATTCTGCAGGAAGATATGGCCGGTCGGCCATCTTCAATGCCGGTCGACTACAAACATCTGGTCAAGAGCCATACTTTTGGTCAATGACCTTTTTACCTTGACCGATGATCCTATATTTTGGCCAGTGACCTTCCACAACACTCAGGGAGTGGTTCAGAAGCATCCTTGAGACTTGTGCAGTTTTCAGAGGTGCAAAGCAGTAAAAACAGAGGCAACATGTGGCATGGCGACGAATTTCTGAGCAAAGCTGACCGAGCATGTATGCATCCCTCCTCCCGAGGCTGTTTTACTATTTTCATAGCTTAATTAATTCGTTTAATTAGTTAAGTGTTGTGTAATAATTAATTAGCTTGTTACTTAGTTAATTAGTTAATTTGTATTATTCTTTTGGTCCATCTGTCGAAAGGGCACAATTTTGTAATAAGTGTGCGTGTGTGTGATGCATGTTTTCCAACCCCATTTCTTTCTCCCTTTTACTTAACCGCTTACGATGGTTAGTTTTAGGGCATATTTCATTTAGCATAGGCTTTGTTTTGCCATAATATAGCTCTATTTCAAGTTGGTTTGATGGCCTCTTACATGCTTCATATACTTGTCTTGCAATCCTCTTGTTTGCCTCAACATGCATCATGTTGTAACATGTCATTTTAGCATGATTTTGGCT